>JAUPMG010000002.1:2466627-2490017 GCA_031762675.1 Pachysandra terminalis
ATCATAATTCAATCAGCATAGCATGTTCAACTATATCTTGCTTTTATCTCGTTTCAGTATTTGATTTATCGTGTATCTAGTCATTTTGGTTCTGTACTTATATGGGCATTCCAAGCTCACTGTAACGTTTTATGTTGCAGGTTGAGCTACTAGATGGTGGGTGTGAGTCTCAAATTGCTGCCATGTTATCTATGTTTTATCTTGCTTTAGTTTCATGCAAACTTGGATTTTGCGATTTATTTATGTGTTGTTGTAAGGCCCAGCTGAGTGTCGTTCATTGTACTTTGTTATTTACTTCCTTTATTTTATTTGTTGGTTTCCGCAAACTCTGAGATGAATAAGAACCTATTTCTCTTGCGGTTCAGAAGTGGATCCTAAAGGTCTCACCTCGAGATTCATGCCATTCCGCCTAGGGTTGCGTGCACGTTTATTTATTTTAATTTTATATTAATAAAATCGTAAATCATCATATTTAACATTATATTTAAAAAAATAAAAAATAAAAAATAAACGGAATGCGGGTTTGACAGGTTGGGTCGGGTTCGACGCGTTTATTAACGGGTCGTCAAAACCTCAACCCGAACCCGATCCAATTATTAAACTGGTCAACCCTAACCCCTTTAATTCGGGTTGGCGGGTTGGGTCATATATTTAGTGTTAGTGATTTAAACTTTTTAAGTTACTAAGGTTGAGTTTGGATACCAAGAAAATGCGTAAAAGTCGGTTGAGAAAGAAAAAAATGTGAAAAGAAAGTGAAAATAACTTTCTTAAAGCTATTTGGATCTTGCAACAAATTTGCATGATTATTAATGGAAATCATGTAATTGTGCGTTTGGTTAGCAAGAAAATCATAAGAATCCTGATATACTTTCCAATTCTGCCCTTATACCGTAAGCCATATCTAAGTTATGTCGTACTGTTTTTTTTTTTTGGTTTTGGTTTGATTTTTAGCTTTGGATTCAGTTTTTGTTTTGAAATTATAAAATCAAATTAGACCGACTTGATTTTGGGTTGATATTGATTTAAATCGACCCGGTTTAGTTTGGTTTAGATCATAGAGGACGTTAAGCCCCATCCATCAATTCTCATAATTTCTAATTTTTTAAGTTTTAAGAAAAAATACACAGTCAAATAACAACAAAAACCCAATTCCCATGTAGAAACTGAAACACCCAAAAGATCAATCAAATGTTCCATTTATCAGTCTTGGTATGTATGGATTCATCCATGAGTCTCTCTAAAGATTAAAGCCCACAAATATAGACATTAATCACCCAAAAAAGCAAACTAATGCTACAACAACTACTACTACTACTACTACTACTACTACCACCAAGGGTTTTAGCTTACCAGAGATCAGAAGAAGAGCTACTGGGGTTGTAACTTGCAACCAAGTGGAATGAAAGAAAGGAGAGAAACTGGAGCAATCATCTGTAATGCAATTCTAAGGCTTCCATTATATATCATCAGTTTCTGTTTGCACTTCAACTCTCTTTAACTTCAGTTTGGTTACAAAAAAAGAATAGTAACAGATTAGTAAAGGGTCATTTACATTAGTTAAAAAAATCCTAAAACCAACTCTTATATGAACTGGTGACTCAAATTAACCTTTCTTCTGCAACAATACCTCACAATCCCTCAGATCATGTTCCTTGTTTCAACAACTGATTATGTTAATTCCTGTCCCCTCCCTAGCAACACCAAATCATAGTTTCGAGGGTAGATTGCAGTTTTCCGATGCTGTTACTCATTTCTATTCATCGATCATCTATCCAGGCTTGATGTTACAAATAGAACCAAATTAATCGAAAATCGAATCAAACTGAAATAGAAACCAAAAAATTTCGTTTTTTGGTTCGGTTTGACAAAATTAATACTACTTTCTATACAGAACACATACACGCCTTAATATCAAGATTTGAATTTACAGGAAAAGAATGCTCTGAAAGATTGCTTGGAGATGCTGGATCAAACCCTTTACAAGCTTCGTCAAGTCGTCGACGATCTCCTTGGTTCCCCTTCATTAATAAGAAAATTCCTTCACAAATCATATGTAAACCTCAAGACCTTGTTGAGTGCAACCATGACGAATGAAAACACATGCATCAATGGGTTCTCTGAAGTAGAAGAAGTTGACCCAGAACGTCAAAAGGGTCTCAAACAGAACCTTCAAAGATTGTTGAATACAATTTCTCGTTGTAAACACAAATTTTGTCTATTGAAAATCAACGAACAAGATATGCATAACAAAATCAATTTTATTGATTTAATATGGGTGATTACAATCTCTAAGGATTTTCTTTATACAAAAGAAAAGATTATCTGATTCTTCACTTCAGGGTGTCTTCAATCCAAGGGCTGCAATTGCTTAATCTTAGGTTGATGCGAAGTCTCCGGCTTGTAGATTTATGGAAGATGTGGACTAAAGGCTTCAACTTTGATGTAGATCTTTGGGCTTTTGAGCATATTCAGAGATTGACAACTTGAAGAAGTCTTCGGCTTGAACTTCGGGCTTGTAGACTTATAGAAGATGTGGGTCGAAAGTTTCAACTTTAATATGGATCTCTGTGCCTTTCAGCGTATTCAGAGAATGAACAACTTGAAGAAGTCTTCGGTTTGATCTTCGAGCTTGTAGACTTATAGAAGATCAGGATGGCCTCGTCTTGATTTTGATCTCTGGGATTTTGAGCGTATTCAGAGAATGAAGAACTTGAAGAAGTCTTCGACTTGAATGTTGTATTTTGGAGCTTCAAGTCTGTAGATCTTCAGGTCTTCATGACTTCAAATCTTCAAGGTGTTTGAGCAGCAGAGCTTCAGATCTCTTCTCCTTCTTCTGATCCTTGATCTTTATGATTTTCTCCTTTGAATGGGAGAGAACTACCCCTATTTATAGATTTTGAGGAGAGAGTCCTCTTTGAATTAGAGATAATTCCTAATTTAATTAGGGATTATCTCCATTTGAGAGGGTAGAGTTCTACTTGTACTCAACCACTTTAGGATATTATCCAATATAAGATAATTCATTATTTAAGAATTATCTAAAGTTTGATTGGATAGTTTTTTTAGATAATTCTTTTGAGATAATTCTTTTGAGAATTATCTAGAATTTTCCTATTTTGTTAGGATAATTCATATTTAATGAGAATTATTATAATTTTAATCTAATAATTCTCTGTGGGTCCCATTTGAATTAATCAAAGATTCAATTTGAGAGGATCTTATTTTAGTGTAGCCCATCTTGTGAGATCGTGCCATGTGGCATGTCTTGATCTCAAAATTTCTCATTCTACACTTGTATGATCAGTAATTGGTGGGTCTAACTATGATATATCTGATTGTGCTTTGGGTTTCACTAAATGTTGGGATAGAGTCCAAATCATGTTGGACTCTATCCTCTTTTTTAGATATGTATTAATGTTTAGATACGTATAAATAGTATTAATACGTATTATATGTATTAAAAATTAAAATAAAATAAGGAAAAAAAAAGAATTATGTACGAAAATATTTTTAAAAGTAGTGTTTGCTTTTAATAGTAGTATAGATAAGATCCTTCTCGGATCGAATCCCTATGCATCCAAGTTTGATCCATTAGATTTTAGATCGGATCATTTTTATTCGGATATCGGATTGTAAATCCTACACGAATCCTGGTTTATCGGGTCGGATCCGGATCATGATCCGATCCGTTGACTGGCCTACCTAAGTGGAGGGCATCAGCCGCATTCAGAGAGAGAGAGAGAGAGAGAGAGAGAGGGGAAAGGAAACAACCACTAATTAATGTGCGAAATAGATCTAACCAGAGGTTTTGTTACTTCCGTGTTTTTCTCTTGGATCGTTTCTCTTTCAATCACCCAAAAAAAAAAAAAAAAGTTTCTCTTTCAGAAATTCATCTTCAACATATCCAAACTCTCTTGCTCTGATCTCTCTGAGATGAATTTGAAGGGAGCTACGAGTTCGGGAGCCGAAGGAACCACGGATGCTTCTGCTCCCAGGAGGAACTCGAAGAAACCTAAATGTGCATTTTTCTTGGACTCAGTCTCTCTTTTGTTTAAATCCCTTTTCCTGTTGTAATTGCCTACTTGTTCGTTGAATTCAGACTGTAATTGTCGCTTGTAGCTTGTTTAATCTAGTTTTTCTGTTAATATTTTTCACCAAATCGTCACCTCACTTTCGTACACTTCTGAATTTTTTTTAAGGTTTGTAATGCATTGTGTCCAAAACAAAGAATTCGAGTATATATGATTCCATTACCTTGGCATGCAAAAGATTCGATTTTCTTTTTCTTTTTTGTCTGATAGGAGTTTCTTTGTTTAGAGTTGTATTAATTCTTAGAAGATTTGTTTTAGAATATTGGATTGTTGAATTGGTTTGGTTTCGAAAGTTGGTGGGCTGTCTATTCAGCGTTTTTATAGTTTCATGAGCATTTGTGTTTTCATTGGAAGTTTTTGGGCGTGTCTATTTGGTTTTGTGTTAATTTATTTTCAACTGATCCTGCTGGAGATTGTGTAGCAGTTATTGGTTCTTAGATGTTTGAAGCATAATCAAACCTCACAAATTTTAATTGCAAGTTACTAGCAGTACCTTTAAAAGTAATTTACGCGGTAAGTGAGAGAGGCTAAAATGCCCAGTTCTGGGTATTTGATAGAATGATCAAAAATATGGTCTGATGATAAGGTATTTGTGATGGTTGGGCATGTAAAGTGGAGATGCATTGTGGCTCTTGTGAGGAGATGCAAGATGGTGTAAGTTGAAGGATCCAAATGGAAAGGATGGAGTTTGTTGGAAATGATTTGAATGCATATAATCTCCAACTGGATATGCTTTGTTCTAAGATTGGAAAGGAGGAACAATATTCATGTTGCCTAGCCAAACTAGGCGGGATAGAGCATTATTGTTTTTTGTTGTTTTATTGTTATTTTCAAAAGAGGAATTGTAGGATTCTCTTTACTCATTAAAGAATTGCAAGTTTTTTTTGTCTATGAAGAAACTGTAGATTGTGGGTAACTAGCCCCTAACTAGATCATTGTGGTTCTATAGTTCATGTCTTCTGTGGACCTATTGGCGAGGGTGATGTTTTACGGACTGAGGTTCAGGCCCTCGTGGTTGGTCTTAAAGAAGCTAGATCTAGAGACTTCTCTTTGTTGGAGGTTGAGGGGGACTTTCTTACAGTTATTTCCTGGTTCAGAGATTCTGCGGTGTCCTCATGGCGGTTCAGGCATTTGGCGAGGCTAGTTACGCATCTTGCCCATGGGTTGAATGTCTCTTTCACCCATGTGCTTAGGGGCGCCAATGATATTGCTGATAGACTTGTTAGAGGGGGAGTGGTCAGAGAGACTATGTTCTTCGGCATACCGAGTCATGAGATGTTGCATGGGGGTGTTGAGGGAGGGTGAGAACTATGGAGTTTGTGTGGTGGGTATGGTGGTGTTTCTGTATTTTCCTGTAGCTCCTTCTTTTCTTCTGTTTTTCTTGAGAGAGTGACTCTCTGGTTCTCTCTCTCTCTCTCTCTCTCTCTCCTGCCTGTATGTTTTCTTTCCTTTTCCCTACCTATTTATAACATTTCCTTCGTTATCGATCAAAAGAAAGAAAAAGATCTTGTTAAGAGCTACTGGACGAAAGTAGTAAAATCACAAGCTTAAGATACCTTAAAAAATATTAATGCTGAGTTTCCAAATCTTGATTTTTGGCTGTATAGATTGTTTCTTTGGGTGAACTATGAGACATCTTATAACTTTTTCTGCAGCCAGCTCTTCCAGGCCTGATGGTTAAACTTTTTCATTTCGGTCCATAATAAGCATTCATTTACACATAAGTAATGGATTTCCAGAAATAATGCAAATAGTGGGAACGAATACAATCTCCATGCCTCTTCTACAGCCAGGAGAGTCATCTTTTTTAAAATTTTAAAACCTAAGTTGGTTAGAATGGTTAAACATAGCTCTGGACTGTACCATTCAATTGAAGCAGAAACTTCCTCTACCTTCTTGAGGAGCTTATTCTTTTAAATTTCCCCAAGTCTGATTGCTGGAGGCATTTTTTTTTTCCTTTTTGATAATTAACGAAGGGTGTCACTAATAATAGAAAGAAATGGAAAGGTACAGAGGAAAGGTCATCAAGAATGACAAAAATAAAACAGCTACCAAAAAAAAGAAAAAAAAAAGGTACTTAAGTACAAATATAAAACTTCCACCAAACCAGATTTGTCCATACTAAGGAATCAGACTCTAAACAGCCACTTATCTGATGACACGCCCCTAAACACATCCCCTATGCGAATCCCTTTCTTGTCTAACCTATGAGCGTGTCATTAACAAATCTATACACGAGTAAAAGAGATATTTAACCCATTAGCCAGATCCCTAATCGCACGAACCAGATGAAGTAATCTCCAAGAGCACTCAATAGGGTGGTAAAGCCAAGATATGACAATAGCTAAATCCGCTCCCATTGCACATCTGAGTAACCAAGGGCAATAGCCTCTCTAAGCCCCAAAAGTAGGGCACATACCTCACCTCTAATAGCATCCCTTTATCTAATAGGACCACAAAAGCATGAAGGACTGTGCTAATCGCTTCTCTAAAAAGATGCCCCCAATCCCAGGACATCCTAGATTCCTCGAAGAATAGCTACCAAAATTCAGCTTAATGCATCCCTCCATTGGGGGAGTCTACTTCCGTACTATAATGGCAGACTAGGTGATGAGGGCGGGGATCATAGCCCATCTGCTGATAATCTCTAAAATTGAGAACTCCCTGAAGTCTAGCAGAACATTCAACCAAGATGCTACTATCAGTCAATAATCCTATGAAAAGTAGCTCTCACATTCCTCTCCAACCACATAGACCAAAGAATCTCAAAGAACAAATAGTTCATAAAGCGCCCCTCTTTCGTAAAGATGAAAAATTCCACTGCTCAGGTAGCAACCTAATACTCTTTGGCATGACTCATACAATGTCAATCAACCTCAAGAGACGGTCCATATCTCTGAAGCAAAATCACAATGAATAAAAAATGATCAATAGACTCACACTGCTGCAAACACAAGAAACAATTCTGTGGAAATAATGCTTAGATTTTCTTCTCCTTTGAAGGACATTTTGTGGTATTAATTTGTAGAGAAGAGAAGACTAGGTGACGGTTTGATTTTTAAAGGTTTATGGGGTGACAAGTGATAAGTGAACATAGGGCTTTCATTTCCAAAGAAGCTAACAAGGGAAAGGAGGGGGAGGAGAGTCTCTATCAATACGAATAGTAGAGAAAAAAGATTTGGATGAAAATCAACCTGTAGGGTCAAGAGACCAGATACACCTATTAGGAGACGAGGAATCAATGAGAACATCCTTCAATAAGTCAAAACAATCAGCCATTTCTACTAAGTCAGCCGGTCATCTATCCCGTCTGAGAGGGAGGTTCCACATCAAATCCATAGAAGACCAAGAAAGGACATCAAACAAAAGATTTTTCGTCTACTATCAATCTGACAAGTCTAGGAAATCTAGCAAATAAAACCTAATAAGCGATCCTTACTGAACACTAAATTGAACCAAAGGGTAGAATGAGTCAGCCAAAAAGGCGATAGCTTTTAGTGAGATCCATTGAACACCTTGGCCCGAGGATTAATTTCCCATCCTTTTTCTAGATAACCATATCTACTAACAATGATTCGATGCCATAGGCTCTCTGTATCCACACCAAACTTTTACAACCATTTACCTAGCAATGAATTTTTATGAGCCAACATCTAACCCGGATTCGATTACCCTTTCAATTTATCCCTACACGCCCCTGCCACCTAACGAAATAGTCTTTTCCTAATTGTCCCTCCCTCCCAAAGGAAATCTCTTTGTGACCTCTTAATCATGTGAACAACCTTACAAGAACCTCGATAAAAGAGAAAAGTAGTAAACTGGGAGATTGGCCAAGGCGCTCTTGATGAGGGTGATATGTCCCAAAAGATAAGTTGTTCCTCTTCCAAGTGGCCGGCCTTCTCTCCAATCGTTCAATCACAGGAGCCCAACTGTCAAAGGGACGAGGGTATCCCCCAAAGGTAAGCCAAGGGATCCTAGATGCCAATTTGCTAACCCACAACCTAGAAATGTGGAGCAAAGCTGGAGTTTATTTGAGTCTGCATGAATCCCTGGCATACTGCTCTTATCCAAATCCACCTTCAACCTAGAAATCATCTTGGAGCATCGGAGCACACATTTAGTCCATAAAACCTGATCAGTAGAAACTTCAAGAAAAAGGATAGTGTCATTAGAATATTGAAGGTGAGACACCGGGATCCAATCGCTTCCTACACATAACCTTCAATCAAACCTAAACCCTCTGCTCTACGCAGGAAACAACTCAGCACATCACTAACGAGGTTGAACAAAGGGGGGAAAGGGGTCTCCTTGCTTAAGACCTCAAGCATGTTACAACTCAGCCACGCTCTTCTTATAAAAATTCTGGTATTTTGATCCAAAAGCCTTTTTTTTGTTTTTTTTTTTCCCTCTACAAATCTTTGCTTCTCTATTATGTTCCTCCAATGATAATCCATTTCCCCCTTTTCACTTTCGCAAAGTTTGGAAAGTTTCTCTCCTAGAGGCAAGGCTTTTATCTGAACCTTGTTCTTGAAAAAGGTCAACATGAATGATGTTCTATAAAGAAGTAGAAATTTTATACCCTTGCTTCTCTTAATCTGTGCTTTTCTTCTTCATCAATGAAATGTGAGTGCTATCTATCAAAAAAAGAAGCCAGAAATCTTCCCATTAAGAAGAAATGAAAAATTCACGTTTCCTACACACCCTTGGATCCATCTCTCACCAAAGACCGAATCAGAGAACTCTCACTCCACTTGGTCATATGCCTTCTCTAATTCTAGCTTGCATGCTAGTTCTAGCTCCCTTGACTTGAACCTTTCATCTATGCACTCATTAACCACTAAAACACCATGCAAAATCTGCTGACCTGAGATAAAAGCACTCTGGTTGTATGAGATAATTGACGCGAAGGTGGATTGGATAACCACATGTTCTCAAACCGGAATGGACTAGGACCCAACGTTTTAACTTTTACTGGCATGCACCGAAATTTCCCTATGTTCTATTCTACGACATGACGATATTTCCCCATTTCAGGGAAATATTGGCGAAATTTCGCCAAGCTCCCACTGGCGAAATCATAGGCGAAATCGAAATTTAAAACCTTGCTAGGACCCTACCAATCTGATCTATGGAAAATAACAATGGGTGATAGTTAGGTACTGATTAACGTCACTCCGTGAGATTCGTGGGAAGTGTTCATCTCAGTCCACAGATGCTAACAACCTATTCAGTCTTCAGCAAAAGCAAGTTTGACCAGGTATAGCATACACCTTGAAGAGGATAATCATCCAATTCAAGCTCACTAATGACATAGGAAAAGCTCCTTCATACTCCTAGTGATTATACTTACACCCTCTCTCTTTTCATCCTGAAATGTAACCACATTAAAATCCCTTAAACGACACCAAGGACCTCCCTGGGCCCTCCTCACCTCCCTCGGTTCTTCTCAAAAAGAGCTTCTGATTCTAGGACTATTGGGTCCATGGTGTAAAGACGCGGTATCGGCCGATCCGAACCATGTCTTGGGTAAAAGTTTAGAAAATCAGAAAAATTATAAAATATAAGTACATAAAAATTAGTTTAATTAAGTTTCTAAAAATTTATTAAAAATCATTTTAGATAACGTGTTGTTGCAATCACACATTCGCCATATTAAAATAGGCAATTAACCTTAGTTACCTTTATATAAGTAATAGAAAATGCTAATATATTCAACAACCAAAACAATGAAGTATGCCTAATACATTGATTTTCAATGAAAAACATTGAATACTGATCAAGGATAAAAGTAATACATTGAAGCTCAAGTATTCAACTAAGTACAAGTATCAATGTATCATATCATATAAGATCGGGTATATGATCTTCAATACTACATTGAATTTCGACGTGGGTTGAATTTTGTGTCATCATCATCATCATCATCATCATGGTTTTAAATGTCGGCGGCATGCCACCGAAATGTCGCCATTTCCCCACGTGATATTTTCCCATTTCGCCGAAATTTTGGCGAAATATGGGCGAAATATAGCGAAATTTAGGCGAAATTTCGCCATGCCTCCCTTGGCGAAATGTCTAGCGAAATCGAAATTTAAAACCTTGATCATCATTACTCCTAGGTGGGTAGTGCATGTGCGAGGAATATGAAATTTATGCGCTAAAATCAGAGAAGAAGAAGAGAGAATATTGCTGAGCCATTGCATATGATGAGTTGCTACCATCATAATGTCCCTGATATGATGACATCCCACTCCGACTAGAGGATTGACCATAGTTTTGAACCTTCGAGTATGGTCCATTCTTCTTAAAATGTGAACTTTCAAATGTGGTCACATGACCACTTAAAAAAATCATGTGTATTGGATGATCTGTGTTGAATCGTCAAATATGACTCGGCGATCCTGAGATAAATCGTTCGGATTGAACGAGTTGTCTCTGTTTTGGACCAAGTTGAACTAAAATCAGATTTTTATGCTTGGGATTGGATTGTGTCTTGGATTGAGTCGATACCGAGTTGTATCGGACAATCCAACTCAGGATCGGCCGATCCTTTACACCCTGAGGGTCCATACATGCCTGTCAAAGTCCACTCAAACTGATCTGACACGGTATCAAATGGAGAAAGAGAAGTTACCTTTTTTAACATCATCAGCACAAAAAAAAAAAAAAAAAAATCCCAGATGACAAGGATACCTCCCAAAGAACTTACAAAGGGTAAAATCTCCCACAGTGGATTCCTATTCGACCACAACATCTAATTAATCTGGTGTCTACTTCTTCCCTCTGGTCTCCTGCAACACCAACATTCCTAGTTTGACCTTTCTGCACAAATCTTTATCGTTCTCTTCTTGGCGGGTCCTCACAATTCTCTCACATTTCATTATATGATCTTCATTGACATATTCTACCACCCCTTTCCAAATTCCTACTCCTAACCCTACTACACTTATCTATCATGTCCCACTGAAGATTTTTGAGCTCTTTAGATTGCGTTGAACTCCCAGCTTCTGAACCCTCTTTCGCTTTCCTAAAATTTCTAACCAAATCTGATAAGCTAACTATATCACCTATTTTGTCACTCACTTCAATTTGTAGTAAAGTTGTCACCTTCTCAACTCCTTCCCATTCAGATCTAACCCTTAACCCATTCCCATTCTGTTCCAAAACCGATAACTCCCTCAATTTACGAGACTTATGATAAAATCTATTAAGACCATTCAGTACCTTCGGAGTTAGGTCTAACTAAATTAATACCTGAGAAGTCCATATTGATTGAGAAGGCGCCATTTCGTTCATGATCTCCACAAGATCTATGAATTCCTCTATTAGATATGCCCTTACCCCCACTATTAACTTCCACAGGCACTTGATGTTCACCCAAGACATTCCATCCACACAACCCCCCGGCTTAGTACTTGCTCCTTCTGCCCCCCCCTGCAAAGTACATGATGTCTGGTATTCCTGACATGTTTCTGCCTTATAGAGCTATGTACAGCTTAACCACCTCCAGATGGAGCTAGCACACCCAACTCTTAAAAAAACAATTACACCCTAAATTGATCGAATCTCTTGCCAAGTCATTGCGACTGACCCCATCCTCTGATGAACCATATTCAGCAATTTTGTTTAGAGCCATTTATTCCAATGCTTCACCTACTACAATCTCTACTAACCATTGTTCAAAATATCGTATCGAGGCAGCATATTGGTCAGGCAAAAAAGGGATGCGTATCGGATACTAGGCGTGTAATTCGATTAGTTTGGTTTGGTTTAGTGACCAAACCAAAACCAAACCGAAATATAGTGAATTAAACCAAAAACCGAATCGAAATAAAAACCGAAGTATAAAACCGAACCGAATTATAGTGACCAAAATCGAAAACCAAAGCAAACCGAAATAGATTCGGTTTGATAGAATTATTGCTATTATATGTACTAAATACACACATAAAACACACACACATACACATACACATACACATACACATACACATACACATACATGTATATTAGTCTAGTTCGGTTCGGTTTACATATATTTAGTTAAGTTCGGTTCGGTTTGGTTTAATCAAAACCTAAATTGAAAACTAAACCAAATTAATTCGGTTTTTCATTTTCCAAACCAAAAGCAAATTGAAATGAAAAAAAAACAAACCAAACCAACTTTTTTCGGTTTGGTTCTTTCGGTTTTTGGTTTAAACCGAACCAATTGACACCTCTATCGCATATGCATGGAAACGCTGTAAAAACTATGGATACAATGGATACGTATGGAAAATGGTGGATACCTAAAACAATACCCATTTAGATGCGAAGATAAGTCAAAAATATGATAGATTATCATGTTTTTCATATCATACACCCATTACACATAATATATATTAATGTGGAAAATACGGTACACGAGCAAATGCATAGAAACTTAAAAAAATAGGCAACTAGATCATCACTTGAAATTCGTAGATCCATATAATAGAACTCTAAAACATGTTTTAGATATAAAGGGTATAATTTGGAATGATAAAAATAACTCTTATAATGCATACCTCGAAAAGCTATGCATGAAGAGGAAAAGTGCTTGTTAAGTTCCAAATATTAGATGTTTTCAATCAAACTTAGAAGATTTTGGGACGAAATTGGCTATATTTGAATGAGGTTTGGTTTTTTGGTTAAGGAGAGAAAGAGAGTTGAACAATGAATCAATGGTTCATTTTTCACACTTTTACATGTAAAAAAAGCAGAGGCATTACATGTATCGAGTATATCAGTCAAATACATTTGATATATTGTAGCATAAAGGCCGTATTGACCATTCTGGTTGATATACATGTATTGACTTATACAGTGTAGTAATTAGCATATAAATACACTTATATATCGTGCCGACACTGTAGATGCAAGATACGCATTGACCATATTGGCGGATAAGATAAGATATTTTGAACCATGCTACTAACTGAGCTAACCTCGTTTTTCTCCCAAATGGTTGATAAATCAAAATGCTCCATATCTTCATCATCAGCTTCATTAAAATCTTCAGAACTACCCATGGAAAATCCTCATCTCGCAATTCCTCCATAACCCGTATTGGGATGATCATCATCATCTGGGGAGACCTTTGAGCAGAACCCCCCAGTTGCAAACCTAGAAGAATGCAAGGAGGCTTTGTCCCTCCCTGCAAACTCCTTTACAGCCCTACCATACAACAGATTCACATTCTGATTGGCCTTCATGAATCGGACTCAGATTATTTGATGAAGATACTTGGACTGCATCACCATATTAAATCGTTGAAAGAGCCAATTGCCCGAGCATGTCTTCTACTGCCTTTCAGAACTCCACGGGGTTCATTTCTGCAAAAAAGGCTTCAAGATATTCGTAATGGACGAGGATCCTTCTCTTGGGCACTGCGATACTGTTTTTGTACCCGAACCCTCTCTGCCTAGGCCTGCATCTAGCTTGGGTTGGCAAAGTAATTGTTCTACTTCTCGACACTGAGTAACAAAAGTGAGAGCTAGGCCTAATATCCGTCCCGACATACGGACCCTCGAGATTGGCCTTCATGAAGGGGTTGCAGCCATCCCTGACCCCATCCTTATGGTAGGTACCCTCAGGGCATGTGCCTATACCTGAATCAGCCTCCCTCTGTCGAAAACCCTTGCCCTGACCAATCCTCTGTACAACATCCAAAAA
Source organism: Pachysandra terminalis (assembly GCA_031762675.1). NCBI lineage: Eukaryota > Viridiplantae > Streptophyta > Magnoliopsida > Buxales > Buxaceae > Pachysandra > Pachysandra terminalis. The sequence continues at coordinate 2,480,412 of JAUPMG010000002.1, forward strand.
GGATGCTCCACTTAAGCCTCCTCTAACCACGTCACCAGTTTCTCCTTTCTCGCTATAAACACACCAGCCTTACCAGCTTCTAAAACTCCGGCAATGCTTCGATCACGGCTTCAAACTCGCAAGATTCATCCTATAGCAACAATGAGCGAGGGATCTTCTTTACCTTCCTTCTGTCCCTAATATCCACTTTTCCTAACCCATTGTTAGCAATGGACATCTGACCAACCTCTCTTATGCCCCCACAAATCCCTCCCACGATATCCAAAGATTCTGGCGCAATTAGATGCATTAGACTGCTTTCAATACAGATCCAACATCCGTTATAGCTCATCAGGACCACAGAAATGCCCCCTCCCACAAATTATCTAAATAAGAATATGTCTGCTATTTCCTAGACAAACATAACTTAATTTGAGCCAACTCCCTTGCCTCAGCTTCGGTGGCAACGAAGAAAAGAGCCTTTGCATGAGAGTAAGGAATAAGCTTAAATTTCTTGGCTCTATTACATTGCTCTGTTAGCATTCTTTTCATTGCTTTCCAATTGCAATTAAAGTAAGGGGAAGAACAGAGCATCACAAGGGACCATTTCGTTTCTATAGGACAAATGGCCAAGGTCGGTCTCCAACCATAATTAGGGATAGAACCCACAACAGCGTTACCATCACCTATTTGAAGAATCCCATTGCCCATTCCAGACCCCATGCTATGGTGACCACAAACCTCATTGTCTCTATTCCACACCCTATTGTAAGACTTGATTCACTGAAGATTTGAAGTAATCCCATCCTCCCTTTCTCAAACCTAAGGGAAGACTAAGAATATTACTTCTCTTATCCCTGATGAACGATGAGTTCTTCAAAAAATGACCCACGGTTGTTTTTCTTGAGCCCCATCAATGACACACTACCGGCATTCTGAGTTAACCCCAAAACGCCCATATTCTCTACCCCTCCAATAGGCCAAATCAACCTTCTGTGACAACCATCAACAAACCAGTTTGCTACGTGATTCTAAGCAAGGTTTTGAATTTTTTCACCGAGGGTGGCCTGGCAAAATTTCGCCGAAATTTCACAGAAATATCGCTGAAATGGGGGAATATCGTCCTCATATTTCGTGTTGCCAGACTAGAAAATGGTGACATTTCACCCGCATGCCAGCGAAATTTAAAACCTTGATTCTAAGAAAGTGTGAATTCTTGTTCATATATCCTTCAAACATAATCACTTTATTCGCTAGCCGAACTGTTCTACTCATCACACCCTACATCGTCAATGAAACTTTCCGGGAAACCGAAACAGTCACGAACCAATGAGAGGTCTGCAATTATTCTCAAATTATTTTCTTTGCTGAGCAAAACCAAAAGGGGAACAAAACCTAACAAATGAAAACATCTTGTTGTGACTAATACTAAGGGTATTGATTGCGGGGGAGAACATGATTTGGAGTTCTCAACCTTGGACATGAAGGCTCCCAACTCATCTTGGGCAAACGTTCATCTCTGGCATATGGTCACAAACTCTCATTTTCGGCATAATTAGTTATTAGAGGGTGACAAACTTTTTCTGAGGGTCAATGCAGTGCATACACTGCAGATGATTACGGATCCGCATTTGGTCAACCTCATCTTTTGATTTCTTAACTTGCCCAAAGCAAGCCAATCTATATTAGAAAGTGGACAAAATAATGAAAGTGTTTTATTTTTTGAATATTTTATTGTTAAAATTAACATTTTAATATATAATTGATTAAAAGGGATATACTATGATTATAATAATATTAAATCAATTTTACGGTCTTAAATAACAGAATATTGGCCATTATAACAGAAATAAGAAATGAAGTCAGTTATATTAGAAACTAACATAATGATCCTTCAAGCTATATCATCATTGATTTTTATAACTGCTGTTATAAAAACCATGTTCTCAAGTGTTGATCATGTTCACCAGTATATGTTGATAGATTCACTAAGGCAAGCAATGGACTGCCCTAGTGGACTGTCCTACTGGCACTTAGGCATGAAAATGGTTTTTATAATAACCTTTTAGTGTTAATAATGGTAAAAGCATTAATGAATTATGTTATTTCTGAAAATAATTTTACTGTTATTGTCCGTTATTTTTGTTATAATGGCCGTTATTCTGTTATTTTGGACCGTCAATAATGTTTTAATATTCTTTTTAATAATAGTATGCTATATATATATATATATATATTTTTTTTTTTTTGATGAATAACCAGCAAATTATATAAATGAGAAAATCAGGATTACAAATAACAGGAGAAGGCCAGGCGCACAAGGGGGCACCTAACCAAAGATTAATAATATGCTATATTTTTCAATCAGATATTAAAATATTATATTTTAATAATAAATATAAAAAACTGAGAAGTTGTCTTACTTTGCATAATAACGATCTAACACCTCTACCTTTGTGACCAATATTAACATTATTTTAAATGGGTGTGACTGTACTAGGAAGCAAAGATAGTTGTCAAGAACACATTTTCTTTCATTATGGGGCAATGTTATGTGTTTGTGGTTTGAGGATTAGATAGAGGAGTAATAATAAGAAATGAAGAAATGGAGTTTCTGAGGCCTAGGTTCCTCTTCTTTTCTTCCTTGTCAAAGAAGTAGAAATCATTAAATTACTGTCCATAAATAATGTGAGTTTTCTTATTTAGTTGCATACAGTACTTCAATGCGAATATATTAAAATTTGTGAATTTAATAAAATCAAAATGAAATGATGGCCTAGGTGTCTCTTAGGAAACACATAGATGAGGCCTTGGCTAGGCTTACTAGATACTTCAACTTCACTAATTCGCTCATGTACACTAAACCACATTCATGTGAGACATAGATGGAATGAACTATTTGTTTCTGTTTCTTTCTCTCCATTTTGCCAAGTTCACCACAATACAAAACCTTCGAGGATGTTGCTTTAATATGTGTTTTTGTCTATGCATGTGTACTCCCCAACTGCTAGAGCTCTCCACTCTGGTTCTAAATGTCTGGCTCTAGCATATGTATTCATTATACATTGAGGCACTACTGTGGTTGTTTTTGTTTGTTATCTTTTGGGTGCCCCTAATTGGGCATGCTTAGGATTTTGATCTGACATATTCCTGCTATTTTCCAAATTGTGAAGCAACACTTTAGATCTAATTTCTTATATTGGGATTCATTAGTCATTTCTATCGCTGTTCTTTGAAGATACAAATTCACTGACCTCCGACTCTGCTCTATTGATCAGTGATTTTCTTTTGGTAATCAGCACAATGATATTATTTTGTCCTAGAAGATGTGCTTTTGGACCTGACGTCATTTTATTGTCACTTATTGCAATCTAGATATTCTGTTTTTATTATCCATTTGTTTCTTTGCAAGTTTAATGAAAAAAATCTTGCCTTTTATGCTATTCGTATATGCTTTAGAAGACCACTTTTTGGTTGTTGCAGATTCCAGGTTTACACAGCAAGAGCTTCCTGCTTGCAAACCAATTCTAACACCAGGATGGGTAAGTTTTGGATTCTATTTAATGTATGTCATGTCTAACATCTAACAGGCTAGGAATACAGTTCTACTTGACTTACCTATGCCTTAACCTTTGGAAAATTTTGTTATCATTTACTTTTTCTTGTTTCAGGTTATTACAACATTCATACTTATTGGCATTGTCTTCATCCCAATTGGCCTTGCTTCTTTGTTCGCATCACAGCGTGTAAATATATATTATAATACATATCAATCCTTTGCCTGGGCTTTCATATTGTGCCTGTAACAGCTTGACGCATCAACTTGAAGCTAAATTTTTGGTTGACATATAGGTGGTGGAGCTTGTGGACCACTATGATAGAGATTGCATTCCTCAAAATTATAGCAAAAATATGCTTGCATATATACAGAGCAGCCAAACTAACAAGACTTGTACTAGGAGTTTAATTGTGAGTTCAAATTATCTCTGTTCTGTCATGTTCCAAGAAATTAGGGTCGTAAATAGGGCAGGTTGGACCGGGTTCTAGTCAATTTGGGCTTTGGCCCCATCTAAAATCAGTTGGCCTGAACCCAGCTCGAACTCAAAAGTTGAGTTTGGGCTAGATTTGGGCCAGCCCATATTATACGCATAAAGCATGAAATGGCCAAAAAAATTTGAAAAAAGAAAAAGAAAAAAACTTGTCACGATGAAGGTTCTTTTAAGAGTTTCCAATACCTAAGGTGACTGTTGCTGTTGATTAGAGACTTAAGATTTCAATGTCTTAAAGATGTTATAATATGAGTTTTTGGATTAAAATCCATCAACGCGTGATATTTTAAATGTAGTATTAGCGTTATATGTTTTTATATTATGTATGTTGGTCTGGGGTGGGCTTTTGGGCTGTACAAACTTTAGCCTGCACTCAACTCCGGGCTCAAAAATGAGCCCAGACTGAACCCAAATCCAAATTAACTGATAAGTTCTGGCTTTTATTAGGTTGGGTTGGGCAGGTTGAGCCAAAGTTACAGCTCTACAAGCAATTGGGTCTTTTCTTTGTTTTTCTTACTTTTTCTCTTCCCTTATGCTTACCTTCTTGCTTAATAAAACTTTCCTTTTGAAGAAGTGCCTAACTGCGATGTCTTTTTCTTTTCCCTTTTTTTTTTCTTCCCCAGGTTCCAAAGCATATGAAAAGTCCTGTCTATATTTATTATCAGCTTGATAATTTCTATCAGAATCATCGTCGGTATGTGTAATTTTGACAATCAGTGGTTATTTTATTTTAAAAATGTTGATGTATTAAATGTATTTGGTTCTTTTCTTATTTGTTGAACATGGGTTATGCATCCCTGTGGCCTTCTTGTGTTTGTTAATTTGCAATCTCCGCAATATCTGGCTAAATTCAGCATCATATAATTACATGTAAGCCATTATCTGAAAATTATACGAGGAGTTCTAAGAAGCAATGAATATGTTGCACTGGCATTTTTTACCCCTAAATAGACCCAAAAAAAAAAAAATTCATCAATGATATTTGGATTTAAATTATTCATTAATGATATTAATTTTTTTTATTATCTTTTTTGTGGTGTTGTAAGGTACCACGGCACAAAATTCGTTTCTTCTCGGCCTTCCTCAATTTATTAGGATTGTACAGAATGTCCAGTAAGCAGATCAAGAAGCATACATTTTGAAAGACTTGTGTTGTTTCTTTCTGGGTCAAATTTAAAGGAAAATGGAGACATATAAGCATGGAGAATAATTTTTATATTAACATACTCAATCATTGAATATATATATATATTTGTGTTTTCCTTGACTGAAATGTTTACTCTTGTCAATTGGTTTCTTGACCTAAACATCTAGTTTAGGCTTGTTACAGACAAATTACTGATGCATGTATTATACTTCTAGTGCTAACAAATTCAAGCAACTACTAAATGTGTCTCCTCAACTGTTGAATCTTTTCTAGCTTGGTCTTTTGCCTCTCATTCTTGATTTTCTAGATTCTACTGGGCATATTGAGTTACCCAAGTGAACTATTTCCCACTCATTAACTCTTCAATTATAATAGCCTTATAATAGCTTGTACTCTAGTTCTATATGTAGAGAACTCAGGAAGTATTGGAAGTCTACGGTCTCTCTGAACCTAAAAAAAATTCAAAATAGAACTCTTCTAAAACAAAATGAAAACATCAAGCCATTAGATACTAGTTTTTTTTTCCCAAGAATCTGAACTTTTCCTCTCGCTTGTGAATGCTTGTTTTTCAGCTATGTTAAAAGTAGAAGCGACAAGCAATTGCGTAGCAAGGCATATGAACATGACACGGGTTCTTGTGATCCGGAAGGTACGACATCAGATCGGTCTCCAATCGTTCCTTGCGGTCTTATTGCTTGGAGTTTGTTCAATGATACATATGGGTTTAAAGTAAATAACAAGGTGGTAGAGGTCAGCAAAAAGAACATAGCCTGGAAAAGTGACCAAGGCCATAAATTTGGGTCCGATGTGTATCCTAAAAATTTCCAGAGTGAAGGCCTGATTGGTGGAGCCAAACTTAATGCCAGCAAACCTGTAATGCCATTTTTATCTCCCCCCTCCCATTTTCTTTTTCTCAAGTTTCTTCTCTTTATCTTCTTTTTGTTTCCTTCGCAATTTGTATTGATTCTTTATTCTACATTTAACAGTTGAGTGAGCAAGAGGATCTTATTGTTTGGATGCGGACGGCTGCATTGCCAACTTTTCGAAAGCTATACGGGAAGATAGAGGTTGATCTTGAAGCTAATGAAGTGATAAAAGTGGTAATACAGAACAATTATAATACCTATAGTTTTGGGGGCAGGAAGAAACTGGTACTTTCAACCACAAGTTGGATTGGTGGAAAGAATGATTTTCTGGGCATAGCGTATCTTACAGTTGGTGGGCTGTGCCTGTTCTTTGCAATAAGCTTCATCTTTGTATACGTGATCAAGCCAAGGTGAGTGGATATGCTCAATAACTTTTTTTTTCTTCTATTTATTGTTGTTGTTGTTTATATATTTTAATTCTGCTTGATTGTTCATAGTTCCTTTTATCTTTTTCTTCAAATATGAAGTACCATGTTGGTTAGCGAGCATTGAAGGAGACCTGTCCTTTGTATCTGGATAATTGAAAAGTAAATCCTAATCCTTAGTCGATCAGTTTTTTCCCCGCAAATGAAAAGTTCTATTAGTATGGAAGCTTGCTAGTTTATTGTTGTTCATTATGTTTATAAGTTATCCCTTAAAATCCACTTGAAATTTTCTCGAGCAAGTTATTCAAGGAAGAGTTGCATCAAATGGCTGGAGTGGTGTCCTTACTTAATCCAGTGCATGTTTTGCACTTATAGGTATTTGGGATCCCACATCTGATGGTCCTGCGTACAAGCTATCCATGGCTAGAAAACGACCTGATTAAAATCCAGTTGTTGATATGTTATATGAACCTCGAGCGGATACTTGTAATTCTTTAAACATTTGTTGATCGGTTGTTTCTCTTCAAGTTCGGTAGGTTCTTGGCCCAGAAAACTTACATGTGGTTCATCAATTTTTTACGTTCTGCATACCCATTCTCCTGGAAGACACAACTTATATATAGCTGATTTAGAGTGGATGCTATTATATCCTGCTGTAAGTTTTTTTCCTATCAGAAAGCAAGTTACGGTTGTATCTCTTTTCTTAAACGACCTTGGGTGTTCAATGTAAATGTTACTTAGAAGTGCCAATGGTCTTGCTATAGAGTGAAGGCTAGGTTCTAGAATCAGTTGTGTTTGGCTGACATCGAGGAAAACAATTACTCTTAGTTTCCAAGATACATCATTTCTTTGCATGTATTATGTTGCATTCATCTTCTTATCATTTCGTAAAGTTATTTGAAGAACATATTTGTTGTATATAATTTTGAAGTCTTAGATTAGAGGCTAATCCATTGTTCTTTCCATGTGTATTACAAGTTTGTGTGCTAATCGAGCTTGAGGGAAATTTTCTGCAGGCCTCTAGGAGACCCATCTTTCTTGTCGTGGAATAGAAATCCAGCTGGACATTTAAATTAAGATGTTCACAAATCATCCACCACTTCCATCTTGGGCAGAACTGCACTGCCATGTATCTCTTTCGGACAAAGATTGCACTGTAAAACAGTTCATCAGGTTGAGGTTGTGTAATTGTCTGTGGAAGACTTCCTTTTTGAGTTTATATAAAGCTTTACTGTTTATCAAATACTTTGTTTATGATGGAATTGATATCTGCATTTTGGAAACTGGTATACAATAGGTTTCTCCTGTACATTCCATGTAATATATTGCCCTTGTTTCTCTGGTTATGGAAAAGATTTCTTCTATACATTCCATGTAATATATTACTCTTGTTTCTCTGGCATTTCCTTCCCAATTTGAAGAATCAAACCAACTTTTAACCCATTTGAGCCAAAGCAGAAAGCACCATTCGTATGATATTTTTCTAGTTTCTGAACTTATATGCTTCTCTATGAAGATTTAGTTTGTTTTGGGAATGTGTTTGTTTAGTTGGAAAAGGATAGAAAGGAAAGGAAAAGCGAAAAGTTTGAGGAGCTTTTCACTAAAGTAAAAGTAGGATACTTTATTCTAGCTAGCCAAACTTAGCTTAAGGAACAATAAGATACAAGCAGCAATTGTTTTTTTAGGGACTCTCAAGATAGGAGAAAGAAATGGATACAAAATCCATGACAATCAAATCCTCGAGTTTTTTTTTTCCTTTTTTCTTTTCTCAAATTTATCATTCCTTCTGATGAACCCTAGAACTAGGGATTCTAGAGTTCCAATCTAAGGAAGAGCTTGCGGGGTTGAATTGCGAATGCTACTATAGAATCTCAATCAAGCTTAATCCTGGATTCCTTCTAAATGCTACTATAGAATCTCAATCAAGCTTAATCCTGGATTCCTTCTAAACCTCATGGTCTGCACATTACTCCTTATCTTCACATTGTTGTCCCATTGACCCGTGTTTGCATATGTATTTGCCAGCTTTGCATGAAGGTCTAGATCTTTAGATTCCAAGTCAATTAGACGCTCTGCAGCCATTTCTGCCATCGCTGTGTCCCCTTGTACTTTTGCAGCACCTAGTACTGCTTCCCATACTCGAATATCAGCTGGAATTGGCATCTCATTGATGAACTTCAAAGCCTCTCCCAGTAGTCCTGCTCTTCCCAGCATGTCTACCATGCACATGCTTCATATTGTGTTCAATACCAAAGTCACCAGTCATTTCTCTGAAATATCTGAATCCATCTTCTACAAGATGGGAATGGCTGCAAGCCGATAAGAGTGCGGTTAGAGTCACAGAGCTGGGGGAAATGTTTGTGTTTCGCGTCATTCTCTCGAAGATAGAGATAGCTTTAGCTCCTTGTCCATGCAACCCAAAGCAGTTAATGATTGCGGTCCATGAACTCACATCCATTTCTTGCATCTTGTCAAAGACTCGCTCGGCAAGCTCTAATGCTCCACATTTACCAAACATGTCTATGAGGGCATTACTGACAATAAGACTCCCCTCTAAATTAGCTCTATAGACAAAGCCATGTACCTCCCTCCCATGTCGCAATGATGCTAAGATCGAACAACAACAGAGCACTGTTACAACAGCAAATGAATCGGGTTGGATGCCACCTGATCCTTGCATCTTCACAAAGAGTTGGAGTGAGTCATGGACATTACCATTTTGAGCATAGCCTGAGATCATTGTACTCCATGAAACTACATTCTTTTCAGGCATCTCATTGCAGATCCTATGAGCTGAGACGATGATCCCACATTTCGAATACATGTCAATCAACGCAGTTGTGACAAAGATGTCGGACTCAAACCCACACTTAACCAGGAATCCATGAATTTGGGTTGAACCTTTGCCATAAGCGAAGACCGGAAGGAGTGTAACCATGGTAAAAGACTTGGGTTTGGCTCCCGTCGTACGCATGTCACGAAACAATTCAATCGCTTGGCGCATTTGATTGTTTCGGGTATAGGCAGATATAGCAGCAGTCCATGTGACAATATTTCTTTGAGGACTTTTCTCAAACAAGTAGTGAATGGCTTCTAAATGACCGAAATGGCCATAGAAGAGGATTAGGCTGTTGGAGACA
>JAUPMG010000002.1:2497860-2512733 GCA_031762675.1 Pachysandra terminalis
CCAAGACAGCCATCAACTGCTGATGCATCACAGCCATATTTTCCAACAAAGAAATGACTATAGCATTGTCATTGGGTGGTGGTGCATTCGAAGATGAAGGCATGGATGCTGGTGGGATGATAGCAGGATCAACTACAGGGACAGTGGTAGGCTTTACAGGAAGATCTACAGTCCCGGTAACAGTAACAGTAGGAAGTTCTAGGGCCATTTCTAATCTTAATTGATTTTGGATATCAAAAAGATAGGAAACAAATCAAATTCCCCAGTGGAGTCGCTAAAAATGGTGATGCACAAACCGGTAAATGAACTAAAAATGTCAATTCACCTTGGAGTTTGAGCAACAATAGGTTCGAACACTTTCTTTCATTGGCCTAAATCAAAAAGAGACCGTTCCAGTGAAAGGTTTCCAAGGATACAAAGAGGGAAAATGGTAAGATCAGTCAGAAATGGTTCAGAAAGACAACACAGAACTTGGTAAATTTCATAAAGAGGATTCTAAGACAAATGCTCTGCAATTTCTCAGAGAATGTCCAAATGCTCAGAATTTCGATCCCCCTTTCTGATGCCTGATCCCCTTTTATAGCTTCAGACTCATCATTTTAACCGTTTACAACGTTTCATGAACAGATTGAAGACGTTTGACTGAACAGACGTTTTGATTTGAATATTCAATATTAAAACGTCAAATTCAATATGTAATGTTTCAATGAATGCTTTCACAACGTTTGATTAATTTAATGAGTATAACATTATAAAAGTAATGATACATTATTGTTTTGTATTGATTCAAGTCTTTTAATGCTTCAAGATCTTTAAGGATTTTGACAAGACTTATCTTTCTGGCCCTCCATTCCTGAAAGTCTAAGATTTATTTCCCCCTATGTATAAGTGAGTGACTTTCGAGTCATTAAAATGACTGTCTCGAAAAGTGTTTCAGACTATCAATGATTTTGATATGATCACTTGATTTTTTCGAGATGTTTATCGAAATACCAAGATTCGGAATACTAATGACAATAATAAATATGTTTTCATACTTCGAAAGTTCTCTTTCAAGAATATGATTCGAAGCCAATCTTAAGTAGAACTTCAAAATATACCCTTAATTTCGAGGTAATTTTTCCTGAATGGGCTTTCTTCGAAATGTTCTATCAATCAGTGTTTAAAATTCTAATTTATAGAGTCTTTGTATGTATAATTACACCGTTGACCTTACCACGTGTCAAATGATGATTGAATTAAATCAATTTTCAAATTTGCTCATCATGAGTACTTAAATAAATGTATTTACCAAACGCTAATTTTTCAAATAAAGATTTTGTTGTCGTTGGTTGTGGATAAGTGCTCCCATTGATCAACTTATCTGACGAGTGTTTATCCATAAGCACAAGCCGAGCCAAATGCAGCCTAAGTTATCTCAATCTTAATTATTACAATAAAATATTAAAGGTTTGCACACTTCTCATCATGGCCATAATAATAATAATAATAATATTAGCAATAATTTTAGAACACTGTGATTCTCAAAGTTGGGTTTTTTTTAGAAACTGCTGTTGAATTGATCCATCTAGTTTTGAAAACACTGCTATTATATTTTATTTTTTTGGAAAACATCACATTGTTAAGTAGCATTAGAAATCTTTCCATTAATTACATAAATCCTAAAAATGAAAGACATATTAAGAATAAATAATCCCTAATCTTCACATGGAATCATTGGCAAGGTACAATGATAGGCTCCATTGCAGTAGAACTATCCCTTTCACACATCTCAGGACCAATGTTTAGAACCCCTTCTTCCTGAAACATGCATCACATGATAAAATAAGCACAAAAAACAACATAAACATGTTAAGAGAGATTGATTTTTTTTTTTTTTTGTGCTAGTATTGAATATGAGAGACCTTTACAAGGTTTCTCAAATACGTCGTTGTGTAGTTTCCTGTGGGGAAGAATGCTTCAAGTAGATCTGCTAAAACCAGTTGAGGCTGAGATATAGCCCCATTGAACCAATCTTCAACATGCATACAGTTCAATAAGAAAAAAAAATCAAGATGTGTTAATATCATGAAAAGAAAACAATATATTACAATGTACCATCATAGTTACATGTGCATTACATGTCTTTTTTTTTTTTTTCTTTCTTTTTTGATAAATGGGATGTCCGGGCCATCTTGCACGCGCCACGACTAATCCCTAGGGCCCTGAAATTAATGACCAGGTATACCTCCAATGTCCCCAAGTCGTGCATAAAGAACAAGAAGCATTGTATCACATAACCTTCATAGTAAGGGTGCAACTTGGTCAGCATGACCAGGATTGATATTAATTAATCCAAAACCAAACAAAGGTCATTGAAGGTCAACCCAAATCAAACCGTATCGAAAATGGAACTGACCTCTCTAACTTGAAAACTACTGAATTGACAATGAAAAACTCTAAACACAAACCAATCCTACCAAAATTGCAATTTCGATTCGATTTGGGTCTATTAAACACAATAGTTACTAAAATTGTGCCTTATTAGGCAAGACAAGCACCGTATATAACAAGGACGTAGATCTTCTGTGAACTTGGGCTGTTTGAATCTTGTGTGAACCTTATACGAGATTGACACTTGTCCCTAGGTGGACCCCAACTAAGAAGAGTAACTTATATTTCTAAAACTTTAAACAGATCTAATGAACTTAAAATTGGCTTCTACCTTAACCGGTTTGTACCTTAACTGATAAAGGCCACTTTTTTTTGTGGATCCATTTAGGACAAGTGTCAACCTCGTGTGAGGTTCACACAGTTCAAGTTCACGGAAGATCTTCATCCATATAACAAAGGATTCCACGACTACAAATTAGCATTTCTTAAAAAAGAAAAAAGCATTTGAGAAAGGGATGCAATCCCTAAAATTGTAAAGAAGCTTCTATGTCCTGAGGGGACTTTAAACACCAATAAATAGCCAATAGCCAAGTGGAACATTATATGGGGGCAAGATCAAGTGTTTCAATGGGAACAAAATTTTCTAAGTTCACTCAATAGGATGCTGATAGATCATGTGCCCATCACTTGAATCATTAATAGGAAGAAGAAAAAAAAAAAGAAATGTCACATGATCATGTTAACATATGGGAAGAATATATCTGTGGAACAATACAAGGCACCAAGGCAAACACAAACACATATCTCCGGATTCGAACACTTGACCTCCTAATACCATATTTACTACCATTAACTCTAAAAGCTTAAGCTATTAGAGAATGGCACAATAATGTATATCAAATGGTTCAACATATCATAAGGAGTGATATCTTACCGAGTGTGCTAGAGTTTTGGATTCTTTTGTCATATCTCCATAAGCTTTGTTTTGTAAGAAAAGCAAAAAAAAAATGATCATCGACAATGACGTTTTGAAGAAATGTGGAGAGATTGTACCCGGTTGGATCTGAGGCATAGGTTTCGTCGATCACTACATCCACAGTCTGGAAGAAGAAACAAGGTGTGGAGAAAATTAATCGAACAAAAAAAAAAAATTAATTAATTAATCAATTAAAAAATTGTAAAAAAAAAGCATTTATTTAAGCAACATCAAATGCAGCCCTAAAACACATAAAACATTATTAAAACATAATCGGCTAACTTACACATAGGATGGCATGAAGTTCTTCGATGTCGTCAGGAACCGACATATTATAACTATTTTTATTGATAGACTCATCCACATTCTCCCCACCTGCATCTTCCACATACTGCTCTAGTGTTTAATTCATGCATAATAGATAAGAGGGGATATCTCAAAAAAAAAAAAGAAAAAGAAAAAAGAGATAAGAGGAGATAATAATAATAATTCTAACACATTGATTTTCCATTCAAGTAGAAAAATTTCTTGACAAAAAGATGGGAATTATGGCCCGATTGAATATGAAAAGGTCCTTAGATGATTTAGGATATGACAGACACTGCTGACATACTGACATTATTAGTTAAAATTCAGATTTTCTGATAAATCACGTGTATTAGACATATATGTCATGTTTTTATTGGATATAGCTCCTTTAGTTAATTGGACTCAATTTTGTGAATTTGTTTTATGCTCGGATTGAATATTTGTTATGTACTTTGATACCATTCAGGATAGGACATGTGAGTAACATGTATATTTGAAGAAACGGGATCTTCTGTTATAAAGATCCCGATTATATGCTTATGTTATGTATATAGGAGCATAACACGTATCCTAAGGGCCCACGACATTAACTAGTGACCTGCGAAACCGGTTAGTGTAGTTGGCCCCCTAAGGTTCACCCTTTTCTAAGGGTTTTTAAATTGGCAGGTCACTAGTTCCGCTCCTGTGCACATAACAGGGATCTTCATAACAGAAGATCCCTATCCATATTTGAATGGTGTGTCATGCAAAACAAACATATTTTATTTTGAATGCCATAAGGTTACATGGTAAATACCCTGTCAGGAACAAAATTATTCTCTACTTATTTCTCCATATTGACTCGAATGACCTTTATTGAAAATTAGATTCTTACCTTCATCTTGTATGCTTCCTTGGTAAAAAACCACACACCCTGCAAAGTGGAATGAAATACAGTGACCATGAATAAGTTTTTGTAGTTTAAATTCCACTTTCTCATATTGTTAGGAGTGCATATTTTTTTAATTGAAATTGGCATGTTTTGGGAAATGGAATTTGAAAAAGATATGTGAAGAGGTTATCCTTGAAATTGGAAATGCGAAGAGACAATTGGGAGAAACATTAAAGGAGATATGTATAGGAAACCCATTTCTTGGTGAAAGTAATATGTCAAAATGCTTTTCGTTGTTATTTCTCATCCATTTCTCTTGATGTTTGCTATATGGTTCAAGTTTCTCATCTATTTCCACCCCTGCATCTTGTTTACGTTTTAAATATCATTTTTCCGTTTCTTGTACTCATGTTTCTTGGTGACAAATATGCTTTCTCTAGTAATACAGGGAAAATGCTAGCAAGCTGCAATGGTTAGTACGTACGTTCATCTAGGCACCAGTTCTAGTAGGTTGCCAATGAACGGATGCAAATCTTATGTGAATTTAGGCTGTATGAAATCCGTGTGAATCTCACACAAGGTTAACACTTGTCTCAAGTGGGCTCCACTAAAAAGAATGACTTACAGTTCTAAAACTCTAAGAGACCTAATGGACCTGAAATTGCTTCTACAGTAACCGTCTTCTACCTTAACCGGTGATAGTTACCGTTTTTTGTGGGCCCGCCTAAGACAAGTGTTAATCTTGTGTGAGGTTCACAGAAAATCTTCATCCCCAATAAATGTATTTAGATGATCTCATAGGAAATTGAAAGAGGACTAGATATTATGATGTGGTTGTCTCCACTCTAATTTTGACTTGAAATTCTAATAGAGTTTGAGAATACACTAACCTCATTGAACTCCATCCAAGCTACTACGGGTTTAAAAGATGTCGTTTTGCTTGCTCCAACTTTACTCAAGCACAAGTAATTCTCTTTTACCTTCAAAGAAAAATTAGAAGTTAAGAAAATACCTAAAAAACGCCCATGCTTCGGGAGATATAATGTAGAAAGGTATTTCTATTTATTTTCCTTGGAATTTTCAAATTATTGTTCCCTGTAAATAACCATTTGTAAATAACCATTTGACATACTGTATTGTAGACTTGATCGGCTCTAGCTTCCAAATTTGCAAAAACTCCCAAGTACTTGATCCACTCGGCGCGCTGCAAAAAATAGAATTCCATATTTGATGAGCGTTTATGATATATAGCACATGTAAGAAAAACAAAAATAAAAGGGACTTTAAGTTTGCGTTTGGTATTGTTTTTTAGAAGCACTTTTTTGTTTTTGAAAGCAATCGTTTGCTTTGGAGGCAAAATAAGTGTTTGGTAATATATTTTAAAGCAATTTTTCAAAAGCAAGAAAATAAATTTTTTGCTTCACTTAAGAAGCAATATTTCGTTGCTTTTAAAAATTTATTTCTTTGCTTCCAGAAAAATAGAAGGAAAAATTAGGAAAATAGAAACTTTTAAAAATTAATTATAAAGAAACCTTTTGAAAGTCTTGTTTGGGATTTGGAAAAGTTCTACAAAAATAATTGAGCTAAAGGCACTTTACACTGTAGCAAAGTGCCTAACCCCCAAACTACCCTTTTCCTATTTTATATTTTCTCTCAAACTGCCATCTCTCTTTCCATATGAAAAGAAACCCCCTCACACCACGACAACCACCACCACAACCAGCACCACCACTCCCCCACAATGACTACCACCACCCCACCACCACCACTACCCCACCCCCACCACCACCCCACAAAAATCACAACCACAACCACCACACCATGACAACCTCTACCACCACCCCACCCCCACCACTACCACCACCACAACCACAACCACCACCACCACCGCTACCACCACCATCACCACAACCACCCCACCACCACCATTACAACCACTAATTATAGAGAAGTATTATTTAAAATAATAATGAAATATCAAAAAAACAATTTATTAGCTTACTGCTACTAAACATGCCTTTTTGCTTTTCAACAGTACATCAAAGGTTTACCAAATATTTTTGTTTAATGAAAAAATCTTTTCAAAAACAGAGAAATTGCTTATGTTTTCTTGTTTCAGACAGTAAGAAAGCATAAGCATTACCAAACGCAACTTAAAATGGGAAGTAAATTTTCAAAATTAAGGGTTGATAATTTAGAGTTTGATCCAAAAGATTTTATAAAACATGTTACGACTACTGTTTTCAAGCATGCTTCTATAAATATTTTGGTATGCCATTGGGATAAACTCATCTTAGATATTTATTTTAATGCTAATATATGCGAAATTGCTTATGCTTTTTTGCTTCATACAGTAAAAAAAGCATAATCATTACCAAATGCAGCCTAAAATGGAAAGTAAAATTTCAAAATTAAGGGTTAATAATTTAGGATTTGATCCAAAAGATTTTATAAAACATGTTACGACTACTGTTTTCAAGCATGCTTCTCTAAATTTTTTGGTACGGCATTGGTGTGTCAAATATAAACTCATCTTAGATATTTATTTTAATGCTAATATATGCCTTGGGATCTGCACCGAAAATCATCCACCGGTGGGTGTATCGGGAACATGATTGGTGGATTCTCCCTAAAAAAGTATTTACACTGCAAAATTTTAAAAAATTAATTTTTTTAAAGTGAGGGCACCAATCACATCCCCAGTGCATTCACCAGTAAACGATACTCGGTGCAGAGGATCTGAGCTCCTAATATATACATGAATATAACGTCATGTGGATGCTGATGCTATTGAGGCATTCGGAAAGTACCGGTGATCCAAACAGAGATATAATAGTAATTTTATTTCTATTATGTTTAGTCCTAATTACAGGGTATTTATCATACGATCGTGATTACTCTTTGAAAATTTTTTACTGAGCTTTGAAAAATAGTAGAATCTAATGTGTATCCGTGAAGGTAAGTACAATTTGTCAAACCATAAATCTGTGTCGTGTGTGCATGATTTCTTCTTCGTCTTGTTTATCTTTTATTCTTAACACAACTAAGATTTAAAGTACTGGTATTGGTAGTTGTATTTGTATCAGCTTCAAGATTAAAAAGAACTGGCCGATCTAGATTGGCATCAGATTGGATTGATATGAGACATTGTGTAGAATCAAGTGCTTTTTCAAGTATGGACATATAAGTATATGTCATTGTATGTCTCAAGTCAGTTCAGCCTAATCCCAATAGAGATTGGTTGATCCGTCTTGGTATGAGATAATACTTTAAACCATACCTCCAACCCACCAAAATTCACCCGTTATTTGAATAGGTTTGGATTTGCGTGGGCGCGAGTAATAGTACCCTTGTGCCCGACTCCTACAGGTTTGGGGGACACGAGCTAGCCTCATGGATGGGTAATTCTAGTCTAACTTGATTATGAATGGAGTTGACCCATATCATTGCCAGCCTTAAAATCTGACTAAAGATATGGGTTTTAACCAATTAAGATGTTTTACTAAAATCAAACTAAAATGCATTAAAAGCTTCCTTTTTACACATACTTCTTGTACCTTAGATGCAAAAGTAATGTCGATTAAGTACTTACCTGGAGAGGAGTATCCTCTTCTATGGGTAGAAAGGTAGCAAAATTGCAATACTGTTGCTGATCAGTATTGCTGATGAAGTGCGCTGCAAATTGCGAAAGCTGTTCCGGATCGCTCTGGTTTATCATTGCAATCTCTCCACCAAGATATGATTTTAGTACACATTGAGAAGACACAGATTCTGATGTGATTCCTTTCAAGCTCCCTAACAATCCTAAAAGCTGTTCATGAGAACATGTATGTACATTGTCAGAAAAATTCTAACCCACGAGCCCATAGTGAAAGTAGCTAGTAGAAAAAGAGAAGCCGGAAAAATTCTAACCCACGAGCCCATAGTGTAAGTAGCTAGTAGAAAAAGAGAAGCCGTTTGGATTTGGCATATTATGTACTTCTGCTAGAAGTTGAGGATTTCAGATACAATGTGTATCATAGTGTAAGGGATCGTCCGATCCCGAGTTGAATCCGAAACGAATAGAACATGAAAGTGATTGACTTGGTCCGATCTCAAGATGGATCGGGCGATCCATCCCGAGTTGGTTTTTTTTTTTTTTCTTTTTTTAATTAATTTCAAATCGTCCGCCTCGGCCGATCCCGATCCGATCTCTGAGTTTAAACACTATGATGTATATAGTTCGTAGGTGTAGAAAAAGTAGGGTTCACACGTGTATTTTATCACGTGTATCTTTGTGGGTCCGCTTTTACAGAGAAGCAATAGAGTTGCGCAAGAGGGATTTCGCAACATATGATTTCAACTCAGATCTCGTAGGTAGACATGGCAGAATATGAACCAACTCATAAACCTGTACAGTAGTAAAAGTACAGAATATTGACCTAATACCAGAATATATTGTTTTCCTATGATTCAATAGCCTTACAAAAAAAAAGATATAAATGAAAATAAATTAAGAAAATCAGTCGATTGTATTTACATAATTTTCAGTAAAATATATAAATGAAAATAAAATAAAATAAAGCTAGGGATTTAGGACTTCTCCGGTTTTGATTTTGGTGTGACCGATTTTGCAGATTTGACATGTTCCAAAAGTTGTTGCTCAATGGCGAAACCAAACGAAGGAGCTTCAACGTGTAAGGAGACTCGGGTATGTGTGAAGACTAGTATGCTACTGCCCCAATAATCAAAATATGAGATGATATGATGAAAATAGACTGAAATAGAGAGTTTTGTGTCTGTTTGTAGATGCTCCAAGATGTGGGATGCTGGGGAAGAAAAAAGAACATAAGGAGACTCATCTTATCGTTGCTGCAACGATAGGATTTGAGTGAAGAAACCTATCGTTGTTGCAACAGTAGGATTGTGTTTTTGAAAATTCTGTAAATACAATTGACTGATATGCTTAATTTATTTTCATTTATATCTTTTTTTTTTTTTTGAAACAGTAGTTGCAAGTAGTTTAGTAAGTTCGACCATCAGGGTGTTAGGCTGCATTATATAAATGCTTATTTTAGCTTATAACTTATTAAAGCAAATTTTAAAATTAAAAGTGTGTTTGGTAATACCTAATGGGTAAGCGCTTACCCATAAGCAGTAGAAGAAAGCTACTCATAGGAGAAGCTGTTGAGAGCAACTTCTCTTCTCACTTATGCAATAAGCTATTTCTAAACTTTAGTAATATTTTCATAATACCTATTTTATCCCTAAACTTTCATAAGCACTTAAATAAATGTATTTAGCAAACACTATTTTTGTCAAGTAGGCATCTTATTGTTGCTATGGATAAGTGGTCCCATTGAGTCACTTATCCAATGCGTGCTTATCCAAAAGGACAAGCCGCTATAAGTACTTATTGCAGCTTAAAGCTTATATAAGCACTTTTTAAAATTACATGTGTTTAGTGGTTCTTATGGGTAAATGCTTACCCATTAGCAATAGAGGAAGGTTACCCATAAAAAGCTGCTGAGAGCAGCTTCTCCCAAGCTCTTATGCGTTAAGCTATTTCACAACTTTAGTAATATTTTTAAATTACCTATTTTACCCCTAAAGTTTAATAAGCACTTAAATAAATGTTATTTTTAAACTTTAATAATATTTTTATAATATTTATTTTACCCGTAAACTTTTATAAGCACTTAAATAAATGTATTTATCAAACGCTATTTTTTTTTCAAGTAGTCAGTTTATTGTTGTTGTGGATAAATGGCTCAATCCGAACGAACAAGTCGGGTCAAACTCAGTCTTAATGTCCTCAGTTCAATCGAAGTTTGTCCAAATAATGATCAGGTGGGGTTGTGTTGGCTGGTTCATAATGTAAACCGTCCGAACCCAACCTGCCTCTTAATTAGGCCGTTTTGGATTTTATCATAATGGGATACAATCAGTTTATGACCAAATCGACCTGAACACAACCTGAACCATTGTCACCACTAATTGTCAAAAGCAAATGACATTTTTATCTTTGTCAAAGAATTTTAAATTTCGTATTTTTTTGAAGAAAATAAGTGTAAAAGAAGAATAATAACTCAACATGTATAAGGATAAATGTATCCAGAAGATCTAAAAGGATTTTTGATAAGGCACTACAAATTGTCGGGGGTTAGTTAGTGGACCGCTGAAATATCTACCGGGGTCAAGTAATTGCCGACAATAGATTTGATGGCAGTTTGGAGGGTTTGGCTGGCGGTTTAAAAATCACCGATAAATACCTAATATTTTGTAGTGAGGGTAAACTATCGTTTACTTAAATCACTGTTACAAGGATAAAATAGCTCAAAGTTAGTGAGATTCAGTATGTTTTCTCATCAGCCCTTTCTGTCAATTAATAAAGGGGAAGTAAATGTTAAAAATAACAAAACCTAAGGAAATGTTAGTGTCATTTAGAAAATAAGATGTGTTAATAATTTTACCGAAAAGCTTTTCAATAACAAAATCTAAGGAAATGTTAGTGTCATTTAGAAAATAAGAAGATGTGTTAATAATTTTACCGAAAAGGTTTTCAATAACAAAACCTAAGTTTGCGTAGTTCAATTTTTTTTTTTTCTTTCAAAAAAAAAAAATTTCAATGTCAACCTATTGGGCTCATTTTGCGTTAAACACCGGTTACGCTAAAAGCTCAAGCTGTTAGAGAATGGCACAATCAATGTATATCAAATGGGTACAATCAATGTATATCAAATGGTTCAACACCGCCGCACGTGCAAACTCCACAAGGGAACAACACATTCGTAAGAGAATAAACACATAAATATAGGTCTCTGGGATTTGAGCACTTGATCTCTCACTTTGATACTATGTTACACACCAGTTACTCTAAAAGCTCAAGCTGTTAGAGAAAGGCACAAAAATGCATATCAAATGGTTCAACACCTCCCGCACTCATGAGCTCAACAAACACACACCACACACACCCCGCACAAAAATAGCACATCCGTGAGAAAATAACACAAAAATATAGGTCTCGAGAATTTGATCACTTGACCTCCTGCTCTGAAACCATGTTAAACACCGATTACTCTAAAAGCTCAAGCTATTGGAGAAAAGCACAACAATGTATATCAAATGATTCAACATTGTGGTTGAACTTTACTGCCCTGGTGACCATATCAACATCATGTGATATGGGTTTTAGAGCATTACGACAAAAGAATCTCTGGTCATCATCAATCATCAGTACCGCGACCACCGGTACCACCACCACAACAAAAACAAAAAGAGAAATGGTAATGCTAATTCCAGAGCTATTTTGATTTGTTTTAAAATGTCGTCATCCATGCAAATATGTGAAGGAAACCCAAAAATTGGTTTGGGATCACTAAAAGTTGCTCTGGCAATAGCACTACCCAAGAGAAAAAAAGGTTCTCCAAAATGTTAAAAAATTAAAACTTACGGGAGCTAGCGATCCTCACCTCGAAAAATGACACTGAAATTTCAGAAAACAAAAGAAAGGTTAGATTTGTTAGAGAAAAAAAATCGATGCAATAAAAGCTCTTTAAAAGAAGTTTGTAAAGAGAAAAAAAAAAAAGTCACCCTAGCAATATATATATATATATATGATTGTAATATGCATGAGATTACCCATTTCATTACCAAGTAATCTAATCAAATCTAATCTCAATATCAATGAGATTTACCTGATGATAATATCTATCTCATGGAAGAAAATCGTGCTTTCATTGCGATTTTTCTTGCGGTATTTTAACTATACGATGCCACGTATATATACAAGGCCGGTACCAATTAAGGTGAAAGCTGGTTAAAGTAGAAATTGATTTGAAATTGACATGTCTCTTAAAGTTTTAGAAATGGTCGGTCACCTGTTTTAGTGTTGCTTACATGGTACTATCCAATTGGTAGCACATGCCAAGGTAAAGCTAATAATTTCTTTTTAGGAGGGCCAAATTAAATTATAAATGACAAAAAATACTCTAGTATGCTTCACTAATTATTGCTAGATGATTTCAGTCTGGAGAACCAAAATGAAATTTCGATTGGAACTTTTTCTATTTTTTCTTTATTTTTATAAAATAAATAACAAAATTTTATCCGCAAATGATTTGAATTTTTAAATTATTATTTTAATCAAAATTAATTATTTTGACAATTTTCAAACTTTTTTATCAAAATTGTCCAAAATATTTTAGAGCAAAATTTTAGGTTTTCGATTTTGCATACCTAAATGAAATCAAAAAATTTCAATGAAATTTAAAACCTTGACATATATTAATAAATCGGCAAGGATGTAAATGAGCCGAGTCCAGCCTAGCTTTGTCTAGATTGGCTCAAGCTCATAAACCTTGAGCAAGGCTCAAGCTTGGCTTAAGCTCGTTAAAAAAAATTGGGTTCAGGTTTGATTCAGGTTCGTTAAAATATTTTAGGTTTAACCTCGGCTTGTAAAAGGTTCTGCTTGCAAAAAACCTTAGCTCAGTCCATATATGTTTAATATTAATATATAATATAAGATATAGGAATATAGATGTATAATTTCATAAACAAATTGAGTTGAGTCTACTCAAGCTCGACTCAAGCTCATTAAGTTAATGAGCTTCTTTCCGGGCTTGGGCTCGACTCATGAGCCTAATTATAGAGCTTAAGTTCGGCTCATATGAACCGAGCTTAAGTTTGGCTCTATAAGAATTTAATTTTAAAAGTTAATATATATTACTAATTATCAAAAACTTAAAATTTAAAAACCATGGCAATTTCCTGTAGAAGAAAAAATTATATCAACTGGGAACGACTCAAGTACCTGGAAAATACTCAGTATCGACAGAGTAGTTTGATAATGGGATCACAAACGATTTGATTCTCGTCGTGCAGTATGTCGTCCTCCTCGCCATTCTTGAATTATTCTTAAATGCAGTCCATGAAAAAAGAAATAATAATTAGAATAAAACTAGGAAAAAAAATTTGCAACATTATTAAAACGTCATTTCTATATACCTTATTTCTAAGGTTTATGTAATTTCTATGACTAAATCACTCCTAAAGTTTTCTTTTTCCCTTGTGTGGAATGAAGTATTAGAGATCTACCTAAACTTTGTAACCAAACAAACTCTAGGATAAATGGAAAAATCTAGGGTAAGGCACATGAGAACCCATTAAGGGTCTTGGGTAGCCCTGTCAACGGATCGGATCATGACCCGAATCCAATTCGAATCCGATTATAGTGGATTCAGTAAGATATTTTCGATCTGAAATCCGAATGAGATCCGAATCCAAAATATTCAATTATAATCAAATCGAATATGAATCTTTACAAATCCTATTCGATTATATAATTAAAACTCATGTATTCTTTTTGTTATAGTGGGTCACATATTATCATTATCTATGAATAGTATCTCACACAACATATCCATTCAATTACATACTTAATTTTATATATTATAGCTATATACTATCATTATTCGTGATACATACTAACATTACTTTGTGAACAAAGTAAAAAAAAAACTCAACATTCTTCTTTTTTTAGACTTGGATTTTGGGGATTTTGAGATATTCAGATGAATAAGATTTCGGATTATAATTGAATTCGAATAAAATTTATGAAGATCCGTTAGATTCGGATTTGAATTTGGATCTAAGTAGATTTCTTAACAATTCAGATTCGGATTTAGTAGAATATGCTTCAACTCCGATCTGTTTACAGGCCTAGTCTTGGGCACTTTTAGAGCACTTGTTTTAATTTTGAAAATGGAGCAGGACTCGCCATTTTGTGGTTCCTAGTGAATAGATCAAGATTCTCAAAGGTCAGTTTATGAGATGATTTTAACCGTTTAATTCAACTAATTTCTTCTAAATGGTAAAAAACTATAATCATAGGTTTTTAAATAAAATGTGCCCGTCCATTCAATATAAGGCATGTGGAAATTATGGGTCTTAAGGATTCTTAGGCTGCATTTTCCGACCGGGGATCGTCTGCACCAAAAATTGTCCACCGGTGTGTGCATTGGGACGTGGCTCTTTTGTGATGAAGACCCCGTGTGGACGTGTGATGAGACAACACCGAATGCAAAATGATAATTTTTCTCTCATAAAGCATGTTAGGTTAGGAAAAAATTATCACTTTGCTCTCGATGCTGTGTCTCATCACACGGCATCTTCATCACATCGGATCCGCACTCGTGCATCGGAGACATGATAGATGGAGACAACATTTAAAAAACATGAGCTTTAAAATTTTGAAAACTTTATAAAGGAAACCTACTAATCATGTCTTTGTGTCTCATCACACGGCATCTTCATCACATCGGATCCGCACTCGTGCATCGGAGACATGATAGATGGAGACAACAT
>JAUPMG010000002.1:2522108-2534782 GCA_031762675.1 Pachysandra terminalis
CAAAGACTGGATGATAGAATTTGATGCTAGCTTGTTATGGAACTATTGATTGGATTTAGTTAATTTATTTTGATGTAATTAATGGCCCAGCTGAGTGTCAGATAACAATTATGTAATCGTTTCATTTGACTTAGTGTTAATTTATTTCGCACTCTAATTTAGATTTACTTACTTTGTTCCAAACCTTTGGGTTGTTGATTATGATATTGTGATCCGCGGTCTAGAAATGGATCCCGAAGGTCGCATCTTGAGACTCGTGTCAATTTCCTCCTAGGAATTCATGACGCGGGTTTTGGGGCGTGACACCACGTTTGTAGGAGTACAAACTCTCCTCTTGTATTGATGATAGGAACTAAAGAAGATTGGCCAGAATCATTGATTTGAGGTGTTGTACGTGAGTCTTTTGAACTGCTTGGAGATGAAGTAGGAGTTCTTAAACAGATGGGATTATGTTGACTAATGTTAACTTCCAAGAAATTGACCAGAGATATGGATAAGTTACCATCTTGCAGTAACTTATTGTGGATGGAGCTGGTGAGTCATTCAAACTGCTTGGAGTGGAGATAGGAGATCCAAAAGATATAGGATTCAGTTGATTGACATGGCAGCTCTTGTTAGCTTCCAACGATTTGGCCAGAGATGTGGATAAGTTACCAGCTTGCAGTAAACTTCTTGAGGGTAAGTCTGGTGAGTCATTCAAACTACTTGGAAAGGAAATAGGAGATCCAAAAGATATGAGATTTGGTTAAGTGACACGGCACCTCTTGTTGGCTTCCAACGAATTACCCGAGGATGTGGATGAAGTTTGTGGAGAGATTGTAGGATCCACCAAAATATTTGAACGAAACCCAAGACTGGGTGCGTGATTTGAAGAGGACGTGTGATTTGGGGAGACCCAGTTGGCAAGCAAATTAGTTGGAGTTGTTAAAGTGATAGCCATTGGAACTTCCTTGCTTGTAGGAGACTGCAGAGAAGAATAAGGGAACTCCAATTTGTTGAAAACAACATGCGGGGAAATATATGTACGATTGGAGGAGACAACCAAGCATCGATAACCGCGATGAGACGAGCTGTAACCAAGAAATACACATTTAGTAGATCGAAAATGAAATTTATGTGTATTATAAGGCCTTAGATACGGGTAGCATGCGCAGCCAAAAACCCTCAAAAACTTATAATTAATCTGGTGAAGACCCAAATAATTTCTCAGTTGGACTTTTATTACCGATGAATGGTGGCGGTAAACGATTAATAAGATAAGTGGCTGTGAGAAAGGCATCAACTCAGAACTTAAGTGGCAAGGACGCATGTGCTAGAAGTGTAAGACTCGTTTCAACAATATGGCAATGTTTTCTTTTAGCTGAGCCATTTTGTTCCTGTGTATGAGGACATGAAACCCGATGGTTAATTCTAAGTGTAAATAAATATTTGCTTAGTGACTGAAATTCACCATCCCAATCGGACTGTAAAGCCTTGATGTGTCATCCAAAAAATTTCTCAACATGGGTCTGAAATGAGATCAAAATATTAGTGATTTCCGATTTCCGTGACAAGGAAAAATCCACGTAAATTTGTTGTAATCATCCACAAAATTAACATAATAACGACTTCCATTATTTGAGAGAGTGGGAGATGGATGGACCCCAAACATCATAATACACCAAATCTAACAGACCGGAGGTCTGAGAAACAGACCTAGAAAACGGTAGTTTAGACTCTTTCCTAGTTGACAAGCTGAACGCAAACTAGGTGGACTTTTATTTTTGAAACTAGGTAATTTATTTGTGGAAAAAACATAATCAACTAATCGAGATGCGAGATGACCGAGCCGCTGGTGCCACAGATCAGAAGAAACTCTTTCTCCAAGTAAAGCAACCTTGATATCAACTAGTGACCGAGCATGTGGAGAGAGTCAATACAGCCCATCTTTAAAGTGTCCTTGCAATAGAGTTTTCCCTGTTTTACGATCCTTTATCAGGCAAGAAGAATCAGTGAATTTGACGGTAACTTCATCATCAGTTGTAAATTATCGAACTAAGAGCAATTTTTTTCTAATAGTAGGAACATGCAGAATATCTTTCAAAATAAATTTTCTAGAAGAGTTAAGAAAGAAGGAAGATCCAATATTGCAGATTTCCAAACCTGATCCATTCCCAATTGAACCTGATCAGCTCCGGTGTACTTAGGTCGAACAGACATATTACTGAGATTTGACATGATGTGATTTGTTGCACCTAGTCGGGATACCACGCTGAATCACCAGATGAGTTGCCAAGCATGGTAGCAAGTGCAAACGGTTGTTCCACTTGCTGGGCATGATCATATTGACTATAGCCTTTTGTGGCAGAATTGCCTGGACGATTGCAGATATGGCAGACAACACATGTAGTTGTAGAGAAAAATTGTTTATTAGTATTGTAATTTTGACGATCATTTCCAATGTTGTTTCACTGTCCACGACCACGTCCTCTCCCTCTTTGACGAAAATTTCGTCCACCATTACGAGAGGAGTTGTCTCCTCGAATAGTCATATTTGCCGTAATATTGCTTTGAATAAAACATCATGCAAAACATCTGTAGAAAGAGGGTCAGAATGAGTAGTAATGGAAGTTACAAACGATTCATACTCTGTACCCATTCCAACAAGAGTATAAAGTATTAAATCTTCATCATTCATAGGTTGAGCGACTACACAAAGGCTATCAGCTATGCCTTTTGCTTTTTGTAGATAATCTTTCATGTTCATAGAACCCTTCTTGAGTGTTTGCAGTTGCAACTGTATTTGCATGACACGTGGTCTTGATTGAGACGAAAACATGTTCTCAAGAGTCGTCCACACATCTTTGGCATTTGACAAGCCAACTACATGGGCTAGAACGCTATTACTTTGAGAAGAAATTATCCAACTAAGTAATAGCTGATCCTTCTTGTGCCAGGCTGTATAAGCCGGATTTAAATTAGAAGAATCACTCCCATCTTTATCTTTCCCATCTTTATTAACAAGGAGTTTCGGTGGACATGTTTCCTCTTTAGTTAACATGTCAATAAGATCATAGAGCCAGAGAATGGGAAGAAATTGATATTTCCATAATAGATAGTTGCTTCTATCTAGTTTGAGAGAAATGAAATGGTGAATATTACCAATCGACGGAGTGGTGTTTCCATTTGAGATTTCAGAAACGGCAGTGTTGAGTGTTGAAGTTGATTCCATAGTTTGGACGTAGGTCTTGAGAAGCTCTGATACCATGAAAGATCTTGAAAATGGTTGTTCTACTTAACCTTTAGGAGAGCGGCTTTCAATATTATATCTTCTGTTTTCAAACGTTACAAAGAGATGGGGGACGTTACAGACGTCACACCTCTTACACATTCAAACATTAAAAATTTAAATCATACGGATAGAGTCCTTAGTGTTAAGGACTCTTATCCATGACATTTGACATTTCAGAAATGGCAGTGTTTAGAGTTGAAGTTGATGCCATAGTTTTGACATAGGTCTTGAGAAGCTCTGATACAATATAAGATCTTGACAATGGTTGTCCTCCTTAACTTTAGGAGAGCAGCTTTCTGTATTATAAATTCTGTTTTCAAACGTTAAAAAGAGATACAAAGGGGACGTTACACACGTCACACCTCTAACACATTCAATCATTCAAAATTTAAATCATAAAGATAGAGTCCTTAGTATTAAGGACTCTTATCCGTGACACATATAAGCCAACTGATTGGCCATTTTTATTTTTAATGTTTTTTTATTCTTTTTCTCTGCATGAGTTAAGTCGATCAGGGTTA
Organism: Pachysandra terminalis; assembly: GCA_031762675.1. NCBI lineage: Eukaryota > Viridiplantae > Streptophyta > Magnoliopsida > Buxales > Buxaceae > Pachysandra > Pachysandra terminalis. The sequence goes on from JAUPMG010000002.1 coordinate 2,525,901, forward strand.
ACCCGACAATGTACAGACCAGACCGACCCTGATCAGACTCTACTTCAGGCTCTAGTTTCAATGGAAGGAATCGAGAAGAAAAATATTGATTAAATTTTGTGACAAATCTTAGTGAGATGATTTTAGCCCTTGTTAGGATTTATCTAATTTCTACAATATTTATCATCTACTCTTTATTTAAACCTTATTTTGGGTCTCTCAGTAAAGTTTCATTTACTTATATTTCAATGAAGGATATAACATTCCATTCAATAATATTACACTCACTAACGTAACATATTAAGCCTTAAAGTTCTAGATACCAAGTAAAGCCTTTTCTATACAATTCAGTGGTTAGAAATAAAATGAACAAGCAATATTAAGAGAAAGGTATAATGTGGTGAACCCCAAAGGCATTGCAGGCAAAAGCAATGGTGAAAAAGGCCATTTCTTGTTCAAAAAGGCATTAGATATGTGCCCTCCTCTCATGTTAGCAAACCAGACTTTATTCTTCATATTTTTCCATTTAGTTATTGGAAGTTTCTTCATCTTCTTGACCTTAGAAGAACAATCTTCCTCTCCTCTCTTTGACATGTCTTCACAGGTAGCAAAGATGTCATCCCCCAACCTCACATTCTCAGATTGCTCGGTGATATAGATGCAAGATGCAAATAAAAGTGAAACAATATGGATGATCGTAGTCATTGTTTCTTTCAGGAAAGAGCTCCGCCTTGTCTTCATACTTTTCGTGATCCCCATGAGCATATGTCGTACAAATGCCTTAAAATTGATAAAGAAAGAACTGTTATTAACTCTTTCTGGGATTCTTGCTTTCGCTATTTGGAAGTTATATGTCATGGAAGGATTCACATGGACCTCAATGGTCCTAGAGTGCTCAATTTGGTGGAAGAATGTCTCTGCTACTTGATTGCTTGAGACGAACATTCCCTGATTAACTTCAACTTTCTCACAGAATTCGAAGGTCGGAGTGTTGGATAAATCATCCATATCGCCATCATCTGAGAAGATATCATTTAGGTTATCACTGATGAATCCAAGTGATAAATCATTGATCTCTTTATCAAATTCCTTGAAGTTGTTATGACTGGTTTCTCCTGCAATATGGCCTTTTATTAATGGATTGATCTCAAAAAGATAGTTTAACATCCAAAAGAAATAAGTAAATAGAATACATACCTTCATTCTCATGGTACTTTTCCCTTTGAAGATTCAAAATGCTTTTGACTGGGATAATATTTTGTTCTTCTAGCATGGTCTGCCAACACATGAGTTTCACTTCAGAAATTGAAGCATAAAATGTATAAATTTTCAATAAAATCTATGCATTTAGTAAATTTATTTTGAATCCCCATGTCGATGGTATTTATATCAGTTGAATCATTTTACCTTCTCTAGATATTTGTTCGACATTCCTACACCTTCCAAATTCTCTACTATCGTCTCAGTCTTGAACTCGTCCTCTAAATCATAGATCTTTATAAACTTTGTCTGCTTTACTCCCAATGATTTCTCTTTACATCCCAATGAACCATTATCATTCATCCAACATCGTTGAGTATCTGAAGATGCAGATACAAATTCATCTGAACAAGCATAAATTCTAGCCCATGTGTCTTGAACATTTGATTGGTTTATCGGCTCCTGGTACTGGGTGGCACTAGAAAATGAAAGAATTTCTTGTAAAACATCCGGCTCATTTGTGTTGTATCGATAGCAACTTGATTCTGGCAATTTTGAATCTGTGAAGCCAACTTGAGGAAACTCTTGCACCTCCAATGGAGGCAGTGAGAGCTGGTGCTGCAACCTAGCACACTCTAGAGCAATGCCAACCTGCAAATCAATTAAGGATGGTCAAGATCGGTACCGAATAACATTCTAAAAGACAATGATAAATTAGTAAGTATTTTGAATATGAAAGTTTACCTTAGATGGGGGATATGCTGTGATTTCACATGGAAATGCTGGGTTTGTGAAGCTAAATGCCTCATCTGACAAGTATTGCATCCATTTCTCATTTCTTTGAGCATTGATATCAAATGAAGTTCCTTGGACGGTATCATGTGGGCATGTTTCTAGTGGAAAAGTATAGCTAGAGCTCTCAAGATCTTCACTTCTTCCCTCAGTTGATAGTTCCATGGTTGACAAGTGATCACTCATCGTCAATCGATTGTGGTTATTAGTATAGCGTTCTCCAATCTTAGGGCCAATCACATTCTTTTTAACAACACGACATAGAGCATAAGCATCCTGAAAATTTCAATAAATACGCATTCGGTCATCTAATGAGATTTTCACTTCATGAGTAAGAAAAAGAGAAGAATAGATGAAGATTCTAGCATAATAAATATTCGAAAGAAACTATGGTGTGTAAATCTATATAATGAAACTATTAAATACAAGCGAAAACTATATATCTATAGACAAGCTATCTACCTATTGATGTTATTAGATCTCATTTAAGGAGATAATTTAGGTGAAAATTTAATTGATTGTGATGAAAAATGCATGCTTTATAATGGTCAGAGATTCTGAGGAGCCCTACAAATCTTACTAGTGTCATTATTCTGCCATTATAGGCAGATTCATCCTCTGAGAATAAGAACATTAAGACTGTTGCAACTATCGATGCATAAATTTATAGTAGTAGTGCAAGATAAAAGCCAAAAATAATAATACTGAATTAATGGACTAAATAAGATTTACACAATAATTTGAATGGAATAGGATACATTTAGAAGAGATATATAAATTATTACTTCTTCAATCAGAAGTAAAAGGATACACACCTGTAACCCAGAGTTAGTTTCGCATTCTCTTTCGTCGAGCCTATATTCATGCATAACCCAATTCGTTCGAGCACCATGAGGTGCTCGTCCTCTGTAGTAGACAAGAGTTTTCTTTGTGCCCGCAACACGCATATGGGAGTTTACCCTCCGATCCTTTCCAGTAGCCTTCCAATACCCAGCTGTAGTAGCACGGTTAGTTCTTGACCCGTTGGGGTACTTCCTGTCTCGAGGGCTAAAGAAATACCACTCAAGATCCTTGCTTGGCAAGAAGGATTTCTCTGTAAGAAAATGAAAAGCTAAGAACATGACAGTCCTAATAAATAAACAATTTATTATGAAGAAAAAAGAAAAGAATTTGGAGAGATTCTTGAAAAGTTAAAGAAACTAGGGAAATCTGACAGCCATAGATGTAAACAGAATAGAAAAGCATAAAGCTTGGGTAGAATTTCTCTTTTAATTTCTTCTCTCATTGCTTTTTTTTTTTTTTTTTTTCTTTTTCCCCTTGCCTTTTGACTTCAATCTCAGTCCATTTATCTACACTCATCTGTAAATAGTATTTTTTTTTTTATGAAAGGAAAAGAAAGAGGGACCATGACCTATTCTTTTAAGTAAATTTTCTTTTCAGGTAGAATTTGCATGTGGAACATTTTAGATGTTAAAAGCTTGTGTTAGTAATCAAGGTTTAATCCACCCAAAAGGATCTAGAGGTAGGAAAAAGTTAGGTTTAATACACACAACTAAGTCTCTTATACAGAATAAAATAGAAGCTGGCCAAGGGAATACAAATGAGAATTAAAGGATGTTAGAGGTTGCTTTTCATCATCTTCATGAAGTTTTACCTAAATACCTCAAATGAACTTTCAGTCTAAATTTTCAATCAATTGTGTTTAAAGGAATTAAAAGGAGTTCAAGATTAGATTAGAGTAGTTTGCATTCTCCATCGTCAATTCTAATTAATGTATAACTCCACAATCAAAGAATTGTAGTTGCAATCTACGCTCGATCCAAGAACCTCAAGGTTGAGGTTTGAATTAATCATCAATAAGATGTATTATGTAACCTTTATTTGTTATTTTGATCATACAAATCCATGAAATTGTTGTGGTTGTTAACTCTTGCTATTCTAATTAGCAACTTATTATTGATGTGGTGGATGATTTTTTATTTTTATTTTTTTTTATCACAAGGTCATCAATGTTATAATCGTTACTAAGCATGATTAAAAAGACAATGACAGGGATGACGGCGAGAAAATTATATATATATATATATATACCTGGTAAATCCCATGGTTCACATTTGTAAAGGTCGACTTCAGGGATGATTTCGAGCTCGATATTATGGCCATTGATCTTTCTCTTGAGATAGTAGGCAACTAGTTCTTCATCAGTAGGATGGAATCGGAAACCAGGAGGCAAAGTAGTGGGCGCCATTTCTTTCGGGTCGTTTTCTGATCCCTCGAACTTGAATTGTTAAAAAAGAGATTGGTCTCAAATCCAAAAAAAAAAAAAAATTGAGACCAGTCTTATAAATCACCAACTGCAAACTCAAAAAATAATGTACAAAAACCTGAAACGAACCGTTAAACATATTAATAAAAGTAACTCAAAGGAGGAAGAATAATTTAATAGGAATGACAAGAGAGAATAGTGAGAAAATCATCAAGAGAACATGGTACTCAAAAATGGAAATGAGAGAGAGAGACACCTTAGGTCGAAGAAGATCCAAAGAGGAGGGGATTGAAGAGCTTAAGGAAAATATAGATCTTGAATGGGTGTTATTGGGGGTCTTGTCAAGAAAACAAAAAAGAGGAGGGAAAGCAAAGGGAGGTTGCCACCCTGCCCTTTATCTTTTTATTTTTTTTTCTCCCAAACCTGATTCCTGTTATCGTTCCTTTCAAGCTCTCTCTCTCTCTCTCTCTCTCTCTCTCTCTCTCTCTCACATCCTATGCTTTGCTTCTTGTCCTTTCAAGGAAGCTAAAGTTTACGTCCAAAGATTTGATTCGATACATTACTCACTCCCGTAAAACTGGTCAATACGTAGCTAAAATCTTGGTTAACGAATTTCGGCGCCATTCCTATTACGCGTCCAGCGTTTCATTGTATAAACATTAACCCTTTTCCCCTTTGATTGATGATCTGTCAAACTAGTTTCAATCCAATATTTTTATGATGTAATTCATTTTTTTTTAACACTTCAAAGCATAGTTTTAAATTTCGTGAGATTTTGCAAAATTTTGGTTTGGATAGGCTTGATGAAAACCGAAACCATGTTATTTTTGGTTCAAGTTTTTCACAAAAATTTCAACTGAGATGGTCGAAATTTTGGCTAAATGTCTCCGAATGTTTTTTTACTTTTGCCAAAAAATTTCATCCAAAATATTCTCTTTTTCAATGAAATTTTGGGCCGAAATAAATTCGAAAAACAGGTTAAAAGTTTGAAAAAAAAAAAAAAAAAAAAACAAAAAAAAAAAAAAATTGATTTAAAGCTCTATAAATATCTATAATATTAAAATTAAAAATTTGATACTTTTAAATTTACATTGTAGTAGTTGTAGGTAATATTGCAACTAGTATTTTATTAGTTATACATATTATTACGTTCATCTAGCCACTTTTTTTGTTGCTATTATTGGCAGGAGATTACACAATCTTTTGGAATATTATTAGGGCTAAGTTGATACTAGGTACATTATCTTAAAAAGAAAGTTATATTTACTTAATTATTTTGACATTTTATTATAAGTTTGTTATACATGTACACAATTAGAATTAATACTAATTTAAATGGGTACATTATTTTGTCAATTATATATGTATATATAATAGATATTATTACTGTTTTTTATTTTCTTTTTCTTATATAGATACACAAATGGATTTTGTTCATGCTTAAATTGAAGGTAATCAAGAAATAAAGTTTAAATACTTTCAATTTAAACTTAAATGCATTATACTTTTTAGATGTTAGAATTTGAGTCAAATATATTTTGGATGCTTATATACTTTTTGGATGTTGTAATATAAATGTTGTATTTATTAGTTGTAAATTTTTTTATCATTACACATTATTAATAAAACTATTATTTATTACTTTTGTTTTTTGAAATTTGTAATGTTCATACATAACATATATTTTAATGAACAAATCTTTTTTTTATTGATTAACTTTATTATTTATATTTTAGAAGTTACTACTTAGTACTTACTAAAGATAACAAAGAAAGAAAGAAATTGACTGAAATTAAGTCTACATTAAATACTTTAAATAAAAAAAAAAAGTAAACTTATTTAGGTAAAATATCCAAAATTTTGGACCAAAATTGGCCAAAATTTCATGAACTTTCACAACCTAATTTTGTTCAAATTTTTAAATCTTAAAATGATTTTTGTCTGTTATTTTGCCGAAATATCTGAAATCTCAAAAATTTCGATTTTGTTGGAGACTACCAAATTGTGAAGCAAGTTTCATTGGCGACAGCTAGAATTCCGTTGGAAGGTGATAGAGAGAAATGGAATTCATTCACCACAGTTCTAGCAACAAAAATTGATTTGTGGCAATAAGAGTAGTCTTAAACATCGAACTTATAATTACCCACAAGACACAATAGTGTAATTTGATCGGTTTAGTTCAGTTTAGCGGTCAATCAAAACGAAACGAATTATATTGAACCAAATCAAATTGAACTGAACCAAGATAGAAACCCATACATTTAAACCAAAAATCAAACCAATTTAAAATTTTGGTTCGTTTGATTAAAGTAACCCTGTTCCCTGTAGTAAAAATATAACAAAACTGGATTGAAAAGAAATCATCAAATTAAAAATTAAATGCCAATTAGCCTATATATATATATATATATATATATATATATATATATATATTAAACCATAAAATCCCTCTCTCTTTCTCAATCATATATATATATATATATATACACACACACTAGAAAAAAAAGTACGTGCATTGCACGTGAAAGTTGGCCAGTAATATATGTTACAATTTAAAGTAATGAGATTCACTTTTATTATCTCGTAACTTTTATATTCCACAATACGCAATTCAAAATGATTCACTTTTCTATTCTATTTTTTTTAAACTTATAGCCATTTTAATTATATAAAAAATTATAGTAAATTTATTTTTATCTTTATATATAAATTTTACATTGAGATATCAATAAATATATTATTAACTTGTATTTGTAAATAAGTTTTAAAATAAAAATTTATTAACGTGTGGTAGAACCTAGTTATCTATTTTTTAATAACATTTATTATATTATTAATTATATAAAAAAATTACCTAATAGAATCTTGAATTTATCTTGCAAATATTATTCTAATTTTATATTAAAATAAAAAATATACAATAACACTATCTTAATATCTAATTTCTTATTATTTAGATTCTTTAAGTTGTTAGTAGTTTTAAAAACCTACTAAAACACACATCTATGAGAGAGATAGAGATAAAGAGAGTTATTTTCTCCATTTTACAACAGCTTCCGACATCCCATGCTTAATAATGTCGCCCTTTAACAAAATCATTCAAAAACTTTTGAACATAAGTAATATCTTATCTTTAGATCATTATGATAGTGATATTTTACAATTAATTAAAATTCTTAGGTTCATGATTATAGTTACAATCTTAATTTTTATAATTAATTAGAATATTAATTTTTACAATTAGTAAGAATTTGTATTTTTAAATTAAATAAAATATTAATTTTTATTATTAATCATAACCTTTATTTTTAAAATTAAATTAGTTAATTTTTCTAAATCCATTAGGTTCTAGATTTTGATAATTAGAATCTGGATTTGTCTTTATGATTTAAATTCTTTAAGTCGTTAGTAAGATTCTTATAACTAATTCAATTTAGGTTATACATTTTGATAATTAGAATCTTGATTTCTCTTTATTGTGTAAATTCTTTAATTTGTTAATAAGATTCTTATAACTACTTCGATTCATGATTTTGATAATTAATTTTATTCTTAATTTCTATAATTATTTATTTTTTAAGTTATTAAATTTTTATTGTGTATAACTAATTAGAATCTTGATTCTTTTTAGTTAATTAAGATCATGATTTTCTCTTACTAATTGTATTTTTATAATTAAATATTTTTTTCATTAGTCTAATTTTTAATTTTTATAATTATCGAATAGAATAATGCTATTAATTTAATACTAAATATTAGTAATATATTGATATCTTCTTATCTAAGATTTTTAAGATATTAATAATTTTTTATATACCTATATATTAGTATCATATTAGGAAGGGTCAAGCTCTTATCTACTTATCCATTATTATCGTAAGACCCATAGTAGAATGGTCTTTTAGTCATAAAATTGATCAAAACTTTTATTAATTATTTAATTAAAAAATAAAAAAAATTAAATTACAAAAAGATCATAATTCACATTAATATAAATAATTACTTTTAGCACATTAAAAGATTATTTAAAAATAACTAAATTTTATAAGGTTAAAAAGGATAATTCAATTTATTTTGACCATAGCCTTACCAGTAAATCAAACCAAACTAATTCGGGCTTTTTTTTTTTTTTTTAAAAAAAACATAACCAAATCAAATTAAGAAAAAACTGAATCAAAACATTTTTTTGATTTGGTTCGACCTTTTCGATATAAACTAATTGACTCCCTTAACAAGAATTGTAATAAATCTCGGGCTCTCCTAGAACAATTATGTCTCAACTTTAAGGCATCATTTGGCGTTGCTTCCAAATGGCCAAGAAGCCCATTTTAGACCTAAAAGGGCTTCCTACCTAATGCTTGGATGTTTGGTGACACTTTTGAAAGATGCTTTGGATGAAAACGCTTCTTCAAGAAGTCTATTTTAGTGAAGTAGTGTAATGACCTGAACCTTTAAAAGTATTGTAATCATTCAATTATAATATATGGAATATATCTGCGTATTCAAATGGGTATTTTCGTAATATAATTTCCAAATTAGGGGCCAAAACGATATTTTGAGAAGTTAAGGGTTCGGTGAGTTTAAGTTACATATTTCAGATTATGAGGACTTAATTGTGATTTTAGAAGACTTTAGGGTTACAGGG
>JAUPMG010000002.1:2542600-2565061 GCA_031762675.1 Pachysandra terminalis
TTGATAATTTGAATGTTTAGATTGGTTTACTTTATATGTAGGTAAGTTGTTTTTAGTTTTTTGAAACTTTAGCTAGGCCATTTACATTGATGGAAATAGATCATAAGTTTGTAGTGAGTTTCAAATATTAGGCCATGGGTTTCTATGATATGATGAGTTTAGTTCCTTATTTGTATGGCAATGCTCAAGAGGCCTAGCTTAGAGTTCATCATCTCTTGCTATTGGACAATGTTTTCTCACTTACAATTATCTTATCCCACTCTCTCGTTGGACTGAGAAAAGATGGTCTTTTTTTCAATCACTTTTAGACAATTCAACGTTCACATTTCTTGGTTTCTCCTTTTTTTCCTCTCCCTCTTAGATTCAATTTTTTTTCCTAAATTACATGTTTCTCTATTTTGGGTTGTTAATAACTTGGTAAGTATTTCATAAAAGTATAAAAAAAATAAAAAATATGAAGTATTTCGTAACTAGTTGGTTTCATTTAGACATGTGAAAATTTAAATTGGCTAAATTTACATGCAGATTAATGGTTTAATTAACTTGGTTGGGTTTGATCATTTGAATGTTTAGATTAGGTTATTTATATGCCGATATGTGGATATTATTTTTTAAGACTTTCACTAGGTCATTACATTGATGGAAATAGAAATATTTCTAAAACTTTTAGATGGCTTTCAAACGGAAGGCATGATTTCAATCTCTTCATAGGTTTCTTTAACATGTAGAAAAAGCATGTATTCGAGGCATTTTTGTAGAATTTGCAATCTTATACTCAAATGAATTCTTAGATGAATTCTCTTGATTTTTAGGTGCTCCACGTGTATGATTATGTGGCACCTTAGTTAGCATATTAGATTTTAGTAATTAATCCACAATAACTCTCTTAAGACCTCTCATCTTCTTATAACTCTCTCTCTCTCTCTCTCTCTCTCTCTCTCTCTCTCTCATTATATTAAATGAAATATCTAATCACAATAAAGACCAATTAATTTTTTTAATTGAAAAAACCGTTTTCTCATTAATCTTCTTGGTAAACAAATGTTACTTTAATAGCTCTTGCAAAAGAAACCCTAAGCTCAAACGTCTCCCATATCTTCATAGCCCTTATTTCTCTTCAACCTCTTATTCTTTCTTATTTTTGCTCAATCAAAGAGGAGGATACTCTCTCTCTCTCTCCATCTCTCTCATCCACGGAAATACATTTGCTATGCACTATGCACTATGAACCATTTCTAATCAGGTTAAAACACATGTCAAATATAATCATTTGACTTAGTTCTGTTCCTGTTTAGTCTCTATATAACTACAACCCCTAACACCATTCAGAAGGATATCTGAGTTACTGATATTTAGTGTTAGGGGTTGTAGTTATATAGAAACTGAGCAGGAACAGAACTAAGTCAAATGATTATATTTGACATGTGTTTTAACCTGATTAGAAATGGTGCATAGTGCATAGTGCATAGCAAATGTATTTCCTTGGATGAACATGATGTGAAACAAGGAAAACCAACTTGATGTAAATCCATTCTTATTTATTTATTTAATGTTCTTTGAATGTATTTTACTATGTTGTATATATTTCTTTTTCCAATTATATATCATGATGAACTTTAGCTACAATTTTTTTTTTCTAGATAAAAAGAATTCTGCACGTATCTTCTGATTATTGTTAAAAGGACCTAGCAAAGTCCAAAACATTTTAATACCATAATTTTTTTTTATTTAACAATGGCCATATTTCATGTATATTTCCTTACGTTGAATGCTTCTTAGTTAAAAAAAGAAAAAAATTTATCTTGTTTGCTATACTGATATTGGGCATTTTAAAGCACATGTAATATCTTTGGTAAATTTGGGTTGCATGATGGTGGGTTTGGCTTGGGTGTATCAGTGTTGTAAATCTGGATTCACTTTGAAACAATATCTCTAATAATATAAAATTAATATCATACCACAAACGGATGCATATTTGAAGAGCATAAGTCTGCAATAGAACCTGATAGTAAATTAGAAATGAAATGCTTATACAACGTCTATAGAGATTAGTAGAATTAGATTAATGGATATAATTACCTTGTAAAGGAAAAGCTTATTGTCAATATACAACTTGAATAGTCTGTGATGATCATATTCAGCTTCAAAGCCTAAAGATTACTGATTAAATCGGTAAAATAAACAATATAATAAAAATTCTATCTTGGTTTCGGTGAAGAGAACTCGGGACGTCAACCCATTGATTTTGTTGAAGAATTTGGGAATCCACCAATGTGTTCTTGGAGAAGTATAGTGAAGAAATCAGGATTTGAATACTTGGTGATCCCCTGAGTGCCGGTCTGGCTTATGACACGTCAGGTAGTAGTGAGATACGGTCCATGCCTATGAGGTGGTTTGGGTTGAGCCCAAGAGGTTTTGAAAACAACCAGCCTTAACATGCATCTCGAGTACTCAATCGTTATATTTCTACGATTTCAAAGAATATCTCACAAAATGAAAAGATAACACCTCTATTGAAAGATAACAAAATTAATTCTTGACCCAATGAGAAGGAAACTTACCAACAACCAATCGGCAGTTCTTCGGATTCCGGAGGTGTTCTCAATTGCATAATAGTTCACTTCTAAAATTCATTAAAAATTGATCAAAACAAACACATTCCATTATAGTTTTAAAGGAATCAAATTTCATGAAAAATAGATATCTATATAGATCTCTATGAAATATAAAGTGGACATAGTCGTGGGAAGACCATTAGATTACATGTTAATTAGAAATACAAAAAAAATAAATAAAGAAAAGGTCAAAAAAGGAGGCGGCTGAGGCTTGAGATTCCCTTTAGCAGACCAAATACAATCTCCTGTGAAGTCTTGCAGCTTGTTAGGCTTAGCTTGAGCTTGGAGTTTGCTGATCTATGATTGTAGCACAGCAAGGCTTGGAAGGGATGGATCTGGGTAGAGGTAAGAAGCCAGAAACAAGAGAGAAAGGTGGTTTAGTTGTCAGACTACCAAATTGAATGACAGTGAATTGAAATGAAAATCAAACCGAAACGAAATAGAAACCGTTACATAAAACAGAAAATAAAACCGAAATACAGTGAACAAAACTGAAAATCGAACTAAACCGAAATAGAAATCGAAAATTCTCATTGGTAAATAATAACTCATGGATAGCGCCTTGGAGACCTCTATCAAGGTCTTTTATAATCTTAACATTCCAATTGATAACTACCGACTCGTTGGAATAGTGCCACTCATACCTTTGTCATGGCACGGGGGAGTTCTCTCCATCGTTGGAAGACGTGAATATGTTGTTAGGATTAGAAATTATACGTGATCACAATCCGGTCAACATTCCTCTAAATGGTAAAGAGAAAGCAAGGATGAATGCCATAAGAAAAGCTCTGGAGCTATCCAAGAGGGGTTGAGATACCAATCCAGGACTCGGGCAAGTTTGGGTTCTAGATTGTCTTTCGGAGGCTGGATACGCTATTTCTTTAAAGATATTAAGGTTCCAAAGAAGGGAGAAAACAATTTTGTCCCTGAGGAGACAGAGGGTCCGGGCATGGAGTTGCTCATTGGCCTTGAGGCCTTTATCGCTTTGTTTTTGCCCAGGTATGTTTTCGAAAGCCTCCCTCATGGAAAGGTACAGGAGCATCATTTCCCCATGGCGGTAAAGATGGCTGAGGGTTGTAAGTTTCCTCTTGTCTCTATGTTTTTGGGCACTTTGTACTACTGGATAGATCTTTTTTATTCTGACATCTTGGCTTCCTCCGGGAGGTACGAGATTGAGACGTTTGTGCACACGCCATTCCTTCAATTAATGCTTTTCAAGAGGCTGCTCGGTTATTTTTCTCCTAAGCAATTTCCTAAAGACAGCCTACATTAGAGGGTGTCACAATGGGATGGCGTGAAGATATCCTGGAAGTTACGTTTTATTTCTTTACTGGAAATGAATCTAGATTCGTCTTTAGACCATACATTGAAAAACTTCCTGGTCTTGCTCAGACAAGGTATTGCTCTTTAGGGGCTATGAGTCGTGTAGATGTGTCTTCCATGGAAAAGATGTATCCTATGCACGCTGGCTATTTTATAATGGTGCTACCAGGTACGCTCTTGGCGGCAGTGGATGATAATGATGGGGTCGGTGTAAAAAGCTATAATCCTCATCGATTCGTTAGATAGTTTGGTTTGGACCATACATCTCCGCCCTACTATGCCAATGGGCGTTGACGATGCTGGCTTACTGTTCACCAGGGAGGGTTTCAGAAAGCTTCATCATCCCAAAGTTAAAATGATCTTACTGTTGGGTGCTTTTCATAGAGGTAGGCGTACGGAGAACATGATAAGATATTGGGAGAAGAGTTGTCATGCTTTTGAGCAATATGTCACTCGCAACTGGATTCTATCTATGAAGTTGTCGGCTGTCCCAAATGATCATCTTAGATTGAAATTTGTAAGAGGTACTTCCAAGTGAAAATGGAAGAAAAACGTCAATCCCTTGGGTTGAGGAGAACGCGGTAAAATCGAGAGGTCTTCAAAGATGGTGAGAACGTGGTAAAATTGAGAGGTTTTCAAAGAAGGTGACGAAGAAGTGTAATAACCCATAATAAAATAATAGGGTTTATATGTAATTAATAAAAAATATAAGAGTTAATTTAAAATTTTAATGAGTTAGTTACAGATTTGACTTTGACTGTTTGCGATTGGTGCATTTCACAAAAGGAAACTAAGTGCTTCACACATAATTATAACTCTTTAAGTTATAATGTGTGGCTAGGATCTTGTAGGAACTTTTAATCTAAATCAATGGTTTAGATTCAATATGATTAATAATAGTTAAAACTTAATTAGTATTCTATTTTAATAGATAAGTAAAGACTAGTTTACATAAAACTAGGAATCTAGATCTAAAGGCTAGAATTAAACTAATCGATTTTAATGGCTATTAATCAGGGAATTCTAACCAATCCTAAACTAATAAGGATTAAGATTAGATAAGTTAAATTATAATCCAACTATATTTAGGATACTTAAAAATCAATGGATGGGATTACGTAGGAACTAATCAATCTAATCTACGATGAGAGAATTAATTACAAATGCTAATAAGATAAGAACCCTTAGACTACTAAGGACACAAAACAACAATCTATATAAACACTAGTACTAATCGTATGGATCATATTTCAAGAGAGGGGAGAGAGAGAGAGAGAGAGAGAGAGAGAGAGAGAGAGAGAGAGAGAGAGAGTATTGCTGGAGCTTTAGGAGCTTGGAGATTGAAGGAACTTCAGAAGATCAAGCTTGAAGAGGAAGAAAAAACAACACCATTAAAGATTCGAGGTAAGTATTCGGATTAAACTCTATTTTCGATATGAACTAGTTGCATATGTCATATTCAGTGAGTATGACATAGCACACCTCTTTCTTCTACTATTTCAAAAGAAAATATGATAAATAAGCTATTTTCTGGGTTTGAGTACCATGCTAGATCAAGGTAAGAATTGATAAATTGTTAATGATGTGAACTATGGGTTTTGTTCGGAATTGAATTTCATGGTGTGTGCTTAGATAAATTAATTGCTATAAAGGACTTGAAATATGAATAATTGTGAAATCTGGACGATCTGGGAAGATCGGCAGCCTCACCGGTGTACTGGTGAGTGTGCCGATCCCACCACTGGGCCAAATCGGCAGACTCGTAGTGTACCATGAGTATGCCGGTCTTAAAATATCATCTAATATTTGAATTTTTGGATTCTCCTTCTCGTTAGAAACACATTAAAACAAATTTGAGGTGATTCCGATAAGTATATAAAAAGTTATCCCTACTTTACTGAACATACGTCCAAACTGAAAACACAGACTTGTGCTTACTGTTAGGTGTGCCGAGGGGGGCTGGTATACCGGTGAGTGTGCCTATCCCTTGTGCCTTGATTTATTAGTTAATGTTTGGTGTGGCAAGGGTTACCGGTGAGTGTGCCGATCCTACCCGTCAAAAATGAAAGTTATCCGATTGTTATGAAACTTTGCAAGTATGTTTAATTATCCCTAATTAGACCATATTTGGTGTTAGAATTGCATAATATTGAATATTTAGAATTTATGACATATTGTGGAAAATTTGCCATGTTTGCCTAATGGGTGATATTTTGATTTACATTGCTATGACTCTAGAACTTATTATAATCATGTTTTTTTTTTTGGAAAGGTAAGTAAATATATTCCAAATGGGGAAATGATCTCTGATAGGGCCCCCCCGAGCCTCCCCTAGTCGAGTTGAATACACCATCACAGTTAAGAGTAAAGGCGAATTGGGGGGACAATCCATTTTACATTGATGATTTTGTAGTGGCTGAAAGTACTCGAGATACCCCAGTTACTACAAAGATTTCGATTGAGTTGGCTATCGAGGATTATAATCATGTTTCATATCTTAAAATACACTTGCTCATGTACACAAGTTGTTTGATTAGTTAATGTGCACGGTTCTCTACATTTGCACAACATATGCATATTTTAGCATGATGACCGTAAGTGGTCTAATGCCTTGACTTGACCCCATATTTTCATATTGCTAGAATTTATGGATATAATGAATGTGATTATGATATGAGAATCATAATTTTTGTGAGGAAGTCCCAGATTGACTGATTTGCATGTATTGAAGGACTGATCATCCCAATAGACCAATTTTTGTTAACGCCCAAGATGAGGGATAGGCCTTGTATGTGGATTCCAAGAGACTTGTTGTAAGATGATAGATAAGGGAGGAAAGTTCACATTAGTGAAGCCCAATATCTGAATCATAAGAGTGAAATTTTGTTAGTAGATCGGCTAATGTATGGTTCACAAATGAAGTTCTATGTGATGCCTTGGGAATTGTCCCTATGATCGAAAATAAGTGAGAGGATTGAGCTATCTACGTCGCAGCCCCTAGAAACTATGATGTACACATAGAATAATCTACTATTTCTGTCATGTATTCGGGATGAGTTTTGGGTAAAGCATCTTGGGTAGTATACTTAAGATCGGATGTGGAATGCCAAACAACATGCATACTTGCATATCATATTATTGTGTATGAATCACATGTGGTGATTATATTTATTGTTGCATGAACATGCATTCATTCATTAATAATTGAACTAGCACATTGCCTTGCACATCATTACCATGTCATTTCATGATTATTGTTTGCATATTCTAACTATTCTGTTTTTATCTATTTATTACCATTGAAGAGTGGCATTGACCCTACTTCAATCTTAAATACTGTTTATATTCGTTTATTTACTAAGCTAGTGTAGCTTACGCTTTATAAGCAACATATTTCAGGACTTATAGATGATGGACAGCAGGCCATGATGACCAAGATGGAGGACAAGGCTATGATGAAGACTTAGTTATAATTAGGATTTGTTTGATGATTTTAGTAGACTATGTACTAAGACTTCATGGATTTTATGTCTTCATTTAATTTTATTAGATATGATCAGATTTGAGTAGTTTAATAGGTTTTGAGTGAAGCATGAGACTTAGATTATATTTTTCTTTCGTTGTTTTCTATTTGAAGAATGTTTTGGTTGGATATTATCTTAATAACACTATTTTCTAGAACTTTACGTTGTAATTATCTTAATTGATTCAACGGTTTAGTGATGTATTACTTATTCACTCCCATAAGGATATGAGGTGAGAGTTACAACTTAAATTTGGGCTCAATTGAGATTTCCAGGTTTAGGATGTAACAAGAAGGGTCCAGCTGTAAATCCATGTGTGCACAGCAGTAGAAACACTGGCAAACCTATCCAACATGTAATATTCTCGTTTTAATTTTCAATTATTATTGATATATATATATAGCACAGACGAAGCTCAAAAGGAGAGTCCAAAAAGATAAGGACTCGAAGAGAGAGTATGAAAGAGAAAGCAGACTCGAAAATCAAGCTAATCCAATTACTTTAGCAGTTTGGAATTCATGAAGAAATAAAATTCTTATGCGAGTTTTGGTTTTTTCTTTTTTTACAAAGAACAAACTCGGTTCATGAAACTTCAAGAAAACTTGCAGAAATGAAATCTTCTCTCTCGAACATTACCCCTCTTTCAAGGACGGTTACACATCTTTTTTTTTCTTTGGTAATTGTAAGGACGGTTACACATCCATTCAACTCTCCATTCACATTCATTCAATGCTACATTGGTCCCACCAATACCTTTAGGTATTGAAATCTTTTAATATAGTCAAAATCTTTTGACATAATCTCACATACGTATATACCGTACAAGAGGGAATTCGAATGAGGCTGTCTTGTTTTGAGTGGAGCCTACCACCAATTCTTTTGAAAAGATCTCATTAATGTATGCAAAATATTTCATTCGTTTTTTTTAAAACAAATGAAACTCATAATTCAAAAGACAGGTAAAAGGTTATTATTACAATATTTATATATTTTATACTTAATGAAAAATGACGTTATAAAATAGCAATCACATGGGACCCACCTAATAGTTGAATCAGAAAAGAGAGAAATATCACAAGATAACGAGGCCTTGAAAGAGAGTACAATGGGATAGAATTCGAAGAGAAGGGGCGGTTCCAAAGAAAGAAGATTTCGAAGGGTAAAATCTGAATGCTACTTATCTTTCGAAAGTAACCAATTTATGCTTTATTTACATTCGTACTGTGCAAATAGATCTTAATAACTCCTTTCTTCACAATAAAATACACATATATGTCTACACATATAAAGAAGATAAAATGTGATTTCCAGAGAATGAAAGATAATATATAAGAGAAAATGTTACATGTATGAATTGTGTTGATATACTCATAATTCATAAAAAAAAACTTGTTGGAGAAGAATCATAGAATGAACATCCCCAGTAGAGTCGCCAAAAATGGTAATGCACAAATCGGTAAATAAGACTCATTTAAGCCGATTAAGCTGTTAATCTCTTGATATGACCGATTGGTGCCGGATAATGTCTTTTGAGATTCGGGAATGTCCCAACCGCTCGCCTAAACCAAAGAATCGACTGTTCAGGCAGCGCTATGTTCATTCCAACAAGTACGAATTCTGAAATAATGTAGACCAACACAAAGACAGAAGATTTATGTGGTTCGACAATACCGCCTACGTCTACGGATTGCCAACGGAACTCATTCTTCTCATTTTATTCTTGAGAAATATCATTTACATGATACCTGCATTGTAGAAATACATAGAAAACGAAAAGGGAAAAGAGATAGAATTCTCTATCTTTTGATTCTTGAGTTGAATGAAAAGCCACACCACTTTCGTATGGAGAGCCGAATCCCCGTTTGTGTCATTCCCTTGTCTTTTTAAAGGAAAATTGATTGACATAATGTCTTCAAGAAAAACTGTCATAGCATTGAATACTCTAAGAAAAACTGTCGTAGCATTGAATACTCCAAGAAAACTGTCATAGTATTGAGTGTCGCAAATAAACATATTTAGTTTAAAATATACAATAAAAATTATACCAATAAAATAGTACCACGTGTGCACTTTAAAAACCAGTCATCATCAATACTACCATTGGATCTAGAGTTGGTAATTTTTAAACCAACCCGCTAGCTTAATTACACAAGTTTGGGTTGACCTGCTTATAAATTGAGTTAGGTTTGTGTTTAGGTTTTTCAACCCGTTGAATACTTGTTTAAGAGGTCTTTTATGATTTATAGTTATTTTTATTTATAGGTATTTTAAAACTTATTTAAAAGTTAAAAATGTCTATTTTTTATTTTTTGAAAGGAAATCATGTTTATTAATTTTTTATAATAATTATTAAAAATTAATATATTAAATGATATTATATTTAATTATAATTAAAAGTTAAAATGAAAAAACAATTGATTAATGAAGAAAATAAATGGATTAGGCGAGTTAAACTCATTTATTGACAGGTTGAGTTGGGTCCCATGATTTCACTTACCCGTTAGTAAAATGGTCAAACCCGATCCAGCTCAATTCAACTCGAACCCATTGCCAACTCTAACCGGATCTTAGACATGAATTCCACCTTCCCTTTTACAATTGGTTTGACCCACCCAATTGCGTCACAAATATAAGTACGGCCTGTTCGTCTGCTTGCCAATGTTCATGATGCTTTTTTTTCTCCACAATTGGATCATCCTCACATTTAAGTTCTCATTTTATTTGATCAATTGTTCTTTATTCTCGGTTTGATTATCTTGTTGTGAATGATCATGAAATTCCATGGCCTCCCCACGTGCACCGTCTGAAGTAAAAATTTTGGAGGTTTCTTCTTATGGGGTTGACGGAGAGTTTTGGGTTGAAATTTACAGCTCCGATTGGATCCTTAATAGTTAATAGTAGCGAAAGGATAGGTACCGGCACTGATAAAGGCAAAATCAATGAATGAAGATGATTTCACGTCAGAATCTCATCGGTCATAACTGAGCTCAAGTTCTTCTTGTGAGTTGCTTTGCCGACTTGTTTTGAAGTGCCTTCAATCAGAGGAAGAAAGACCGTGTAAAAGCATAAATTAAATTAATTTATGCAGAAAATTGCCCATTTGCCCTTGAGACAAATTATTGTCAAATAATATTTTGACCAACTTTATTCATCTCTGAAGTATAAAAATCTTGTAAGATCTTTTTACAATACTTTTTTCAAAAAATTGAAAATATCTATTTAACTTTTAAGCCTTTTGCATACTTAGTGTGCAACCCTTGCACCATCACTACGACCACCACCACCACCGCACTAAATCCTTTGCACACTTAATGTCTAACCCTTGCACCACCACCACTGGCACCACCCACCACCACCCGTGGTGGTGACATGGTTGTGATGGAGTGGTGGTGATGATGATGGGGGTGGGGGTGAGGATAAGGTGGAGAAAGAGAGGGAGAGAGGTGAGGGTAATATTGGTATTTGCTTTTCTTAAAAAAACAAATAAAAACTGTCATGCCAAAGAGGCCATCTCTCATATACCATTTGGCAATAATTTGTCTCAAGTAGAGTATGTGAGCAATTTTCCCTTAAAAAACTTACAGAAATTGTTCTATAAATCCAAATAGGAATTTCAGCTTTTCAAGGAAACTACTTTTCTTCCTTTGATAGCAAACCATGTGTGCTATTTGAAAACAAATTACATAGAATTATAAAGTTATAAACAATCCATCTTCTCAAATCCGCACAGTCCATTCATGCAAAGAAGCTAAAAGAAAAAATTAAATAAAAAAGAAAAGAAAATTGTAACAACTTAGCTACTTCTGCAGCTGAGAAAAAGACATACCAAGTCGAATTAATGAATCCAAAATTGTAAAATCTCATACATTGAGGGTGAAGAAATATGTTTTTGAATTGGAAAATTAAGAAAATGGGAGACAAATGGAGTACAGATCATAGAAACAGAAAAACAAATTCGTAAAAATCAATAATAAATAAAATTGAAAGAAATTTGAATAAAAATCGATTTTATTATTTTAGGCACTTAAGACTTACTCGAAAAGAAGATACTCAGAAAGTCAAATCACCGAGTATTTATTTCTAGGAACAGCTCTCAAATTAACAAAATAGAAGGTTTTAGCATTAAATATAGTGACAGAAAATAAATAACCCGAGTGTCTTTCCATTTGACAACATCACTTGCCACGACTGTTTAAACATTTCCTTATATAATATCTCGCAACTCATCCGGAAATTTTCTATATTCGTCTTTGTTACCAGAGATACGATCTTCAACCCCTGGATAACTCACTTCCGTTTCGTTTCCCGCCGATTTCCATGCTGTAGACGGCAGGGCTCAATCTTTTTCCTTTATTCACATTGAAAACATCGTCCGGCGGGCGGGACTGTCTTCTGGAGTTCTAATTGAGCTTGAGATTTTCTATTCTCGCCAATAGCCGGAGAAAAGATCTTTCTCCCCCAGAAGATCTTATACTGGTCAGTTTTCCAGATGCTGCGAGAAGTTTAATGGAAGAAATTGTTTCGTAAATCATAAAATAATTACAATGAAACTCTCTAATATACATACCATGTGTGCTTGCAAAATCAAAATGGAAAGAAGACTTTTTTTTATAACCATTGAATCCATTGAGTATTGTAAACCTGTTTGGGGAACGTAAAAGGTTAGAGGAGACATTAAAGAACTGATGCTTTGGGTAGATAGAGAGCGTTTTGGATAAAGAGGAAACTTGGGAAAGATAGAAAATTGAATGTTATTATCTTGGTGTTTGAAAATTGTCCTTGATTTTTTGAGATTGTATTCAAAAGCTTGTGTTTCAAGATGAACAGGTTGAAAGAGCCAATATGGATGAGAGAGAAAAAGAATACCAAAATAAAATATAGGAAATACATTGGGAGAGTTTTTAGAAAGGAATTAATAAGCAAGGATAAGAAACGTTTGAGAGAGGTAGAGAGAGGCCTTACTACCAACTCATTATTTTAAAGAAAGGAGAGGCATGCCACCTTAGCGCTAAGTGGAGTTGAGAGAAAAGGTAGCTTGAAGCTATTGTTTTAGTATATTATATAAATTTGAGCTGAAATTTTCCTGCCAAGCGCAAGAGTTAATATCATGCATTATTGGCCTTTTTTAAAAAGCTGCTGTTAAATATTCGTCTACAAATAAAACCACGAGGTTCCTCATTTCTATTCTTCATCTCTTCAACCCAATGTATATGTATGTTTGTCTCTCTCGACCTTTTCTCTCTCTCTCCCTACCTTCTCTCAACCATTTGTCTATCTTCTCTGTATTTTCTCTCTCTCCCTACCTTCTCTCAACCTTTTATCTTTTTTCTCTGTATTTTCTCTTTTCTATATGTATCTTCTCTCTCTCACTCTTTTTCCTCTCCTCTTTCTTTCTCTTTTCTTTTTTCTCCTTTTCTCTTTCTTTTGTTGAATTATTTTTTTAAATAGTAAAACTTTTAGCGACAGTTAGATTGACTGCCACTACAGATTTTACGATTTAAATTCAAAATTTATTTAGCGGTGGTTACGACCACTGTAAAAAGCTATTAGCAAATCCAAAAAATAATCTTTAGAGACGGTTGTCAATCCCCGCTAAAACCCAAGGTATCTGTAGGCGGTTCCTACAAACCGTCTGTAAAACCATCACTAAACGCTTCCTTGATGAGAACATTTTTGGCGTTTTGAGTGATCTGTGTTGAAGGCTTTGGAGGTGGTTTAGGGACTTTTAGCAACGGTTTTTGACCCTCGCTAAAAGTGTATTTTTTGTAGTGAATGTCACCTTTGATATCGTTGATTGTGTTCAATTATATTCTTTGATGTTTTGCATTAGCATATCATGATCATTAGAGATGGATTGTGTTAGAACAATTAGTGGGAACTGTAGTAATTGTCCCATTATGGATAATCTGACATGAATGCACAGTAGCATGGTTGAGATGCTAATGATGGATATATGAGAGGTACGACATTCGATGTGATGTTTACACGTATGATGTACACTTTTTTATCATTGATATGATATTTTTATAGAATTGCAATATGACTTAGCTTTATATATGTCATGAGGTGTTCTATACATGATGTGTTATAGATGAGATAGCATGTTTTGATATAATGATGTGAATGTGGATAGCATGCGACTCAATAACATGTATGTGCTGACTGCACTATATTTGTGGAGGGCTAATTGTTAATATATACCTAGTGGTTGCCTAACTAACCTTTCATTGGGAATATTTTTTAGGTCAGCCACATGATTTGGCAGCGGGATGAGGAGACGGGCTTTATGATCATGGATTTGGTCTAAAGGCTTTACCCTTTTGTATGTGAATCCATATTCTGGATTTGAAGGATTTAAGAGTGACGTTATGATCAGAAAATCATAATGAGTGAGGAGACTTGTATTTTATGTGTTGAGGGACCAACTATCCCAATATACCAATTTATTTGTCCTATGGACTTTATTGAGTGAATCTATTGGTTATTAATAAATAATATTTCTTTGAGAATATTTCACACTTGATATGCCTTGAATATTTTGCCCTTGATCAAAAATACGTGAAGGAATTGTGCCCTCTAGGTCAAAGCCCCTTAAAACTATGATACGTACATAAAATATCTTATCTTTGAGAGTGGTCGTGTGTGCGGGGGATGGTTCGTTAAGACATCTTGCTCAAAGACGGATCGATCATGTGGGGACTTATGTTATGCATATACCTAACAGCTGCATTGCATATTAAATATTATTTGCTAAATCACACTTGGTGATTATACATGATAGATGCACAACATACATTCTTAAAATCTTGACCACATGCATATAGCACATGTTTTACTTACATATTGACACTTATCACATATTACATGATCACAATCATCATATATCTCATTTATATTACTGTTTATTGGATTACCATTGGAAAGTGACATTGCCCCTACTTCAATTATATATTGTGCTAAACTTGTTTATTTACTAAGCTAAGTGTAGCTTACGCTTTCGAGCAACCATATTTCAGGAATTATAGAAGATGATGACTTGGACTATGGAGACCAAGCGTTGGACCAAAGTTTGGAGGAGAGTACTGATTTTATCAAAGAAACTAGTTAGGATATTTATTAGGGATTTTACTCGTTTTTGCTGGCTTACATGCCAAGGTTTACTAATGGCAATTGTTGGGCCATATTTTGCATAGGGATTTGATTAACATGGAACTAAGTATTTTATTTTGATTTTCCACTGCAATGATGTTATGTTTTGATTGTAATAGCTTTATTTTGACTATCTTTTCATTATTAAATAAATTCTCAGTTTTTACTTATGGTTTGGCTATTATTGATTACCACTTCCATTGTCGAATGGGGTGAGAGTTATATTTTAGACTTGAGGGACTCAAATGAGATCTCTTAGGTTTGAGATGTGACAAAAGTGGTATCAAAGCCTAAATTTTATGTTTTAATCAAATTCCATAAAGTTTTCAAAGTGATTGATATTTCAAAAGTTTTATCTATGTCGATATTCGAAAGTTTTCTGTGTGATGATTGACTTTTACTAACAACTTGTTTACAATAACATAAATGGATGTTTTCTGTTTTCTTGTACAATACTTACTCATTATGGCTACTAGAAGAAGAGGCAATGTTAGTACAGATTCATTGGGGACTGATGCTCAAGATCCCCAATTGGATGGAGTTTAAAATGCTCTAGGAGAGATGGTTGCGATGATGCAACAACAGGCTCAAACAAGGGCAGAAACTCAACAATCCGAATCACAAAGGAACACGCTTAGCATCGAGAAGTTCAAGAATTTGGTCCGCATGTGTTCAAGGGAACTACCGACCCAATGGAAGCTCAAGCTTGGATCGACTCCCTAGAACACATCTTTGAAGTGATGGAGGTGAAAGACCATGATAAGATCCGTTTTGCTGCCTTCATGTTAAAAGGAGAAGTAAGAAGCTGGTGGAAGGCTAACGACAATGGACTTCATTGTAGTCTTTAGCACTTGTAGAGAGTATATAGACTAGTTTACCTTTTTGTGTAAACTTTATGTTGGTTTTATACTTGGGCAACAACTTGTGGGTTTTTGTTTAGAGGTGTTTGGTATAGATTTCAGTAGGTTTTTCATGGATGAAAATCAGTTGTGGTCCACGGTGTTGTCTACGCTATGGGGTAGCCCTCTGATTGGTTTAAAAAATAACTCTAAGTGTGTTTTCACTCAATCACAGGCTACCCCACAGCGTGAACAACACCGTAGACCACAATTGATTATCTTCCATGTTTCATTTTAAACCTGCTAGTTGTTTTAATTAAACTTCATTATTATGTTCTAACTCTTGATTATTAATTAAAGAAAAGTTTTTGTTACCTCTAGTTTTTATAGAGTAATCTTTCGTTGTGTATTCTGACTAGGTAAGCTAATTTCATTATGCCTTCTACATAAGGGAATTAGTGACCTAGCGGTCTCCTAAGATTGGAACCCGAGGTTACGCTTTCGAGATTCGTGTTTGCAAGCTTATCAATGCGATCCAGGTTTTGAAGGAGTGAGATAAATAAATTAAAATCAAATTTTTTAAAGTTTTAGAAAATCTAATCAAATAACGGATCGGATATGATCGTTCAATTTTAATCGGATATGCATATTCATATCCATATTTGACCCATCGAATATCAAGGGCTAACTATATTCAAGATTTTTGGGTCGAATATGGATATAGATCTTGCCATTGACGGCTCTCTTAGGATTTCTCAGAACACGTCCTATTGCCATCCTTACCAAGGGGATGAGATTAAAAAAAAAGGGAAAACTACCTATAACCCTAACTTTAGAAAACAATCTAATCAAAATGAGCTATCTAGTTTTGAAATAACTAGATATTATATTCTATTTTGTTACATGAGAGGTTAAAATGATCAATATCTTTCTTTATTGTCGGATACAATTCATTTATAGTGAGTTACAAATCCGTCTCTGATCTTTATAAACTTGTCACATGTACCTGAATTTATCACAAGTATTTCTATGATGAGGTACAAATCCCTCTATGTTTAGTGTTTAATCTATTTATTATTATGAGATAAAAGTCAAATAATAGTAAGAAAAAATAAAATGAAGATAGTTTGGAAATTAAGAGAAAAAAAAGAGACAAATATTATTATAAATGTCCATTAAAAAGGTTATTTCAAAGTACATTTCTGAAGATTCTTTTCTAAAGTAAGATATATAGGTAATTATGCAAAACAAAATGGTCGGCTTGACGAACTTTTTTCAAAGAGACCCAAACACGAAGGAGAACTTACTGTGCCGAACTCGGCTTAGTTCCTATCCTAAAAAATAAAAAAAAAACTCGACATTGTACCATGCATCCACGTCAGCGATCCTCGTAACTATCAGAGTTAAAATCAGCTGTCGATTTCCAATCAGACGGTCATAAACCCCACTCACACGGATCTTTCTCCGTAAAATCCCCTCCAACATGAAAATTCAAAAAAATTTACATAACAAAACAGAGAACCATTCTATATAAACCTTCCCTCCCTCTCATTTCTCATCCACAAAAATCCTCTCCTTCTCCCCCTCATCTTCTTCTATCTTGTAGCCTTTTTTTGATCTTTCTTCTGCAACAATGTCGGGTCGTGGAAAGGGAGGAAAGGGTTTGGGCAAAGGAGGAGCGAAGCGTCACCGTAAGGTCCTTAGGGACAACATCCAGGGCATCACGAAGCCAGCGATCAGACGGCTGGCAAGACGTGGAGGAGTGAAGCGTATCAGTGGTCTGATCTATGAGGAGACTCGTGGGGTCCTCAAGATCTTCCTGGAGAACGTCATCCGTGATGCGGTCACCTACACCGAGCACGCTCGCCGGAAAACTGTTACCGCCATGGACGTCGTTTATGCCCTGAAACGCCAGGGCAGGACTCTCTACGGCTTCGGCGGTTAATGATTGTGAACACTTCTGCGCAAGATTGTTTTGTTTTGTTCTTCGATTGTTTATAAATTTTGTTGCTTCTAATATGAAGGGTTTGCGATGTTTCTCATATACTTTTCAATGGGAATGTGGTTTACTTTTTTGCTAATTTGCGCATGTTGTGAATTTTACTATGAAGTCCTCAAGGTAAAGCTTAAATTTCATTGATGCTACTAAAATTGTAAGGGTAATTTGGTCATGAAGTAATTTAGTATTATTATTTCGTTAGTGACCTCATGATCATTCGGCGCGTTTTAGCAGCAGCTACCCTCATTACTGCCGTTTGCGTTAGCAAAAGCCATATTTTTTTGCTAACCATGTTTCTCATATATTTTTCAATGCGAATGTAGCTTATTTTTTTGCTAATTTGCGCATGTTGTGAATTTTACTATGAAGTCATCAAAGTAAAGCTCTCTTTTTTTTTATTTTTTGGTAAATCCTCAAAGGTAAAGCTAAAATTTAATCGATGCTACTAAAACTGTAGGGGTAATTTCGTCATGAAATAATTTAGTATTGTGATTTCGTTAATGCCTCGTGATCATTCGGCGCATTTTAGCAGCAGCTACCTCTATTTACTGACGTTTATGTTAGCAAGAACCTTATGTTTTTGCAAACAAATACAGTCTGCTGCTCCTCGTTCCTCGGTACAATGATGCGCCACTAACGTGAGCTTGTCTCTACCAGAAGCGTCTATTGTTGCGCCATTTCAGTCTTTAGGTTTCTGCTGTTCTGTTCCTATCAATCGGATCACCGCCTTTACACCGAAGCGAGAAATCTTCAGAGCAGCAGAAACTCTAACCCTAACGCTAATCCTGATTCAGTCCGTTTATTTGTCGTCTCGCCTGAATGCCGTTTCCGGTGATCTGATCTTTCAAGTTGCCATGTTCGGCACCGTCCAAATCGGCGTCCTGGCGGCGTGCATCGTCCTATTCGTGCCGATGGCAATGGCGGGTTGGCATCTCAGCAGAAACAAGATGCTCTTCTTTAGTGGAGCTTTGTTCATAACCCTTGCGGTAGGCGTCCATCTCACACCTTATTTCCCCTCGATTTCGAATCTTGTGTCATCTCTATCAACTGTAGTTCTAGAGAATCGTGATTCTTGCATTTCTTTCCTCCATGAAATCGTATGGGATGTAAAACCAGTTAGGGTTAGTGGAACTTTGATGAACTCTTCGAATTATGAGGAGTCATGGACTTGGGCGAAATCTACGCCTGTAATTGCATGTGGGTTTCAGAAATTAGGTCGTTCCGATGCTTCGGATCTTCTCAATGGGTCATGGGTGGTTGTAGCTGGGGATTCGCAATCTCGTATTGTTGTTGTGTCGCTGCTGGATTTGGTTTTGGATTCAGGGGAGATGGAATTGATCCGCGGTGATCTGTTTAAAAGGCATAGTGATTATCGGACTGTGATTGAAGCAATTGGGGTGAAATTGGATTTTATTTGGGCTCCTTACGCAAACAACTTAACCAATTTGATGGTGGAATTCAAGCGTAAGAGGAGGTATCCGGATGTTTTGATAATGGGGTCTGGGCTATGGCATATGTTACATGTCACTGATGCATCAGATTACGGTGTTTCTCTAAGACAAGTGAGGAGATCAGTGGAGTCGATGCTACCTATTTCGTCTGGGTTTCAGAGTGATGGGTCTGTTAAAGGTTCAGCGTCGATTCCAACTCCTCACATGTTTTGGCTTGGAATGCCGACGTTGATAAACTCAATGTTGAACACGGCAGAGAGGAGGGAGAAGATGACTGATGCTTTGCTTGATGCTTATGACAAAGAGCTAAATGAGAGTAAGCTCTTGCGCCAATCTGGTGGCCCACTTTTGTTACTGGACATCTGGACATTGAGTCGGAATTGTGGGCTGCATTGTACAGTTGATGGGATGCATTATGATCAAGCTGTTTATGAAGCTACCATTCATATCATGCTAAATGCATTGCTAATTGAATCTCAGCAGCAGCTTTGAAGGGGGTGATTTTGGTTTTGTTTCCAATATGTGAGCCTTCCTCTCCCAAAGGATAGTGACTGGTTTATGGAGATTAAGAGATGCCGAACAAATACCAAGCTTTGAACTTTGCAAGAGGTTGATTTTTTTTATTCTTCCTTGTATCATTTTTTTTTTTTGGTGCCATCTCTTCCCTTGTTCTCAGGTTGACTTAGCATTGAAATTTTTTCGACACTAGTTTCTTATAACGGTCATTTTTACTCCCTTTCCAGTATGTACCAATACTCACATCAGCTGTATTCTATAAACAGAGAACTGATGATGTCTCACATTTTTGTTTTTATGAGGACATATTGAAAATTTTGCTTGAAGTGCACAATAATATTTTGTTTTCTTTGTACTTCTCTTGAGATCTTGTTGACTCAATTCCTTATATCTTGTGGTGGTAGTGTAGCACTGTTTTGGTGCAACAGTATTTCCTGTAAGTTGGTTTCTTTATGTCTTATCCATTCCTACCTCCTCCAACTAGATTGTAATTTGCATTTCTTGAACTAACTAGTCACCAAAAAAAAAAAAAAATAAATAAAAGAAAGAAAAAAGTAAAAGAATTGGCATTTTGTTTACAAGAAAACCTAAATGCTAATTAATATTAGGTAAAAAGTATTCTGGTTTGTCTCATCAGGTTATGTTGCCTGGTGAGACATGAAGTTTTTTGCCACGTGGAGCAATGATGTGTAGCGGACCTTCTCGATAACCCACATGAACAATAATTTAAATCCATATAAATAGGCCTGTAAATGGTCGGATTCTGATCTAATTCTGATATATCTGAATCTGATCCGATAACAAAATCTGAATCTGATCCGATATCCCACGGATCATGTATTACATAATCCGAATTCAAGCTCGATTGAGAACTTGGATATCCGATCCAATCCGATCTTTTAAGCTTTTGGCTTTTGCATTTTAGTCTTTTATACTTTTAGATTTTAAATATTTATATTTAACTTATTTAATAGTTTTTAGATAATTTAAAAATCATGTGCATTCAAGACTTCATAATTTATATCATGTTTTATATTCTTAGGTCTTTAAATACTTAAACAATTAGTAATTTAAAACAATAATGTAATACTTAAACAATAAAGAGTCAAACTATCTCTTTTAAATAGGCATGGGAATGGTAGATCCAGTTCATGTGTCTTTTATACTTAAAGAATAAATCATATGCCTTATATTTTTAGGTTTTTAAATACTTGAACAATTATTATTATATTTAGAAGACAAAAAGTTTGGAGATAATGAAAAGTAATATCTTTTAGGGTTTTAGGTTTTAGCACTTTTAGCTTTTTATATTTTGAATATAATATATATATATATATAGTCGGATCTGATAGGGTATATCTGAATTCGATCCGATTATGAATCAGATCGGATCGGATCATTTTTATTCGGATCTTGGATCTTAAATCTTATTCTGGATCCGTTGTTATCGGATCGGATTTGGATCATGATTTGATCCGTTGACAGGTCTACATATAAACCTAAAAGCCTAATATTGTAATAGATTGTCAAATTTTTTAATATTTTTGAAGTATTGCACAAGACAGATATTTGATTCAGGAAGCCTTTTTTTGCCATGTGGGAAATGTTTTAAAGACTGAAACTTAGTGTTTGAGGTGGGGTCGAGTGAAAAAGTACTCGTGGACAAGTGAAGTTCTCCAAATAAACTACCAAATGTGAAATCCATGCCTCACCAGTTTTTAAGTCTGGAGCATTTTTACTAGACAACTCGGCCTCTTAATATTAATGGAAAGAAAAGGAAGCTCATTTTCATTCCTTTGTACAATACCTACTTACATGCATAATTTTCTTTGGTTGATGGGTGAGAATCCTCTGTAGCATTTCAAAGATTATGTACATTCACCACATCAATCTTGGGTATGTATTAAGAGACAAGCAAACTGTTAATTCTGCCTGTTTTAAAATCTTGTGCCTAATGTTTCTCATTACATGAATGAAGTATTTACCATTGACAAGGACCTCCACGTTCCATGATTGAAATGATTGTTAGACACTTGATAACACGATTGAGAAGAAAACTTTGTTAACTGTTGAGTATTTCTTTAGTAGTCTTCATATACTGATTTTGAAGTTTTAGTGCCACCTATGTATATAAAGAAAAAAAGGTTCTACTCTCTCTCTCTCTCTCTCTCTCTCTCTCTCTCTCTCTCTCTCTCTCTCTATATATATATATATATTTATTTTGTAGTAGTTGCAGAGTTTCTGTGTAATTTTCTACTGATGGTTGTAAAAATTAAATCTGATATTTGTTTATCCTACAATTCGGCATGAAAATTAATAGGTCCGCCTAGAAGATTATCTAGTCCATATATTTTTCCAATCAAGTGATCTTATCTGATAATTTATATTTTGCGGATGGTTAGCTTTCATTCATACAGCTAAGTTGAGGTATTGCCAGTCAGCCCACTGTATGTTTTGGACCTGCTTATGCATGTCCCCTTTCAGCAATGGATGGATGAGCATGTATGAACACCTATGCTGTGCCATCATATTTCTATCAGGTACCCATTAACGCTTTTCAACTCTGTTTTTCCAGCTTACCCGTCTGATGTGGTGTTCTTGTATGTCTTCGTACATAATTGTTCTGTGTGAATCAACTTTTTCAATTTTTCTGTTTATCATCTTGTTTATTTTTCTTTGTAACCTTGATTTTCATTCTGCTATCATAGTTTGTAACTTATAACAAGAGGAGCTTTACGAAGATTGCTAGAGGCTAAAGCCACACATTTGATACTCATCTTCACAAAACTGTTTTGAACTGATCTTGCTCACCATCTTCTATAAGATAATCCTAGGTGCCCTAAACATGTCCAAGAAGGTTCTTCTGAGGGTTCATTAGATTCATATTCTAGTCTTAAGTGGCCGTAGTCTTCATGTTTCAGGTCCTCGTGGGTTTTATGTTGGTGCAGCTGAAGGATGTTCTGTTGTCATCTCTCTCTCTCTCTCTCCCTCTCCCTCCCTCCCTCCCCCCTCTTCCTCCCCCCTCCCTCTCTCTCTCTCTCTCTC
>JAUPMG010000002.1:2603446-2619977 GCA_031762675.1 Pachysandra terminalis
AGTGAAGGCAACATCGGATTTGCTTCTTGTTCAGGTTACCTAAGAGCCCTTTTTGATGTTAATCTAGTATCTTGGGGGTCAACTTGAGGCTCGTTTAACAAATTATCTGTTTCTGCAGTCGGATCTTTACACCTTAACTGATGGCTTTGTTATCCGAAATAAAGCTAGAGCAAATCCTGAAAATCCCACTATCGAATTAGGGCCAGAGTTTAAAAAGGTAAAAGTTCTATTTCAGGCAGTGAGTGCTGTTATGTGGCAAGCAGGCGATTTATAGTGTTATTGAATGTTTTATTGTGTTGACCAGGTTGGCAACTTCTTAAGTCGCTTTAAGTCCATCCCTAGCATTATTGAGCTTGATAGCTTGAAGGTGACTGGTGATGTATGGTTTGGTGCTGGTATAACTCTCAAGGTAATAGAGTTATTTCTGTTGCATGATTGGTACTGTTCTTTCTGAAGTTCCTTCTTACAATCTGATCTTAGTTTCCCTAACCCTAATAGTTTCTAGATATCAATATTCCTGAAAATTTTGACTTTTAAAATTAATAAGAATAACGAGTAATAATAGTGATGATTGTTTTCATTATTAGATTTATTACTTTAGTTTCTAGTAGTAGTAGTAATAATGTTATTGTTTTTGTTGTTGTTATTATTTATTGTTCTTATTATTATTTCTATATCCTACATCGACAGACGGAACGAGTAGCTTATTATTATTCATGGATGTGTTTATGTTATTTTTTTCAAGTTATATTACTCCTGGATGTTTCCTGATATGTTTTTGTGATGACGGCACATTCTTGAAGGGAAAGGTGACTATTGTGGCAAAGCCTGGGGTCAAGTTGGAAATTCCTGATGGAGTTGTTCTCGATAACAAGGTTAATATTGGAAATACCTCAGATATCTCTCTGCCTCTTCCTCATTCTTCCATCAAGTATATTTTGCATTTCATGTCAAACTATGTTGTTTTACCATGTCCAGGAATTCAATGGCCCCGAGGACGTCTAAGGCCACTTGTCTTGATGTTTTCACTGATCTACGGATTGTAAGCATGAAAGTTTCAGTTCTGTTTTAACTGTATCGCTTTAAGGACCAGATGATGTAGGATTGGAGGACTTGTACTGGTAATAGATTAATAATAATAAATAAATAAACAATTTTCAATTGTTGGTGCTTATTCATTTACCAAAATAAAACTGTGATGCTTTTAATGTTTCATAATGGCTTAGGTACATGTTTTGTCCCTATTATGGTGTTTTTCACATGCTCATTTATTGGAATTGTTTTCATCGAAGGAATTTCACACAAAGCTATCTACTGGTTAGATCATTAGCAACTTGATAGTCTATAAGGGACACCCTCTGACCAATTTACCTACAATTGGGTCAGGATTTTGTTTTTCTGATGCAAGTAGCAGGGCAGCAGCAGCAGCATCTTTTCATCCACCGCGTAATGTAAAACAGGGCTATTGTTTCATTTTCTAAAGCCTTAATCGGTACATTCTAAGATTGAGTGATGGGAATTACTGCAGGATGTCGGCAACTACAGAAATGGCGGTGGGATACTATACAGGCTGCCGTTTCTTAGTTTCTGATCTGAATAGCACAACAGGTGTGTCATGATTCTGCCTAAAATTGAGTTACTGGATGTCTTCAATTGATGGCTTTGCGTTCATCTACACATTTTTATGCTTGAATTTGAATTAATGTACTCAAGGTTGTTCATTAGTTCAACCTAGCAGCGATGAAGATGTAAACTGTTTAAAAGAGCCTTTGTATACAATCCTTCTCCAATTCAGATTCGTCCCCACAATAAAGAATGGGGATTAGAGACTTAAAACTTTCAAAGTCGGTATATACACAAATAGCTTCTGAAAACACAGAGTATCTTAAATTACCTGATCTGCAGAAAATGTTCATACTATCTCACTAGATCAACCAGAGTCTCCGAACATGCCATCCAGAAATGAAGATCCCACATCTAGAATAGATGTAGAAGAAGGCTCCCCAATGTTACCACTACTGTTGGCACCAACGTTGCTTCCTCCCATGATACCTTGCATGAAGCTTTGCCCAACTTGTTGAGCGGCGCCTTCAACGAACTCTTGAATCGTTGCATTCATCAGAGGATTACAAGAGCCAGTTGTCCCAGAAGCCTGAAAGGACTGGCACACCTTCTCTTGGGCTATGCATGTAGTAATTCAACCGCTGAGGTCCATTACTAGGCCCTGCAGCTCTGGGTATAAGCGGATGAGTTGCACCCGGAAATGAATAATGGTGTTGTAGCAGCAGCTGAGGCTTTCGACTCTGTGGCTGTCATTGGTCTAGTCTTACCCACCACGCAATCCAGATGAGCGTCGAACTCACATGAAGTGCAGTGGTAGAGCCAGTGTTTCGATCCCAATCTGCGACATATATCACAGGAGAATCCTTTAGTCTTGTAGGGAGGATGGAAGGTAAGCTCAAGCTGGTGAGGGTGGGCATGGTGGTTGACTAAGAGTGGCATGGAAGCACATAAGAGGTGGAAGTTGAAGTTGCTGTCTCTGCAATGGTAATAAAAGTGTAACGACCCACCCCACCTGACATAATATTGTCCGCTTTTGGCTCACCCGAATCAGACTTCTCAGGGGGTCATCCATCCCGATATTACTCTCGTCCAAGCACGCTTAATTGCGGAGTTCTGATTGGGTTTACAGCCATCACGGTTTTAAAACGCGTTGTGTCATAGTAGGGTGTGAATATACATATAAGTACATCACTTTCACCTGCCCAGGCGATATGAGATTGTGCAACCTATAGCTCGCCCAGTGCATCGCGCACCCGCCCACTCACACCCGCCCACATAGGTCACCACAAGAAGCCATTGCCTTGACTTCCACAGGCATCACAATTGAATAAGCCTTCTGGGTAGATAGGGCAGGGGAGGAGGGTGAGAGGGTGTTTGGAGTGGGAAAGGTGATGAATGAGCTGAGGCATATGAGAACATGAGACATGGAGGGTGTAGTTGCAGGGTCTGCAGGTGTAGATCCATTCAGAGGGTTGGAGTTTGCAACCTGAACATGAAGCCAAACTCGAGACTGCTTGTTGATGTTGAACATTGAAGAGGTCTAGAGTATGATGATGTCTGAAGTGCTTGATTTGTGGATCATAGCTTAGTCTCCCCATCTCTCTCTCTCCTAAGAAGTTTACAGAACTCATGAGAGGAGCTGTTGAAGAGCAAAATGAGAGAAGGAAGAATGTTGACCTTAACAGATTGCAAAGTCAATCAAATGGGTATTTTAGTCGGTTCATGCCCATTGGTGGATGTTAGTTGACTCCACATGGATTGAATGGCAAGTAGCAGCAGCGGTTAGTAAAATAAAGAGGCGACCCAACAACTTGGATAGAAACGGTCCGGACCACGGATTATCATCAGTTGATAAGTCACATCACAACACATGGACGAGAAAATATTAGAAATGGATTGGTAAAGATTTCTTATCAGAAATGGCCTCCTGGATGTTGACTCGGGTTTTGACCTCGGTTTTACAATTGCTTACCGAAAAAATAAAAATGTAGCATTGATCTTGCTTAAAAAAAAAGGGCTAATTACACTTTGATTCCTTGAGGTTTCTGACAACTGCATTTAGACCCCTTGAATTTTTTGAAACTACAATGAAACCCTTCGTTGAAAACCTAAGGATAGAGGTGGCAATGGGTCAGGTCGGGTCTGGTCGAAACTAAGTCGATGGTTAAACGGGTCGGGTCAGGCTTAGGAAAACCTCAACCCGCCCATAAACGGGTCGAACTTGCCAACCGTTTAAAATTTACTTAATTATTTTAATTATTTATTATTTTATTATTATTTTTAATTTTAAATTAATAAATAATAATAATAAACGGGTTACACGAGTTCGGCGGGTTGGATCGGGTTCGACCAGTTTATCAACAACCCATTTACTAAATGGGTCGACTGGAACCCGTTTAGTCGGGTTGGCGGGTTGAGTCATGTTTTGCCAGCTCTACCTAAAGAGGTTGGTCAACTAACGACACTGAATCATTGACTGATATACCCCTTATAAATAATTGAATGACTTTTAGATAACGTGGATAAACCTAAGTCTAAAATATCCTCTTAGTTTCTCGACTAAAGAGCCATCATGCTCCAACATCACACTTGAATCATTCATTCAACGAGAAAGAAAAACACGTCAAACGATTGATAAACGGTTTATAAGGATATATTAGTCAATGACTTAGTGTCGTTAGTTAACCGACCTCATTGAGGTTTCCAACGAAGGGTGTCATTGTGCTTCTTGTATTTTTCCTTTCTCGTCATTGAAGTTGTAGCCACTTGAAAGAGTATTTTCATAAGATATGTGGGTGTCGATCCGAAGAGTCGTCACTCTTACAAATCAGTGCCATACACAAATTATTGATTGTCTTTAGGCATCACCTCCTGAAGGTCTATTACCATAGAAGATGCGGTTCTCTGTCTAGAGGATCGTCATCCTCCTAGATTAGACGCGATACAAAAATTCTTGGATGGCTGCACGGGCATATCATTGCTATAGAAAATATGGTTGTTTGTCCGAAAGGCCATCATACTTTCAGATTCGATACATTACACAAATTCTCAATTAGCTTTCCCATAAACAATGTGGTTGTCAGTGCGAGGGTAGTTGCCCTTTCGGACTTGACGCCATACACAAATTATCAGTTGCCATTCTCTTTATGCCGTCAAACTTTCATTTTGTTCATCGTGATCTCATTGTAAGTGCGACGGGCTCCATGATGGATTCAGTTGGGACTTACATTTTGACTCAACTTCCTTATGAAAGAGGTACTTCATCAGATCTCACATTTGTAGCCTTGCTCCATCGTATATAAGGGATTTGCCCACTCGCACAATAATGACGAGTTCCATCCTTTTTGGACATCCGTCATCGAGTCTCATAATATTTGACATTCATCACCTTGTCAAATGATGTTTGTCAGAATCTCACAGTATTGACGTACATCACCTTGTCGGATGACGTTTATCAAAATATCGCAATACTTGACGAGTCGTGTTTATGTAGCACTATCAGAATCTCATTTCTTCTCTTATATTGTGTCAACGAGCGCCGGATGCAGGATTGAGCCAGTAACTGACTCATGCAATAATACAATGCATGAAATTATAACCGACCATGAGATGCTTGGCATGTTGGCTAACGATGGCTTCGGCAGCATACTCAACTTATGGGAATTGATTCTCATATAGATAAGGATACATAATATGCCTATCGTGACAAGAATAGTATGTCAAATGTAGTTGTGACTTATTTGAATATTTCATATAGCCCCTAGGATGATGAAATGTGAGGCTACTGAATCATATATGACTTCATGATTTCCTCACCAAGTTTTGACGTGCTTTCTCTCGTGATGCCAAGTTCTTCCATGCAATGTGGTCTTTGTCGAGTCTCACTATAAGAACGAGTCTTTCCTTAAAGGATGACCTTCATCGAAACATCATAGTTATGACAAGCTCTGCCATGCTAGGTGGCCTTCATCGAATCGCATACTATTGACGAGCTCCACCATACAAGGAAGCCTTCGTCGAATCTTCATTGACGAAAGGATCGTATTCCCGGTATGGCTATTTGCTGACGTCCTCAATGATAACAGGTGGTGGAGGAGCTTAGCGGGCACCAGGGATATTCGTCGGTGCTTCAGAAACACGATTTTTTGGCTCATGAAAATCCGTTATGAGTTGAGTCAACTCGGCCATCGGATTTGTCTGTCTGACAGTTTGTTCGGTCGACTTATGTAATTGTGACTCAGTTACCTCTTCCAGTTTGGCTATAGGAATGTTCAGTACTTTCGGATCATCATGGGCTTTGTTGGAGTTGGAACACGTTTGACATTTCCTAACTCCACTCACCATCTTTAGAAAGGAATGAAACTTGATTTCTCACAAATGACAAAGAAATGAAAATGAACTCATCTCTTCTAATCGAACTCGATTTTAGCGATCTAACTCCCTAACAGAGTCACCATTTAATGCAATTTTGGTGCACATAATCTGCATATGCTGAGGATGCTCGTGTGTTCTCCCACGTGTCTTAGGATCGTGATAGATAGAACCAACTCAGGCCTAAACCACTATGCTACGGTCGTTCTCAAGACGTTTGTTCGAACCGAGTATAGAGGAGTAGGAAGAGAAGGCATGGAAGGTAGGTTGTGACTATAACCTGACGATAGGAGCCCGAATCCGAACTGGTGCCACCTAAAGAGTTATCTTTTACAAGTCTTCTCAACTACTATCTTTTTCTCATCTGAAATCTCTACACAGATTTCTTAAGTATAGATAGTCTCACAAATGGTCTGTCACATCCTAAAGCTGGAAATCTCAATGGAGTCACCAAATTTAAGCTGTAATTCTCATCCCACATCTCTATGGGAGTGGATAAGCAATATATCATCAAACCATTGAATTAAGTAAGATAATTTATAAAATAAAGTTCTGGAAAATTATATTATTAAGAATAATATCCAAATCAAAACAATCATCAAATAGAAAACAACAGAAATAAAATATAACTAGTTTCATGCTTCAATCAAAACCCTATTAAACTACTCAAATCAAATCCTAACTGATATAAATCAATTAAAAACATAAAATCCAATATGTCATATTACAAAGTCTACTAAAATCATCAAACAAAATCCTAATAATAACTAAGGTCTTCATCATAGCCTTGTCCTCCATCTTGGTCCTCAAAGTCTTGATGTTCATCATCTATCAGTCCTGAAATATGTTGCTTAGAAAGCGTAAGCTACACTTAGCTTAGTAAATAAACGAATATAAATTGTATTTAAGATTGAAGCAGGGACAATGCCACTCTCCAATGGCAATCCATAGATAAAAACAGAAGTTAGAATCATGCATATAATGATATAAAGTGTCAAATAATGCAATATGAATGCTGGTTCAGTTATTAATGAATGAATGCATGTTGTGCACCTAAACAGAAATAATCACCACATGTGATCTAACACAATCATATTATATGCAAGTATGCATGCGATTTGGCATTCTATTAGTGTATGTACCACATCCGATCTTAATCAAATACCCAAGATGTCCCACCAATGTGAATTCCATCCCCTTAATACAAGGCTGTGATAATTTAATTATTTTATGTGCGCATCACAGTTTCTAAGGTCTCCGACCTAGATGGTACAATTTTCTCACTTATTTCTGATCATAGGGACAAATCCCAAGGCCTCATTAATGTGAACTTTTCTTTGTGAACCATACATTAGCCGATCTACTAGTAGAATTTCACTCTTATAATTCAGATATTAGGCCTCACCAATGTGAAATTTCCTTCACCTATCATCTTACCAAAAGTCTCTTGGGATGTCTCCCTCACCTTGGGAGTAAACAAAATGTTAGTCCATCCGGGACTTCCTCACCAATGTCATAATTTCTAGAATATGATAGCACTCATTATAACCATAAACTCCAGCAATATGAAGTTATGGAGGTCAAGTCAAGGCATTAGACCTGATACAAGGTCATCATGCACAAAAAGCAATGTGGTGCAAGTGAATTGTGCACATTAGCTAATCATGCAATTTGTGTACATGTGCAGATGCATTTTGAGATATAAAACATATTTTTAATGAGTTTAGAGTCAAAAACAAGTCCGATCAAAATTCCACCCGTTAGTCAGATATAGCAAAAATCTTCCACAAAAAGGCACATATGCAAAATATTCATAAGTTATCAATTCCAACACCACAATTGGTCTAATTAGGTCAAATATAGCATGCCTGCAAAATTTCATGCAATCGGAGCACTTTCAATATTTTCGGCTAGCCTATGGGCAGCCTACACCCAGCCGACAGGGTTTGGCAGCCTTGATTGGCTAGCCGATTTCCCTCTACTGCTAGGCCAAGGGCCAAAACAACAACATCACAATGGGTCGGCTAGCCTTCGGTTGACCGACCACTTTTCGGTTGCTTGGCCAGGGGCCAAAAACCAAACAAAACCAATCGGTTGGCCCTCGGCTGGCCGCTGGGCAACCGATTAGCCAAAAGGCTTGTTGGCTGACCACGTCGGCTAGCCGATAGTCAACCGACCTGCCCAGAAATCCATTGGCTGACCCGTCGGCTAGCCGATAGTCAGTTGATAGCTCGTACAGCCCAGAAAACATCAACTTTTGAGATTTTGAAACATTCTTTGGCAAAAATTTTATCAAAATACACATTAGAATATAATTCTAAATAAAACCCAATATTTACATTACGATTTACCTACCTAATTCACCTTGGTATTTGTGTGGTATTAAAACCCAGAAATTTACTATTTTTATCATGTTTGCATGAAGAAATAATAAAAGATATATAATTTAAGATCATGCTAGGTCATACGTAATGAATATGACATAGACACCTAGTTCATATCGAAAGTACAATTTAATCTGAATACTTACCTCAAATGTTAATGGTGTTGCTTCTTCTTCTTCTTTAAGCTTGATCTTGTGAACTTTCTTCTATCTCCAAGCTCCTAAAGCTTCAGAATTCTTCCTCTCTCTCTCTCTCTCTCTCTCTCTCTCCTTCCTTTGGATTAAAGTTCACACGACCAACTAATGTTCTTATATAGAT
This sequence comes from Pachysandra terminalis, assembly GCA_031762675.1. Classification (NCBI taxonomy): domain Eukaryota; kingdom Viridiplantae; phylum Streptophyta; class Magnoliopsida; order Buxales; family Buxaceae; genus Pachysandra; species Pachysandra terminalis. Next base: position 2,612,083 of record JAUPMG010000002.1, read on the forward strand.
TTCTGGTTTTAGTTTGTATTAGTCTAGGAGCTCTTATCTTATTTGGATTAGTGATTAATTATCTACCCTTAGATTAGATTAATAAGTTCCTACGAAATCTCATCCATTGATTTTAAGTATCTTAAATATAGTTGGATTATAAGTTACCTTTATCTAATCTTAATCCTTATTAAATTAGAATCATTCTTATCCTATTCCCTATTAGTTTAGGATTAGTTTTAAATTCTCTAATCAATCCTAGCCATTAAAATAGATTAGTTTTATTCTAACCTTTAGATCTAGATTCCTAGTTTTAGTTAAACTAATATTTATCTTATAACTCCTACTAATTAGAATCCTAATTAAGTTATAACTAATGTTAATTAAATCTCAGCCATTGAATTAGATTAAGTTCCTACAATATCCTAGCCACACATTATAACTTAAAGAGTTATGATTGTGTGTGAAGCATTTAGTTTCCTACCGTACAACCCACCAATCACAAACAATCAAAGTCAAAGTTGTAGCTAACTTACTAAAATTTTAAATTAACCCATATATTTTTATTAATTACATATTAACTCTATTATTTTAGTTTGGGTTATTACATGGTCTCTCTCTAGCCCCTTTCTCTTCAACTTTGTCTCCCCTTTTGCCTAAGCCTCCTAAAATTTTTATACGTCAAGGAGAATCTCTAAGATGGTGACAAGTGTCACCATTCATCTCATTTGTAACTTACTTTTGTATTAACACTCTCTTTCTCTCATCAATATTGTAACATCCCAATTAATAATAGTTTAATGGTCAATTTAATGCGCATCTTTACATCGTCGAACCATAGGTCGACGTGCCAAGGTACATCCCAACCGCTAATGACACCTGCGCATGTGGCTACCACACCTTAAGGATACCTGAAAACCCCTCTGATCGGCTCTCGCCCGTGACGAAATCTCCTCCCCGAAGAACATCTACAAATATCATATACACAATTAAACAATCACTTAATCAATTATACATAAGTTGGTCATGTCATGCCAAACACGACTCTCGGTTTAATCATCTCATGCCATGCCGGGAATTTGTATGTGCAAAAGTAATGCATTTCAAGACATCCTGGAGTGCCATGATAGGCAAAAAGGGCCCTGACAGGCTAAAATCCCTCTGGGGAACCCTGCCAAGGTGCCTGCCTAGGTGTCCGCCGATGTGTCGAGCACCCCGATAGACCTGGGCACCTAGCCCTTTAGGCCTAGGCGCCCACCCCTGTCGGGGTGGCTGCTTGGGTGCCTGCCGAGGTAGCCAGGTACCTCGACAACCCTCAGCGCACAACCCTTTAGCTGTCAGGCTTTTGTCAGGCCTGGCTTGAGCCTACATAATGCCTGTCAAACTCAATATCTTTCACATTTAAGTCTTCTTGGCAATGTGCCCGTTCTGCTTCCATTTACGGCACTTACCAAATGATCTGGGAGAGCTAATGCTCGGCAGGGTCTCAACTTGACAAACATGAATGCTCTGTAAACCTGATCTGACAAAATTCGCAAGATACAATTTTCTCAAATGTCGATTCTATTCCAACCTGAAGTCCAGTGGGTAATGACATGGCATAGGGCCTGCCACATTACCATTATGTTGACATGGCATTTTTGCCAAAAAGGATCATTAACAAACACTTATCTATTATGTTTGGTGTCTTGCTGCTCTCTTCCCCTGTTTTGCTGCTCCTACATTTGTTCTCCATTTTGTTGTTGCTGGGTTCGTGATTGTTTCCTAGGTTGCCTCCTATCCTAGCATGTTGTCTCTCCTATGTGTGTTGTTGCTACCCTTAAGGCATGGAACGTAGGTTGTGACTACAACTCGATGACAAGAGATGCTCAAGTTCGAACTGGTGCCACCTCAAGAGTTATCGTTTACAAGTCTTCCCAGCTCGCTATCTCTTTCTTGTCGGAAATCTCTACACAAATTTCTTAAGTATGAATATTCTCACACGTGATCTCACTTTCTACCATTTGATCTGCATTCAGTTTTTCAGAATTGTTGGACATTTTTCCAAAAAATCTGCCACTATCTAAAAGGATAAATTAAATTTGAATGGATAAAATATTATCAGTTTAAACTGATTTTTTATTGTGGGAATCATAAAAAATAAAAAATAAAAAATTTGCCACTATACAAAAAGATAAATTAAATTTGAATGGCTATAAACTTATTAGATTAAACTGGTTTTTTATTGTGGGAATCACAAAAATTTGAGTCCTTGCCGCAACAGTAACTTAGCCAAGAACCCTTACATAGTACTTACGCCCAAAGGAAGAAGCTTTTGCCATTAACTTTACAAAAGGGCAAACTATAATACATAAATATTCTGTTATCTTCAGGAATCAAACAATAATTGAATAAAGAAGTGTAGTAGTCTGGTGATATGGTCCAGACCTATTATTTAAGATGTGATAGCTTATTTAGTGAACCTACTTATTCAATCAACCCGTTCTCACATATCAACTTTCATTGAAAAAAAAAAATTTTACTAGTGCACGTGACAATCTATTAGGTATGTATAAAATGATTTATATATTTTTTTTAATAATTGGAATGTCCGAGCCGGTTTGCGTGCACCATGACTAATCCCCAAAACCCTGAAATGAACGACCATTATAAGGGTTGAAATACGTCTAGGTGATTGATGGATTTTTATCAGGTGAACGGTCTAGATTATGTGAGACTATAAAAGCCATATCTCACCGGTCGCACAAATGACCTTTCACCCTATCAGAAAAAAAAGAAAAAAGAAAAGGAAGTGACAGGATCTTTTTAAGTTACGATCACCTGTTAGTTGATTTGAAACCAATCAGAATAAAACACATGAGATAAAAATGTTACATCATTATTAATGATAAAACAATTTTGTCTTCAACTTTTGTACTTAAAATTTTTAAATATATTTTAATTAGTTTTTATTCCATTTGTCATATTCTGAAGGGTTTCAAATCAACTAAATGTTGATTGTAACTTGAGAGGGTCCGGATTTAAAAAAAAAATTCAACGCCAACTATCCATCAGGGTTCTAAGTCTTGGGATCTTGGATCGAACTAATTCCGGCTGATCCTGATCCAGATCGACGGGTACTAATTGATCCAAAAGTTGGATCATCCTTTAAAAGAAAAAAAACAAAAAAATGGATCGACCAAATCGATCGTATCAGACCGGTCCAAGCTGATACCTATTGGCTCATTCATTAAAAAAATAAAAAACTTTAAATCGGTCCGAACCAATCACTAGCCTGGTCGGGATCAATATCGGTTGGATCGCCCAATCTAAAGCCACTTGATACAATAGTTATATCGTGGCTTGAGATTTGACCAATCCTGCCGATCTCGATACGACCGCCCGATCCTTGAAACCATGCTATCCATTCACATTTGCATACAAAGAAGTGTAATAAATTTAACAACAGTCCACTTGTACAATATAGAGGTGGATGGTTCGAATTAGCCACGTCATCCCTCCAAGTATTCTTGGGCATATGTCCACGTGCACAGCATGGAAGGTGAGTCCATATAAGTTTGTGATTGGACAAATCAGCTGTCCATAACAGCAAATCACGTCTGCTGCTGTGTATGAACAGAAGACTAAATTAATCACCTGTCCCCCCAAAGGATAGTAAAAGCGGTTGCTCCCACTCATTTAACCTGAGAAATCTGAAAAAAGATAAATAAAGGTGGGCCACACTGATGCAAAACTAACAAAACAGAGCTCCTCCATCTTATCAATGGAGGTCCAACTAACCCATTTGAAAGAGAGAAAAGAAGAGTGAGAGAGCATAGTAGATAACAAGATGGATTTATGACTTCATAGATTAAACAAAGTCTCTCACCAAGAAAAAAAAAATAGATTAAACAAAGTCGCTGTAACAGAAGTCAATACCCGAACCATACATAATATTTTGCTGTGTTGAGGGGGAGATGCAAAGAAGAGGAGAAAGATGAAAACAAAGAGATAACGATTTGAAAATTCAAAGAAAAAGGAAAGAAGGTTGGAATGAAGAGTTCACACAGCAAAGGGGAAAAGACACCTACGATGGTGCGTTCTTGACTCCCTCTTTTACTTTCTTTCAAGGTAAAGCCCTATTGTAATTAAAAGAAGGAAAGGAAAAAAAAAAATGAGTTGCTGTAATGAACTTTGGCAGCTGAAGCAGCAGCAGAAGCAATGAAGCAGCTTCTTCAGTTTTGATGAAACAAGCATTCAATTCCAACCAACCCAATAAATCAGCCCATTGAATACTCCCCAACCAGCAAGAGCCTCTTGAATTGTTACTGAACCATGTTTGTGCACCACACCACAGCAGATCATCAAGAACCTGAGCAATTCAAGGCAGCTTTTATTTGCTGGACAGTGGTGCTGATAAGGTTATTAACCGTCGTCACCGACTCCAAGTTGAGCCTTGCAGATGGCAAGGTGCTTACAAGTATCTGAAATGCCACTGTAATAAGTGAACCACTAGACCTGCTCATACTTCCAGGCATGTTTGAGCTAGTTGACGCTCTTTCGCCGCCTCCTAGGTCAGGTCGGCCATCAGGGGAGATGGTGAACCCTGATGGAAGTAGAGAGATGTAAGATGGGTCCTCGCCGCTCATTGCAATGTTGATGGCTGGAAGATCAACAGGGGCATAGACGACAAGTGATCCTGATGAGTCAATGCAGCTCTCTTGGAGTATTAACATGTTGTTTTGGCTGGTGTTGAAAGCCTGTTGAAAGGAACCCATGGTAATGAAACTGACATTCACAAGACTTAATAATTTGAATGAAAAAAGAAAGATTGAAAATGTGAAACTCTAACAAAAACAAGGATATAATTAGAGAAAAACTTACTCGAAGAACGGATATACAGTTACCCGGATGTGACCCATTTGCGATATGGGCAACCTCTTGCACTGAGTTGCCATTAGACAGAACATCCCACTGATAAAAATAGGAAAGAACTGTTAACAGTTAGTTCAATTAATGTGGTTAATTTAAATTCTCAAAGATGTTCACCCAAATGAAGATTCTTGATTATATATATATACCTGAGCTCGAACTCTCTCATCTCTGAAGAAATTGAAGACATTCTGTGGAGAAACTGGGAGCCATATTGAGGTCGCTGCACTAAGAACCACACCATTGGGTTGGCCAGGATCTGAACTCTTGTGAACATTGACTCTGACCCCAACATTGTTCATTCCAGACAGTGTGGTCCATTGGTGACCATTTGTTGAGCTTATGCATGCACAGAAATTGCTGATCATCCTTTGGGCGAGCTTCATCATGCTTCTCCTTCCTTCAGTAGAAGGAATTACTGTACAGTAGATGAAAGAATGAAAACATAAGACATCGAGGGGTAACCACAATCACAACACCTTTGGAGAGAGATTAACTCGCTAGTTGGGAAAGCTGCCAAGAATACCTCCTCCAAGGTCCCGAGTAGAGGTGCTGGACACCATCAGACAAGCAAATCTTTCACACATCCTCTGCAGAACAGCAAGCCATCGTTGAGCTCCAAATGCCAACCCACTATGAACAAGATCTCTGTAGAGCCGATGAGTTTGGGTTTTGTCATCCACTTCCACATGTTCAACCCAAGTAACCTAAAGAATATTTCACAGAAGATGAGTTCAGGACTTATTTAGATATAATATATAACTGATGCCAGAGAATGCAATGTTTTGATTGATTTGATTACCTTGGAGTACCCATTGGGCATATCTTGGATCAAGCATCCAGAAGGAAGCCTACGAGAGCGGGTAGGAGGGTCAAAATCGTGTCCTTGAGAAAAATCAAATGAGACATCCACAATCGCCCACAAGCTTTGCTCAATTTGCTGACAATATCGAAGGAAGTAGAATTCCCGAGTTGGCACCAGAGGCGAAAGCACTTGCAGTTCTACATACATCTGCGAAAACACATTTTGAATCAGTAGATTTTTCACATACCACAAACACAAGTATTAACTGCAATCAACTGAAAAAGAAAATAAGAAAGAGGGCTCGGTCTCTAATTACCAGTTGCAAGGATCCACTTCGGCTCCCTGCTATGCCAGAGGCAAGTACTTCAATTGTCCTTGCCTTCAAGACTATTGAAGGAAATAGTTCAACCCATTTGTTCTGCAAAGATAAATTAGTCATTACTCAAGAACTTATTAAACCTGCAATTTGGAATTTAAGATTTACTTTTGCAATCTGATACAACATAGAGGAAGCATAGCTAACCGAGTCCATAAACATGTCAACCAATGTCAATGCGTTCATGATCACCACACCCGAATCTCTTGATGCTTCAATCCGAATATCAGCATTCTTCGAGTAATTAGCCCTCACGAAAATTCTTTCATAGCTTTCTAGATTTAAAACATCCCTCCCATCAGTTGTGGACTTCATCCATAAAGGCTCATCCGTCTGCAAAAGCTTAATCAATTCATCCATGGCATTGGCAGCAACCTCTGCCATGAGCGATTTCTCCATCTCCGGGATGCCCGTTGCCTGATACGGAAGTGCAGGAATAGAAGAATAACTTCCCGGAAGAAGATCGAGATCAAGGGAAGGTCCACCCACTCCTGATCCACTGAAAGTCCCCATGGTTAAATCCAATGACGAGCCGGAAATTGGATGAAGTGGTGGGAATTGTGAAATTGGCCTGCCTAATTGCTTTGAAACAATGCTCGATGCTCTTTCAAGCTGCAGACAAATCCAAGAACAGCAACCAAGTGAACAACAAAAAGATTAAAACCAGAAAACTGGGGGAAGCAATTCAGAGTACGATTTTAAGTTATGATTTTCCAAACTAACTTCTTCTTTCAATCGGACATTCTCTATTCGTAGCTTCTGTTCATTGAAAAACCTATCTTCCCCAACTGGGGGACCCCCACAAGATGGGCAGATCACATTCTTCAGTGCCTCTTGGATGGCTATGTTCTCACATCTGATCTTATCGTTCTCCGACCGTAGCGCACAGTTATCAGATCTTTCATGTTGCGCCTGAAGGATAAGAAGAAATGAATTACCACTACAACAACCAAAATAGAAACCAGGACACAATCATCCACATCTACCCAGAAACCAAAAACAAAGATGAGAAGGACAGAACACCTTCAATTGGGTTCTCCTGTTTTGAAACCAGAACTTGATCTGGCGAGGTTCTAGCCCCAAATCCCTGCTTAACTGCAGCCGCTGCTTCTCATCCGGATGAGGACATTCTTTGAACATTCTTCAACCCCATAAGCAAACAACATCATCATCAAATGAGAAAACTAAAAACAGCTTTCAGCTTTCTTTACAAAGATAAAATAGACTCATTATAGAAGAACTCAAAAGTGAAAACAAACACTCAAACCAAACAGTTCACTCCACTAGAAATCAATCTTAACAACAGCTAAAAAAAACATTGAAAAGAAATAAACATGTATAACCCCCAACAACCTTTAACACAAAAAAGAAAGAAACCAGAATAGGAAAAGGTTAACAGAGATCCAAAGCCACGAAGCAAGAAAGAAAAGAAAAAATCAAACCTACCAGTAAAAGAAAAATTCCCAAAAAAATAAAAAATAAAAAGTATTATTACAGAAAGCAAAAGTTGAAGTGTTATACAGAGATGATCTTACGCTTCAAGCTGCTGAATCTGATATGGGGTGTGACGATGGTATTTGTTCTTCCTCCTCTGAGGATCATCTTGGTCCTCGCCGGACCCACCGCCGCCGGTGCCTGCTTCCATTTGAGTCACCACCACAGGCAAACGTTGCTGTTATTGTAATAATAGTAGTAGCAGTAGTAGTTGTACTGAAGCTGTTGTTCTTTACTCATGATAATGAGGCTATTAATACAAACACTGTCTATAATAAGAGAAACCCAATACAAGACAGCAAAAGAACAACACAACCTCCACCACCTACA
>JAUPMG010000002.1:2627633-2640917 GCA_031762675.1 Pachysandra terminalis
TTTGGTATCCACGTGGCAGCAATCCAACGGTGCTGTATGGATTGCTGCAAGTCTTAAGCTGTAGAGGATACGAGCCCATTTGATAGACCCTCAAAACCCATTTAATATACTCATAACATTTGACACATACAATATGCTTGTCCATGCTAATAAAAAATATTAACTCACAAAATGCATTGATTATTAAACATCTAAGTATAGGGAGTAGCTCAAGTGATATTATGCATGCTGGTGCACACCTACTTGGTTTGATTATATAGCACATTGTGCATCGTATCGTATATGGATTTCCTTTGGAAGCGTGAATCATGTGGTTCCAATGTGCATGCTTCTTACTGGAGAGTTGTCCAGGAGGATCAAGATAGAGCTCAAATGTATGCAAGGTCTCTAATATTTTTGAAGCATCTGGGCAACTTTGGTGTATGCTTTAGTGCAAATCCTAATAGAGAGGGGTCTTTAATGCATGTGGCTTATGTTAGCACAGGATTGCCTATACTTTGGGGGATATAATTATGAAAGCAAGTGATGTTATGTAATGGCTGATGCCAGTTATAACAATATTTTAATATATCACAAAAATAATTTCGTAGAGAAAATTACGAAACAAATATTGTTTTTTATAATCTCAATATTTAATATACTAGGTTAATAAAACGATCGTAATTCATAAAAAAATATTCAATATACTAGACTAGCGATTAGCAGATCAGCCAGATCCAAACTCTAGGCTCACCTAGGAACTTGATAATATTGAGACTCATCCAACATAAACATGGAGTAGTCAATTTTATTTAATATTTGACATGTGGAAGCTTTTGGATAAACAAAGCAAAATGAAAAACTTCAAGATATCAATTCTTGTGTCTCACCAAGTTCTTCATGCCATCCCAAAAAACCTTGTTAATTGGTGTCTTGGTAAAGTGATTTGTGTGTTTTGAAACTTGAAATCCTTGCTAAATTCGTTCTTTGGATTCTGGGGCTCTTTTACAAAATAAAGGAGCATGATTGCCATGAAATACAAGAGATTGTTAGGCTGTAACTAAAGTACTGTTGATAGAAGAGAATGAAATTTTTCCTTGTTTCTATTGTACGTTTTGCATAAAATCTTGCTTCATGAAATTTCTAAAACCATAATTTCCTTATCCCACTACCAAACTTCCTACTTCTGTTTGCCTTTTGTATTCTCCCTTGCTATATGGGGACATAGAGCTTCCTTTTTTTTAGAACATTTTCCATATATACGTCAATAATGATTCTGAATACTTCGTTACCAACTCCATTCATGTCCTCTTGAAGGTCCCCCCCTCACCCTTTTAAAAGTTAGAAGTTTCCACTTACACATATTTGTACTTCCGTCGCTGGTGCTATCGTTGATCTTTGTTTAACTGGTGGGCCTACACCTGGATGCAGATTTGTCAGGTTAGTAGTTGGTAAAAAATCTTGGCTAAATCCATTTAACGTGAACTCCGACCCATTACATTAGAAGCTATGCCAAACTGATCAAAAAAGAAATAAAAATTCTGCCAAATTATTTTAAGGATTTCTCTAGAGCTACTACCTCTAAATTTGATAAGCGAGATACAAACTCGACTGTAATGTTGTATGTAAAGTTCTTTTTGGGATTGGTGGAACAGGCCACACAATGTATGTCTAAACTGTAGGCTTCAATTAGAAACTAGGATTAAGCACCGATGTGTGCCTCAATTGGTAGCAAGCTGGGCTCTAGTGGGCGTCTCCGGAGGTAAGTCTGGAATTCGAATCTCGCTAGAAGCACTCGTGGCCAGGGGTTTACCTTTAATGCTCCCGCCCCGAATGTGGATTAGTCCCACACCTATGTGGGTGTGGGGACACCACGTGGTTAAGGCCAAAAAAAAAAAATAGAAACTAGGATTATGGAGTAAGATACTGCTAAAATATTAAATAAAAGCATTCAGCAGTCCTGGTGGTTACCAAAAGCATGGTAGTATCTACCCTATATTACACCTTTGGGCTTCATTCTTCAAATCTTGAGTTATTCAACAAGAGAGGCTCATGTATGAGACATGTTAGCTTGATTTGAAGCTGATCATAACTCAATAAAGAAGTCATCCTAAGAATAGAGAATCAAATCCTTCTCGATTAATCGATTGAGGTTTAGAATCAACAAAGCCTCTATTTTTTCTGGGTTTCTTTCGTCTTCTATCAGCAAATCCGAAAGAGGAGGTGACAAGAAAACGTGCGGGAGTTCAGCCTCGGATTTGAATGTAGTGTTTTAAATAGGGGTGGTTAGGCCGACTTTTTGGGTCCGGCTTGACTGAAATTAAATCAGTTCGCCCAAATCCAATCCGGTCTGAACCAAAATAAACCTATGAGCCCAAACTCATTTTGCTAAATTTGGACCCGCCCAAATTAAATGAAAATGTTAACAATCTTAAAAGATAAAAAATATAAGACTAAGCAATTTTTAAACCAATTTCTTAATTTTTTGATTTTTTGTAATTTTGTTTTATTGATTTTACACTTTTGTCCTTAGTAATATAAATTGTATTTTACACTTTTGTCCTTAGTAATATAAATTGTATAATAAAAGACTGTCTAATTGTTATGTAATTAATTGTATAATAAAAGACTGTCTAATTGTTATGTATATAAGGATATCCTTATATGATTGATTAATCTCAGAACTGCCATTGAATAATTGCATGTTGGTTAGCTAAATTGGTTTGATCCGAATGTGTGTTTAGTCAATAGAAAGCATGTAATACTGTGATTATCAACTTAACAAGAATAAATCATAGTTGTATTGCACTTAGTAATGATAAATAACCATTATGTGTTTGTGAAAATGTGTAGGAGAAATCATATTTATATTAAGGATTAAAGCATTAGGAAAGTTTGTTTAGAGTGTCTTAAGTGGACCATCTGGACTAATTGTGGCAATTCAGTTGTCTTATAGAACATTGGAAACAACACTTCACGATTGTTTTATTGTATTTTTTTATGTCGGTCTTAAAACTGAATAAACCAAACTGAAAAAGTCAGCTTGGTTTGGTTATAGTTTATAAAACAAAAAACCGAATTAATGCGGTCTGGTTTTCGGTTAAGGCTTTGTCTAGACCTAACAGAAAAAACCGTAAATTATATATATATATATATGTGTGTGTGTGTGTGTGTGTGTGTGTGTGTGTGTGAGTGTGTGTTATATAGAAAATGGTATTAATTTTGTCAAACTGAACCGAAAAGCCAAATTTTTGGGTTTCTATTACGATTTGGTTTGGTTTTCGGTTTTATTCGTTATAGTTAGGTTTGGTTCGATTTTCGATTTAGTACAATGTAGTAAGTTGCAGGATGAGTGTAGCAGAAACAAGGATTGATTTTTACCACCAATTACACTATAACGTTGATGTTTTGATCATTCAGGCATACACGATTAATAATGGTTCAACAAAGATATTGAGGATTCGATCGCACCACTGTGAGTTGCTCATTTTTTAGAACTTTTAAAATTATTGCTCAATTGCGCCAGTTGTTGCACGATAGGCACCGTCTCCTTTAATATAAGAATGACTTTTTTTTAGTAAGCCCCCTATAGCATTAATACCCTTCACTTTTGTCTTGGTGTTTCACCTAACTTGTAGTAATGAAGCTTCATGTGTCAAATTAATATTTGGTATTTAACTTTACTATTCCAATCTTTCAGTTATTTAATAATTGTTTAATTTATCAAACTATTTCTGTTGTTGATCCTAGACCAGGCATGCACTCGCTGCCAATGGATTTTGTAGCAATCCAGATAGTATCTCGTGTTGCACAGTCCAGTACAGGATGACAAGACTTGGTTGCATTAAGGATGAGGTGAGCATTATGTGTTATAGTTTTTTTTTTTTTTTTCTGAATAACATTGCGAGGATACTAAGAAAATGAAAATTTTATGAATGCAGTTATAGAACACTATATATATAATTAGCCACAACAAATATGTTATGCAACGAGTATGGTTTGATGAATCAATGCTAATGACGATATTGCTCCACCAATCCTACAAGGACTTCTTAGAAAAATGCGTTGCTTCTGAAAATTATGAAGCGACCCTAATACTGGAATGGTGATAGATTACAACTTGGAACATGTTAGGTTTTTTGTTTTCTGTGTTCTTATTAATCAATAAATCTTGTTGCTTACGAAATGTAGTCGTTCCAATAATATTAGGAATGATAATGTTCATCACGAAAGAGGTCATGAAATAGCAATGCATGCACTTGTGTTATTGATAGAGCAAACAAAGTCGGTGAACTTGCAACCTTTTCAGGATCATGTTCTTGCTACATTGGCTCATAATATACTTAAGTTAGATGTTTTGCCACTTGTGGCATGTCAATGTGATAGCGAAAGATGTAGCCATCTGGTTTTGATTACTGGTATCAACGAGCCTATTAAATAGGTTAGATACTATTTTCTCAAATATGTGTTTATTTGGTTATGAGTATTACGTTTTTGTCCATACAATAAGGTCTTTAGAATGAGAAAGTTGTAAACAATATGGAGTTAGTTTCTTCATATTTAATTAATACCTTAGAAGAAATATTCTATATAGACCTTAGTTGGAAGCAATTGGTTTTGCTCATTTGTATGTATGCTTGTAGTATTCATTTCATAATCAATGTTTATTTTCTTGCTCAAGAGTTGAGTTATACTTAATCCACATTGTAAATAGGCTATTTTCAAGTAATCAATGTTAAAAAATACCATGTAATTAGATACTCTTTTTCATTCCTTATTTTCTTCTTTTATTTTGTTGGTTTAATTCAATTATTTTATTTTGTTCGTTCGATTCGATTTAGAGTACATACACTCAAGGGCAGAGCTACATAAAGGCTGGCGGGGACTGCCCCCTTGAATTTTTTAAACTTTTAATTAAGCTTAATCTTTATAATATATTATGATTTGTCCCCTGTTAAGTTTTGTTTCCCCCTAGAGTTTTCTTTTTGCCCCCTCTCAAAAAAATAATATAAACAAAAAGTTTAAAATATAAAAATTACAAATAGGCCCATTTGCTCCCACGGTTCTAATATTAGGTGAGTTAACTTGGTCAAGTTAATTTGACTAGGTAGCTTTTTAATTAACTCAATTAAAAACTGGATATCGAAGTAACTCAGTCAAGTTGGGGATTAACTCAACGAGCATGAACAGAGTTACATAAGGGTGCCCTTTCAATAATTTTTTTTTCAGTCAATTGGTTCGGTCTAAACCAAAATTCGAACAAACCAGCACAATTTTTTTTTTTTTTTTTTGGTTTAGTTATGGTTTTAGAAAATGAAAAATCGAATTAATTTGGTTCGTTTTATTGCTAAGGATTCGACTAAACCGAAAAAACGGAAGTAAATTATATATATTATGTATATATACGTGTGTGTATGTATAATTTAGAAACTAGAATTAATTTTGTTTTCTTTTTGTCAAAAATAGCATTAATTTTGTCAAACCAAAAACCGATTTTTTGTCAAATCTTGCCACCCTCTATAAATGTTTTTGGTTCCGCTCCTATGTACACTAATCAATGTTCATGCTAAAACTTTAAAAAACGTTATATCCATGAATGAAGAAGCAAGAACTTTATATTGGATAATTCAAAATTCACCAATTTGTTCACCTTTTTTTTTGTTTAGTTTTGACTTTTTTTTTAAGTAAAATAATTCTAAAAATTTTAGGTTTATCACGTGCAACGCTCGTGCATTATTTCTAGTTGGTTAAAAATTGAAGCATGTACTGTTTATTTGAAAAACTTATTCGTCACGTAAATTATGATCTGGTTGAACCCGACCTATCCAAGTGGAGTTTGGTACTGGGTCGGGTTAGGATTTGACAAACACCCCCTTTCCACTGTCATCCTTAGAAAAGTAATTTGTTTTTATTTCCTGAATCCAATAGTTTCCAAGCTTTGGTCAATCAAGAGAGTAGAAAGAGCCTAGAGAATCACACATCCTCTTTAATTTGTACTTCCTTCAGTTGTCATCTTTGCTCACTCGCCCCAATAATTGAAATACAACATTCTCAATTTCCTTCTCCAATCACCCTTACCGATAATGGTGAACATTGTTTTTGACATAAAGAGCGTGTCCAACTTTATTTTTCCTTTTATCTCTCCATTTCAAATATCTATTGATCTTTGCATTCTATAAACAAATTGGGCATGAAAAATATAGTATCCGTTTGGTTGAATAATTTAACACTCTTAATTGGATCAATTGTAGAACAAAAAGAATATAATATTTTTGTTATATATTAATTGTGTGCAAATTCATCCATACCGATGTGTGGCTCAGCGGGTAGCAAGCTGGGCTCTAGTGGGCGTCTCCAGAGGTAAGTCTAAAGTTTGAATCTCACTAAAAGCACTCGTGGCCAGGAATTTACCATAATTGCTCCCGCCCCGAACGTGGATTAGTCCCACACCCAAGTGGGTGCGGGAACACCACGTGGTTAAGACAAAAAAAGAAAAGAAAAAAGATATTAAGTCTATTCCAATTCCTAATTGGAAATGAGGAATGGACCTTTTTTTTATGTTGGCCAACTTAGTTAATGAACAGGCAATTGGGTTTTGTCTTTTATAACTTTGATAAACTTGTTATTGAATATATGTATTGGATTTATGTTCTTACTCGTGGTTAATTGTTGTAGTGCAATATTGTAAAATAAAGCCATAACAACAAAGAAGCAATCATCGGGCTTCTATAATAATCAAACATGCTTTTATGCTGATAAGCATAAAAGCAACAAATTATCAAACAATTTTGCTTCACCCAAAAAGTTGGTCAAATGCACAAAGTTTGTTTCTTGCATTCTTAATGATAGTAAATTTTTAGAAGCAAATTCAAACAAAGTTTTAGGATATTTACTAGATCCGATTTCTAATCCAAAGGATCTTCAAAAATTTTATTTGAATTCGAATTTGATTATGATCCGATATCTGAATTCGAAATTTGATTCAATCCGAATATCAACTACTGTATATACAAAATCTAAGTTTACAAGGTAACATTAGTATGTATCACGAGTAATGATACTATGTAACTATAATGTATAAAAGTAACGTATGTGATTGAATGGATATGTTGTTATGTGATACACTAATCATAGATAATGATAATATGTGATACACTATACAAAAAATAATACACGAGTTGTAACTACATAATTGAATCATATCTGAATTGAATTGGATTTATATAGATTCATATTCAATTCGATTCTAATCGGTTTTTTTCGGATTCGGATCTTAATCAAATTTCAGATTGAAAATATTTTACTGAATCTGCTATAATTGGATTGGATTTGGCTCATGATCAGGACAATTGACAGGCCTACTCAACGGGATCACTTATCTATAACATCAATAAGTTGCTTTGTTTGAAAAAAAATATGTTTGGTAATATGGATAAGTCAAATTCCTTAACAAGACAAACCCAAGGAAATATACTTAAAATTTATGTACAAAAATATCACTTTAAAAAATTTATTACTGTATTTAGTGTTAAAAGTGTGACTAATGTTTCAAAACCACTTCTCGCATAAGTAATAATAAGTTGTTAAAACCAACTGTTTCTTATGGACTATCTTCCCCTACTATTTAAGGGTAGAAACTTATTGACTCATCGTTACAAAACATACTTATATAACTTAAAAAGGTACTTTAATAAATTATAAGTTCCTATAAGTACTTGGTTAAGTTATGCGAAACGCTGTCTTAACTTTTCAACCATAAACCCACTCGAACCAACCAAAGTTTATATTTATCCATGCTTGGATCGCGTCGGGTCGGGTCAGTCGTCAGTGTAATACAAATAGACCGGCTCGTCCAAAGAAAGGGAAACGGACGAGCCGGCTAAAAAACCATTTTCAAAGGGAAAAAAAGTGAGAAAAGGACAACGTTCACTGCCCACGTTGGAATGTGTTGTTCTTCGTACAATCATTGCGTGCATCTCCGGCCAGCCACCACAGTCCCCGTCAGCAAATCGCTTAACCGCCGGCTTCTAATCAGGTCCCAAAGAAATCCCGTTTTCTCTGTAATGGAAGGCGATGCAGGCCAATTAAGCTTTGGTTTTCTGCAAAAGAAACCCTACAAACCCCCCACATGGGCATCCCATCTCAGCCCAGTTCCTTCTCATGTTTTCTCCTTCGGACATGTAAGTTCCGTGAGATCCTTTTCCCCTCTATATGGGAAAAAAAATATGGAAAATGAAGATTATTTTTTTGTTTCAAATATATTATATCGGCTCTTAATTCCAAATACTTTGAAACAATCATCTGTATATAGTTTCATTATTTGGTTTCTTGTTAAATTCATGAATACATCATTATCTTTTGTATATAAATAAATTTGAATTGAAGACAGTTAAAACTAGGAGAGAAGTATGAAGGGGATATTAAGGAATGCTTGTTAAGATATAAAAACACTAGACAGTGGACAAGAAATGAAGAAATGTTGTACAATTTGTCTGAATTCTGTTGTAGTTCTTTTGGGAATGGTAGAGATCGCGTATTCTGATCTGGGTCTTTGGTGAATTGGAATAGTTGGGGGTGCCTTTAACCTTGCCTGTATTTTATGAGCTAATTTACCAAAAAAGTTTTGGTAGCTGAGTTGCTCTGTTTCAGGTCAAGATGGAGGCACCACGATTCTCAATGTCTTGTGTGAGTCATATAATTTTAACTGGTACTGGAATTTGGATTGCCTCAGTCAGTCAAGTACTGGGTTTCTATTTAGGCTAATAAGAATAATATAATGTTACTTCATATTATTTGCAACAAGTTCACCTGTAATTTTAAATTGGATAATTTTGATTCATGTTCTACATGTTTGATATTTGGATGGATGCAGCTCCTTTGTTTTTCCTTTCGCATGGAATTGACTGTTTCTAGGTTCAACTTCTTGTTTGTGGTTATTTTAGTTTTGTTTCAAATTTCATTGACAAAATTACTTCTTATCAGCTTCCAACTCCTATTCACAAATGGAATCTTCCTAATCTGCCAAAGCATACAGAAGTGTGGTTAAAGGTAATTTGCAATTACTTATATTTTTTTTCTTTTAAGACAGAGTGCAGTCTTTCAGTTTTGTGACCAGGCATGCGCTTCCTTTTATGCACAGCATTCTTGCCTAATGATGTGTATCATGGAGCAAACTAAGGCAACTGTTGGGTAAATAAACACTGGCTAGCACAGTGTACCGCTAAACTGATGGGCCTATTACCAAATCCAGTAATATGAAACTATCTGTTTATATATGTTCCTTAATTTTTCCTGAATACTGTTTGCCATAACCTAATTACTATTCAAGAGGGTGATCTATATCATCTGGTTTCAGTTACTCAACATGGTCTAACTTTTAGAAAATATGTCTCAGAGGGGCCCAATAAATGGTGGATCATATCCTATTCCTGCACGTGCAACATGTTTACTAGATGATGTTGATAGATCACCTTCCTCTGTTCTTTGGTTATTCACAATTCTTTTGGTTTGCACTGACCTGTATAGCGTGACGATCTTTCTGGAATGCAATTGAGCGGTAACAAAGTCAGAAAACTGGAATTCTTGATGGCAGATGCCATTGCACAGGGTGCAGACTGTATTGTAACTGTAGGAGGCATCCAAAGCAACCACTGCCGTGCAACTGCCGTAGCTGCAAAATACTTGAATCTTGACTGTTATCTCATACTACGCACCTCCAAGGTTACTCGTTGTCCTTTTCGCTCTGTTGGTAAAATAGGTTGTTTATATTTTTTTAAGTAGTTAATTACTATAATGCCAAGCACGATATTGCAGGTTCTTGTGGACCAAGATCCTGGAATAACAGGCAATCTCCTGGTTGAACGTCTAGTTGGAGCTCATGTCGAACTTGTTTCAAAGGAAGAATACGCTAAGATTGGAAGTGTGGTTTGTTCACTGCTACTTAATCATTAATTTTATGAATGGTTTTAAGTATTTTTAATCTGTTACATATCAGGTTGTGGACCTTGCTGAAACTGGTACCTATTGGTTGAAACTATGAAAAATCTGAATGTAATAGTGAAGAATTGCCAATACTTTAAGTTTCATATTTGTCTCTACTGAAACAGATATCTATCAGATTCGGCTGAAACTTAGAACCATAATCTTATGTGCTTTGATATCTTGTTTATGTGTACATGTGATACTAGGCTATTTGGTGTATGGAAAAATCTCAATACAATTTCTAGTACAAGATAGTCTAGAACCATATCATTCTTTTTTTTCTTTCCCTGGAGCTGTTTTGTCTGAAACCTCGTGTCCAAAGATGCCAGATAAGTCATGCTGCTGTTAAATCGTGAACCAGTGTTTTGCTTACCTACCACAACAGTAAAAACAACTAAGTGCCTTTTCTGAACTAGTTAGGGTGTAGCAAATGAAAGCTACTCCCTAACATACATAAATGTACTGTGTTTTTAATCATACTTAAAGCCTGGTATACATATCTGTTTAACTTATCAAACAAAAGCATACATAGCTGTGTAAGCAACCCCTATCACATCCATAAAGAATTTAAGCAACAACTTAAGTGTGAATATTTAAACAAAACATAAATGCCTTCTTAGGACTCTTCTTTTGGTTTAAGCTCCCATTTAATTCAGCATTAGGGTTATTCTCAAATCGAATTGTGCTTCTTATGAATGGGAACCTCTTGGGCTTGCACACTAGGCAGGCTTGTAAATATACAACATGGTCACCTCTTTTGGTGAATCTTATGCAAAGCTTTTTTTTTTTTTGATAATTAACATCACTTTATTAATCATCATGAAATAATACAATGCATAGGAATGAAAGTATAAAATGTAAAACGTAAGAAACTATACAGAACAAGAACCGTATCTATACAAAGAGCATCTAGGTTTTACTAACTCCACTCAAGTCACTAGATGATCCTTATCCACCTCTTCCTTGGCCAGAACGTCAGCAACACCATTTGCAGACTGAGGATATGATGAAAAGAGCATCTAAAGCCACAATAAAGATGCTTAGCACGACAAATAGAATGAACAAATCGCCAAGGTGGAAGACTAGTCTCGTTCATCTAGGAAATAACCGAGAAAGAATCGCCCTCAACAACCAAATCAGAAAAGTTCAATCTCCTAGCCTCCTCCAAACCCACCACTAGAGCACACACGCCTGCCCTGTTCGAGTCCCCTTCTCCAATAGGGCCTGAAAAGGAACGAATCACCTTTCCTTCCGAATCTCTAAAAAATCCACCAATCCCAGAAATTCCAGGATTTCCAATAGAAGAGCCGTCAAAGTTTAATTTAATAAAACCTTCCCTTGGAACTAGCAACGTTGACTCTTCACCACCCGATGTAGAGACGAATGTAACAAAACATCCCAATCTCTAACAACATTCTCCATCGAATAACCCCTGAACTCTGGCAATACCGAAGCCCAAAACGCCACAGTACTCATCACCGTATCGATAATCAGTGATAAACTCCTCTCCACGTCCTCAAAAAGCCGCCTATATAATACTCTCTCAGCACTCTATCCATGCTATTTGGATTTGAGTTAAGATATACATCTGCATTTACACATATCAAAACTAACGCGGATGGCCTTTAGAGGAATCACTTGATGGAACCTACTCAAGAAATGTAGACAATTCAGTGAGGTGAACCTGAAGTCTCAATTCAGGAATTGGTGACACTTCACTCAGTCATTTTGAGTTCTTAGTGGAGTTTAATGGGCTCTAAGGAAGGAGCATGGCAATTTTATCTGATCTTGTGTACCTTCATCGTTAGAGACTTATCCAAACTATCTGGGTGGAACAATATTGATCCACATTCGACCATTGTCCTATTCTTATGTCCTCGGAGACGATTAGGCGAGGTCCGTCCCCATTTAGATTTCAAAACATGTGGCTTACAGATAGTCGTTTTAAGGAAAGAGTCAGGGAATGGTGGACTAATAGGACTATCAATAGTCAGAATTGGAAGGGGTATCAATTCATGCAATCCTTGAAGCTTTTGAAGAACAACATTAAGGAGTGGAACAAAAGAGAGTTTGGTCATCTTAATTCAAGAAAACAGACTCTTTATGAGATTGTAGGTCGGATTGATGTAGTTGAACATAATAGGGAGATTTCAAGGGAAGAACATGAGGAAAGAAAGGAGGCCAAAAGTCGTTTGGAGGTTGTTCTTAGACAAGAAGAGATTAGTTGGAGACAGAAATCTAGGGCTACATGGCTAAAAGAAGGTGATGAAAATACTCGTTTCTTCCACAAGATAGCTAACGGGAGAGCTAAAACTAATCACAGAATGGGTCTTTTGATTTCGGGTGAGTTAGTTGAGGATACAACAATGACATTGAAGGGATATCCAGTTTCTATTCGGATTTATACAGGTCAGAGTAGGACTACTGCTTTGATATTTCAAATCTGGGGGGGAGGCAATTGTTTGCACAGCAAGCAGAATGGGTGGAGCGGCCTTTTGGGGAACATGAAATTAAGGAGGCGGTGTGGGAGTTAAATAGGGATAAAGCCCCAGGACTCGATGGCTTCACAATTGCATTTTATCAGGAGTGTTGGGAGACAGTAAAAAATGATCTTACAAGTGCAATCCAGGAGTTTTGTGTAGGTGGGGTGATTAATAAAGCTACTAATGCTACATTTATTGCTCTTATCCCAAAGAAAGCCGGTGCATTGGAACTCAAGGACTTTAGACCTATTAGCCTGACGACCAGTCTATATAAGATCATAGGTAAGATTTTGGCCTCCAGGTTAAAAATGGTTATAGGAGATTTGGTGGCTTTGAATCAAAGTGCATTTATAGCGGGTAGGCAGATTCTGGATAGCGCTTTGATTGCTAATGAAGTGGTTGAAGAATGGAGGAGGACGGGTAAAGAAGGCATGGTTTTAAAACTGGATCTTGAGAAAGCATATGATCGGGTGGAGTGGCACTTCCTTAATAAAGTGATGGAATGGAAAGGCTTTGGGGTCAGATGGAGGTGGTGGATTGCAGGATGTTTAAGAAATGTAGTGCTGTCCTTTTGGTGGAATGGTGAAGTGCATGGTCTGGTCACTCCTACTCGGGGATTAAGACAGGGCGATCCACTTTCTCCCTTTCTTTTTACCATGGTAACTGATGTGCTAAGCTGTTTTATGAATAAAGGAAAGGCTCTTGGGCTGATTTCTGGTTTTGAGATGGGCAGGGACCTTGTGGAAGTATCACACCTACAGTTTGCAGATGATACCCTTCTCTTTATCCATGCGGAGGAATGCCAAACCTATTGGATTAAGTCCATTATTAGGTGCTTTGA
>JAUPMG010000002.1:2641017-2660777 GCA_031762675.1 Pachysandra terminalis
CTAAAACAAAATTAATAAATTGTTTGAGGATACATATCTAGGTTTTCAAAAAAATTGGTTTCTCTAATTTTTTTTTGGATTTTCAAATCCTAGAAGCAATCAAATTTTTGATGAAATGCATGCCAATCCACCACATTAGTGATCTGTCATGCATTTCATCTTGGATTTCGTTACTAATCAAAGAAAAGGGAAAAATTAGATTCAACCGTATAATCACCTTCACTTGTTCTTGACGTTCTCAAAGCAAGAATGCTGAAACGATTCACAAGTCCTCGTTAAAACTTGTGAATATTTGCAATAGAATCCTTAAAATGGGGTTAGGAAGTAAGTTCTAAAGAATTTGAAAGAGCTTTGGAGGTTTAGAGTGCTTTTTGGTCGGAATGAGAGAAATCTCCCCTCATTTTGGTCAATATGTCTATTATGTTAAACAGAAAATACCGTAGCATGGGGGATATAATATCTCAACATGTAGCTATATTGTGTAAAATCAAATTTCCCCCTTTGATTTATATTGGGCCTTGGGAAAGCATGATATATTATTAAAATATCGCGATATATCGAGATATTTTGAACTATGTGCCGTGTACTGTTTTATGTTCTAAAGAACTCATTGTTTGAGTTTTTAAATGGTTCTTCAATAAAATGAGAGCTCAAAGGCAGTAGGACCTTTAATAACATCTGACATGTGTTAAATGCTTTTTCTCACTCTTATCTCAAGAAGTTAGATCTTGAAGTCTTTTCATTAGAGTATTCCTTTACTCTAATTAGGAAAATAGTAAGTACTTGTCTTCTGTTTGTGTGAGGATTTTATTGTTGTTGTGTTATTTTCAGGGGCTATATTGAAGCAATTAGGGAGATCGAGCAGCAGCTTCAGACTGGGTCTAGCAGAGAAGGCTTTGATGACATTGTTGTTGCATGTGGCAGGTCGTTCTTCTTAAACTTCTAAAGCTAACTTTCAGTAAACAATAAACTTAGATATCGGCTTCTCTAAAACATTAGGTTGGTCAGGTGAAATGTTTCTTATTGGTCTAGACTCATCCTATTTAATCTTCTATATATTTACTCCCTTGCAGCCTATAGTTTAAGGATCTGTCAACTTTTCTTTAGATATGAGGTAGGTCAATGCACTTAATCCATCACTAATAATAATTTCACGTAACTATATCTAAGAGCAACATGCGTGGATTTTCTGTTGTGGTTTTTGTTTGACACTTTTCCTTGTGTTGATTGGCTGTCATATTGTATGCCAATTATGTGTATGAACTTTTTCATTAATGGAATGTATTAAAATAGATTATAAATCCTATTTGTTTCTTCTTCATTACAAGTTAGTTATATGAGTAGGTCACACATTAGGCATATCATATGCATTAATCAAAATAAGGACCTTAGAGATTAATGTAAATTCACTCTCCCTTTTTACTACAACTTTGGCTGCTGAATTTTTTTTTGTAGGTCTTAAATATGCTTCAATTGCTCAAAGAGATGGTTTCTGTATCAAGCCACCAATCCTCTTCATTTTTCATTATGCTTACTACTTTTATAGTTTTCCTATTGGGAATCTTTGACTGACGGGCCTATTTTGATGTGGGCAACCTATTGCAAGTGCCTAGAATTCACCGCATAGATGACTCTGAATGGTTTTTGTCTTCCCAATCATATATTTTTTCCTTTCCATGTCTACTACATAATAGTGAAAGGAAGCCTGATAACCAGGATCTGAAATGCTTTCTAATGATGAACCTATTTGACTCTAAGGTCTCTTGTAGCCCGAATACTTTTGACGGTAAAGCTTTGATGATGAATCTCTACATGTGCACAAGTTGAGTTTGCATGGATCAGGCCATGGTGGAATCGGATTAAGGAAAACTCACAGAGTAGGTCTACTTAAAAAGATGAAGAGGGCAGAAAGAAACTCAATCATAGCTTTAGGGATGTTTTAAGCTTCTGGTCAGCTTAATTGTGGGAACTGTCCAATCAAAAAGCGTTAATTATGTGCCTCTGAGTCTCCGACCCAAGTCATGGAAGATCCCAAGAAGTTCAAATACAACTCATTATGCTTTAAGACCAAGCATTATGGAAGAATACCCTTCAAATATACCCAGAAATTTTCTTGTTATATTCTACAAGGCGGATGGGTTTACAACTTGCATTTTAACAGCTTCTTTTCGTAGAGGCAAATACATTCTCATTATACTTATCAGAGGAGAGAAGTTAATACTTACTAAGACCCACTCTAACCTTCTCGCACACTGCATGTTAGTCTTAAAAATTTCTTCAGCTGTAGCCAATAGAATCGAGAAGCTTAAAAGAGAACTCCTATGTAGTGGTAAGGGAGAGGGCCATAAGTATCATCTAGTGAAATGGTTTGAGATTTGTAAACCTAGGGGAGGATGGGGAATTGGGGGGATAAGGAAGTTGATGAAGTTGATCAAAGCATTACTGAGGAAGTGTTTGTGGAGGTTTGGTGAGAAAAGGGAGATGATTTGGAGGAGAATTATTGCTGCCAAATATGAGTGTAGGTTGGGAGATTGGATGTTGGCTACCATAGAGGTATTCATGGGTGGGTTTGTGGAAAGTCACATCCAGTGTATGTGACCAGTTTGAGCAGGGTATACGATTTCAGGTTTGGATTGGTGACCGTATAAGATTTGTGGTGTTATGATTTATTTTTGCAAAGTCAATTTCCAGATTTATTTGTCGTAGATTCGGCACAGGACGCTTGGGTTAGCAAAAGTTTTGGTAAGGGTGCACAGAGACATCCACGTGGAACTTGGGATTCTGTAGGCTCCTTTTTGACAGGGAATTGAACTCTGTGACCCCTTTGCTATCACACCTTCACTCAAAAGAAGTTTATGGCCTAGATAAGAGGATATGGACAGCAAGGGGTTGTTATTTGTTACATCATTCTTTAGCTCCCTCTCGTCAACTGTGGCTTGGGGAAGTTCAATGAAGCTGATTTGGAACACCCTTGTATCTTCCAAAGTGGCTTCATTCCCTCTTTTACGAACAGTCTCTTTGGACAAAATCCTAACCACTGACAATCTTTAGTAGAAAGTGAATGTTTCCGAACAGTTGTTATATGTGCCCTTGGGATGTGGAATCAGGGGCTCAACTTTTAGTCCAATGCAAGGCTGCAAATCAGGTGTGGGGATTCTTCTTGGGGAAATTCGAATTGTATTTGTCTATGTCAAAGACTCTGGTGGACATGCTATTTTGTTGGGGTTGATGAAGAGACTGTTGTAGGAAATCCTTGCTGTGGAGCTTATTTTCCTTAGCTATCTATTGGACATTGTAGAAGGAAAGGAATGTCCACATTTTTTATGCAGAGGAACACAGTAGCGGGCTACCATATCTCGAGTGCTTTCCTTGTTATTCGATTGGGCTGCCATCCTTAGAATTTAGGGACATTTCGTTGTCCTATTTTGTACAGGATTAGAGGCTGTTATGGGATCTGTGAGCCACAGGTTGATTACTTGTAGGGAGTTGTACACTTGTATAGATATGCCTGTGAGTGTATACACGGGCTGTGACTGATATACCCCTTGTATATAACACTCTTATTGCAGTGTTTACTACATATTAATACAATATACAACTACCGATCAAAAAATGTTTGTAATAGTGGTTGAGGTACTTGGGGGGCTTATTGACAAGGCTGCTGAAAACAATACTGTGACTGGATCTTTTGTTGGGGAAGTTTAAGGAGTGTGCATTGGTGAGTTTCTTCCTTACCTTCTAAGTTTGCGTTTAGCATTTAGAACTCAGTTTTGATGAAATTTGGCTTGCTATGGGTTATGCCACAATCTATAAAGAAGTTCTTGGAAAGCTGGTATTGTATTGCGAGGAACAAGAAGATAAAGCTTCTTGGGAGGCTGTGCCCATTTATGGTTCGGTGGTGCATTTGGAAAGAAAGGAATGCTGAATCTTTGAGGACAAAGGAGGTTTCAGGAAATATTGTCGCCAGAAAGATTATTAGAACTCTAATTCCCTGGTAAAGGTAGCAAGGGAGCTCAGGGACTTGACTTCCACTCATTTAGCAAATACCCTGATAATATGGAATTGTTTCTATTTCTGTTGCTGTTTTAGCTTATATATATATATTAGTTTTCCCCCCTCATGCTATGTACGTTGGTTGCCTCCATACAAATATAGTTTATCAAGTTCAATTGTAATATAAACTCTTAAAAGGCATCCTAATATTCATTAATCGAAAAGAATAAATAACTAAATATCTAACAAATTTGAAAGGTTCTTGAATATCATTATCAAAAAATTTTCTAAATCAAAGGTTTCTTGATTTTAATTGTATTCAATATCAATATTTTTGTCATTTTTATTTACAATACCATTTATTGAAGAAAATCAATCAGATACGGTGATATAAACACATTAAGAAATAAGAAGGTTAACCAAAAATAATGCTTGATCAGTAGTTATATTCCTCGAGTCCAGTTTTTTCTTCTTATTTATTTTATATATTTTAAATAGGATTCATGAAACATCCGTATTGAAGATGTTTCCTGGTATGCCAATACGTGATGGCTAGGAGAGACAGAACTAAGGAATTTAAGGATGTTGTAGGCATTGTAGCTATCTCATTAGGATGTAAGGTTTGTAGATGCTATCAAAACAAAGCCATTTTATTGTCAATGCCTTTAGAGAGTGTTTGATTGCAAAAATAGCATAGAATCCAAAATTGCATGATCCATCTCGAAAACAGAATCGACAGCTAGGTTGTCATAGAGTGGAGCCATATCTGCAAAGGATCAGCTGGGAATATTGTAAAAAAAAGGAGAATCAGTTCATTCGGTCCAAAATTTTCTAAAGTCCCCCTCAAGGTCAAAGCATTCATTTGGTTGTCATTTTTATATCATATTAACACTGCAGATTTGGTGCAAAGGAGGAGACCTTTCATGTTCTTGTCCCCACAGGTATGCCAAATGTGCTTTAATTCTAGAGAATCAGTCGACCATCTTTTTGTTAGTTGTTGGCGGGCATCAAGGGTTTGAGAGCATTCATTCGGTCTGTTGGTGTTGATTGGGTGAGCCCAAACACTATGCATAGTCTCTTTGATCAATGGAGATTTCCTTTCCTTGGAAAAAAAGGAAAAGTGTTGTATCGTTTGCTTTTCTTTGCAGCAATTTGGAGTGTTTGAAGGAAGAGAAACTGCCGTATTTTTGAGGATAAGCGAGCCAGTCAGGGATCTTTGATTGATTCTAATGTGAGTTTGGTCTCATTCTGGGCTAGTATTCTTCCGGAATTCAAAGTGGTATCTAGATCAAACATTGCGAGATGTTGGGATGTGGTGATTTATTTGTAGGATAGTTTCTTGGTCTTGCTATAGTAGGGGCTGGATGGTAGCCAGTTAATGTTTTGCTGTACTTTTCTTTTTTCATTTTCTGTTTCTCCATCTTGGGTAAACTTTGTACTTTTTCTTCTCCCTCTTTTTTATGCAATCTTTCTTTATTCATAAAAAAAAAAGGAGAAGAGAAAGGATAAAGTCAGAGAAGAAATGTGTGTGTAGTGAAACAAACCCAATGAGACTTTAACAGTTTCCTTCCTCTCTCCACCTACAGTTGAAATCTGAATTATTTTACATATAAAGTCTCATCACATCACATTGTTAGTATACATCTCGCATTACCATGAATTTTATCTTAACAATTCAAAAAAAAAAAAAAAAAATTGGGAACAACTTTATATGTCTAATATTTCAGATTTCTTTTAATCTCTTAGTTTTCCAGGAAAAAAACAACAACACCACAACTAGAGTGGTAGAGATAAGGTTCAGATGTTAAGAGTACAATTGCAATAAAACATAGTAATGACATAAGGTAGTTTCCTCATGCAAAATGAATCTTGACAAAATATAAATCAAATTTGAAGATCAAAATGAACAACTGCTAACTTATTTTTTGCTCCTGGGAGCAACTTCTCTGACTTGTATCACCATCACCATTAGCACTGAACATCATCTAATCAAATTCTCATTTGATACAAAACAGGAGATGGAAGTCCAACTCTGCTTTTCTTATATCTCACTCCCATTCCTCATCTTGGAAGCTCAAATCTCTTGACACCTTCATACATATTCTGCAGGCAACCATTTCTTATTTGATTCAAGTTAATGTCTGAACCATAGAAACCTTGCTTGGAAGATACCCGTTCCCAAGCCTGCAAGAAAGAAAACATCCTTTTTGGTGGTATGCAAGAAAGAAAACATCCAATCTACATATGTCCTTTTAATGAATAAAATTAATATGTAGTGTAATAGATAGATTTTATTCCTTGTCTAGGTGTTGTAATCAATGCACAACTTAGATCCAGATTAGTTCTCAACATCTCTTAGAATAGTGGCTTACATATGCTTAAAGATGCAGTATATACTAAATAAAAATGGTTATGTAACCCCTATCCAATGGATCAAAAAAAAAAAAAAACTTAGAGAAAAAGACCTATCAATCAGGCAAGGATAGCTTAGATTATGAAAAGCATTAGAGACATGAATTACTGTTTAATTTAAAAAGTATTGTGTGGAGATGAAAAAAATAATTAGATCGAAGAAGTTAATTAGATAAGCATGCTAGTTTTTTGTAAAATAAATAATACATTAGAAAGGAAAAATGAATAAACAAAGAAATCAAACTATAATTAGTTAAACTAATTACAAAAATTAAAGGCTTTAGCTAAAATTTTGGTAGAGATATAACATCCAAACACACATTTGTAACATTATTATCCAAGTTAACAAACAACATTTCCCAAGTAAAGTTTATATTTATCTCACCCAACCAAAGAGCTATAAGAAACATTGTATGATATGTTAATGCTACAAACCAATCGATCCTCTTATGCATGAAAGTTTAACTTCAAAAATTTCAATGCTCCATAAAATAAAATAAAAGCTAATTGCCCATCCATTGCTATAAGACATGTCGTTAAAGATCATCACAATACCCATAATATTAGCTAGGATATCTTTGAAATTACCAAGGAAATTGTTTCATATCTCAAAAGAAGGAACCTTTCAACAGGGAAGTCACCAATTAACAAAATTTTAACCAAGTCGTCAATTAATAATTAATGCAATTAATAAAAAAAATAAAAAAGCAAAAGAAATAAAATAATCTAACTATTATTTGTCATGATAGAAGATTTACAATTAAAAATTAGAAACATCTTAGAATCCGTTTTTTTTTTCACCTTTAGGTTTTAGTTAGAAAGATTAGGAAATAAAGGACGAACCAAGAATTCCATCACTAATACAATGCTCTCTCATCGAACTATGATTCAGAGGAATGGTAAAGTAACCTTTTTTTTTTTTAAATTACATATTAAAATATTAAAACAATTCAGAGAGCCTCCTCTTTCCCAAGCTTCCTCTTCCTTTTTTCGTCTCTATAGTTGCAGAAACCCTAGCTCCAGATAAATCCATCAATGCAAACCGGCTACTGATGAGACACCATGGATTCCAATGACGGTTGCAGAGTTTGAAATCTATATGAAATAAAAATAGAGAAATTTTGAAAATAGATAGTGGTGTTGCAGAAAGATTAAAGAGCAAAAATCTAAGTTGGATGGAGAAGGAGCACTCACTTATTAGTTGTTACGAAAAGTCAATGCTTTGATTTCACGTGTTGTTTGATGGGTCTCATGGAATGGGCTTTAAAGGAAAGAGTAACTCAGAGAGATTGAGTTGAATCACCCTTCTTTTTTCGGCAATTCGTTGTCGTCTAATTTTTCTAGTTAGGGGTTTGAGGTTACTGATTTTAGTACTTGTTTTTGATCCAGAAAGGGAAGAAGAAGAGAGAGACAGAGTGGTAATCTACGACAATGCCTATATTACAGATATTTACATTGTTTAATTAAAATGCATCAAAATACAGAAAGATCTTAGTTGATATGAAAACCATCTAAATGGTAAGGAACAAACATAAAAGAAGAAGAAACTCACTTCTCATCGAGCTTCTTGAGCTCGTCGAGTAACTTCCTACGAAACCCAGAAAGAGCAAATCATATAACAAATCTAAAAGTTCCATATCCCCAATTATTCGAGCTTGTGGTTTTCAATCAAATGCCGCACTGGATGCCCTAGCTAGGGCTTCTAAACAAAAAACCCCAATCTTACAACTACCCCTCATTCTCCTGGGCTTTTGTTGCCCTCTTCACTCACCTCTACCATTCTCACCTCAATCTCCCTTGCCTTTCTCGTCCTTCGAGCCTCTCAGGTATGCAGATACTCTTGTCGTTTCCACTTCTTTGCTTCTCAAGTTTCTTCTTCATAGTCTTGGTTCATTTAGGGAGGAAGAGAGAGAGATATCCTTTTCTCAAAAAAAAAAAAAAAAATAGAGAGTGTCATGGGAGAGAAGCTCACTCAAAAAGAGAGGGAGTATAGTTTGCGTAGTAGGCGTTGTGAAAAGTCGGATATAATTTATAGTTTTAAAGAAAATAGAGTGCTTTTATTGGTTAACAACTTTTTGAAATTAAAAGGAATAGAGAGATAGAGTATCGTGGGAGAGAAGCTATTGGAAAAAGAGTGGGACTCTACATCACTGCATTGCCTTGCGGAGGAAGGTACAGTTTGCATTGTATGCGTGTTTAATTTGTTATTTTTAAAAAAGGTAGTGTTTTGATTGGTTGATAATTTTTTGAAATTAAAACAAAATATTAAAATAAAAGCAAGTGTTTTTGATTGGTTGTAACTTATTTCAGAATTTACAAAAATTGAAAATTGTACAAATTGAGAGAAAAGAGAAAGGAGAAAGAGAGAGGTGTCGTGGGGAAGAAGTTAAAGAAAAACAAAAAATCGGTTGTAGTTGGAAATGATTGGGACTCATAAAATAATTTTTTTTAAATTTTAAAATAGTAAATAAAAATTGTGATTGGTTTCATAAGGAGACTTGGGAAGAAAGTTAAGTTTTTTTCATTTCTAAAATAGTAAAAGAAAATTTATGATTGGTTTCAAAAGAGGTGTTCTTTATGAGGAGACTTGGGAAGAAAGTTAGAAATCAAGAGAGAGAGAGAGAGAGAGAGAGAGGTGGGACCTGCGAAAAAAATTTTAATTTTTGAAATTGTAATCAAATTTGATTGGTTGTAACTTTTTTAAAGCAATATAAACCGAGATAGAGAGAGTAGTGGGACCCGTGAAAAAAATATTACTTTTTGAAATTGTTAATCAAATTTGAAAAACAGATATTGTGTACATAGAAACCTAGAGAGAGAGAGTGGTGGGACCTGCAAAAAATATTACTTTTTGAAAATGTGAATCAAATTTGATTGGTTGTAACTTTTGTTAGACTTTACAACAATTCAAAATTCTACAAATTGAGAGATGGGGGAGGGAATTCTTGAGCGGCCTCCTCCCTTGAGGGTCGTTCTGCTATAATATTTAGAGATTTATATACTGATAAATAATGGGTCTGTATTAGTGAAAGAAGAAATTAGCAGTAGACGCAAGACTGCACCCTCAAGTTAGATGCACTCAGAAAAGGAGCTGAAGCGCTAGAACCAGTCTTCAAAGAAGGGTTGCTTGAACTTTGTGACGGTCCTTCATCTGCCGACAAGGGTGCTGGAGCAGCCATGGAAGACACACAAAGCCCGAAATTCTAGAGAGGGTTTTCTTGTTCCTGTTATTAGTATAGTAAAAGCTCTTAGCAAGTTGTTGAGAAAAGTGGAGGATCAATAACCTAATTAAGTTTTTTTTTTTATTTTTTTTTTTATGGGAGATGCCCCAATAATTTACCTCCTACAATTTATACAATGACACATCTTTGTTCTCAGATCTAGACGTAAGCCCATTGAGAGTGGTCAAATGCACTTTTCTATGCGGGGCTAAGCATCAATAGATCAAATAGTGTGATGTCTGAATTTGGATAAGGAGTGAATCTAGAGGAATTAAGTGTGGGCTTATGGTGTAAAGTTGGTTTCTTACCAACATCTAATTTTGGACTTTCACTAGGAGCATCTTACAAGGAAACATTTGTTTGGGATCCTATTGTTGAAACTTGAAAGAACCAAAACGAGACTAGCAACTTGGAAGAGGTGATACTTGTCTAATGGCATGAAGGTAACATTGATTGTGATTACCGTATAAAACTTACCCATATATTTTCTCTCATTACTCCCAAGACCATCATCAATTGTTAGGAGAATGGGGGAACTAGAACAGGATTTCCATTGTGAATGAAGGGAGGGAGAATTAGGTACTATGTAGTCAAATGGAATGTAATACGTACCTTCAATTCTTCAAATAATGCAGGCCTTGGAATTCAGACCACTTTCTGATTTTACTAAGGCTTTGATGGGCAAATGGTTGTGGAGATTTGGGGAAGAGCAAACAGTCTTTGGAGGATAATTTTCAACATAAAGTTTGGAAGCTGGCAAGAAGAACAGAAGAGCAATCAAGTGGGCAGTACCTATGGAGTATGTATGTGGAAATCCGTCACAAAATTTTACAATAATTTTTCCAAGCACATAGTCTTCAAGATTGGGAAGAGTGATAGAATGAAATTTTGAGATGATGTATTGTTCAAGGAAGGCGCAAATCTTTGTTTTTGTACCCAGAATTATTCAATATTGCAGTCAAAAGAAGGCATTAGTGAGTGATTAGTTGTCAAGAGAAGATGCAATTATAGGCTAGAAGTATTTCAAAGGAAGGGAGTTATATAGTTGGGAGAGCTAGGTGCTTTACCCCATGTTGGATTGCATTCATGCCACGCAATTTCTACAAAGGGGACAGGACAAAAGATGGTGGGTACCTAGTAGGAAGGGTTGTTTCTTTGACACAGCAATGCTAGGGGAACTGTCATTCAGCCCGTGCAAAGTGATTTGGTCAACACCTGTCGCATCCGAGATTACTTTCTTATTATAGGTATCTTAAGGAAAGCAGCTCGACAAAATTTTGGCAATAAACTGTTTGGTTTCAAGAATTTGGATGATTCTCTATTGATGTATTAAATGATGAAGGAGTCCGTGGATCATGTGCTCATTCATTTTTCAATTGCAAGATAGATTTGTGATTTCATTTTTCTGAAATTAGAGATTGATTGTTTAGGCCTCGTTTGGCGCCCATTCTGGATCAGGAATTCATTCCAAGAACTCATCAAGGAACTCATTCAATGAACTCATTTTGAAGGTTTCTTGATTGTGTTTGGTTAGCATGTTACAAAAAGAGTTCCAACATAAAATAGATGTTTGGTTAACATTTACTAGAATGAGTTTTAGCAAAAAAAATCCATTTTTCTTTTTCGTTAACTACAATTATTTCTATAAAATCTCAAGCTCATGCATAAGTTTTGCACACTTATATCCTTTCAAAGGTGGTGGTGGTGGTGCAGGTGGTGGGAGGGTAGTGGTTGTGGTGGGGTGGTGGTGATGATGGTGGTGGTTCTGGTGGGGTGGGTGTGGTGGGGTGGTGGGGGGGGGGGGGGTGTTGGGGTCGTGGTGGTGGGGGTGGTTGTCGTAGTGGTGGTGATGGTGGGATGGTGGTGGTGGTGGTGGTAGTAGTAGTACTGGTGGTGGTGTGAGGGGGTTCTCTTGGTATTTACAAGTTTGCCATCAAAATGTAAAACTCATTCCTAAAATCTGGAATCAGGGTTGGACCTCATTCGGAGGTCATGTGTATTTTTCAAAACTCATTCCAAGGCTTGCTAACCAAACTTCATTTTTTTGTGGGAACTCATTCTAACTCATTCCAAGGCTTGGAATGAGTTCCGAAAATGGGAGCCAAACGAGGCCTTAGTGCCTAGACACTTATACAACATGTTGGAAGCATGGAAAATTCATACAAACAAGTTGCTATACCTACATTGGTGACTAATGCCCATTTCTTTTCTTTTGGGTCATTTGGAAGAAACAATTAGGCGGATTTTGAAGATTAAAATGAAGATAATTGAAAAAATTCTACTTTGGACAATCTTCCATTGGGCTTCCATGTCTGGAAAGTTCCATGGAATGGACTTTGAAGTGTCTGTTGAGGATTGAGGGACTGGTTTCTTTATGTAATCATCTCAATATGATCTTTTGAAACAGCTTGTGTAATTAGCCAATGTTCACTTTTTTTATCTGATTTTCTTTTTTTCCTTCTCTTCAATATAATATTTTCTTTACCTATAAAAAAAGGTTATTCGGCAATTTGTGTTGACACTTGTGGAAACTGAGATAACTTGGTGGAGTTGCCACACTCTCAACTGATGCTTACAATGATTTACCACTTTTTATCTTTAATTTATCTTCTATTTTTGTGTTTCAAGATATGGTTCTATTGTTATATAGTGGTATTGTTGAATAAGATCATGACAGTAATTTCAACCATTTTGATTGCCTCTTTTTGTGATTTCTAGTGGCGGAACTATTGCTGGTCTATCATTGGGATCATGGCTGATTAAGTTAAAGGCGAAAGTATGTCTTTTTATTTCAGTAGTTGCTCATCAATTCTCTAAATATGTCTACCTAATGTGTTCTTGGTACCACAGGTGCATGCTTTTTCTGTTTGTGATGACCCCGATTACTTTTATGACTATGTTCAAGGCCTGCTTGATGGACTCCAAGCAGGTGTCAGGTCGCGCGATTTAGTCAACATTCAAGATGTGAGTTTCTCATAATATACACAGTTCCATACTCTTTTCAACATGTTGCATATTATTATTTTTATGTTTGAGTTTGTTATAATTTGTTTGGTCTATCCTATTCCTATATTGAGAGGGGATGGAGCCTATGATGAGCTTGTTACTGTTACTGTTCTTTCCTCTGTTCGTCCTCCTACAATGTGGTACCTTTGCACTTAACTTCTTTTCCTTTTTCCTTATTACGTTCAATGAGAAATTTCTATAATTTCTCCTGTACTAGAAAATGTTTTGGGAAAGGAAGGGCATGGGTAGAAGGGGTTGGTCAAGCTCTATCACGTTCAATTCTCTCTGAGATTGCATTTCATCCATTGCGTGGTGTAGGCCCAGATGTGGTCTTAAAGAAATGAGGGTTACATTAGATGTTTGAAATCAATTTAGACATGAAAACATATATAAATTTTGCGTATGGATTACTCGTTGTCTGTACAACCATGGTTAAGTTCTGATGTAAAAACGGATTATCCAATTACCTTTGTTGTCAACAATATCCTTCACTTGAATTTATTTGTCTGTTCAGGATAGTGCGTGATGGAAGAGAGGGCCAACTTTACACCATTTTTCAACCAAAAGTTGATGTTTCCTTTACCAATCCAATTACTGTTCAAACAGACTAGTTTTTCACCTTCATTATACTTTTCCAAAGATAAGAACCAGCTCCAACATTTGATGCTTCATGAAGACAACAATTAGAGAAATATTTACTTCTCATAAATCTGCCCCAAAGTGAATTGCCATTCAAGGGCTTCCATGCCATTTAGCTTGAAGACTATCCATAACCTCTTGAAGGGGTCTAGTGCCCATACCTCTATCTTTGCCTTTGGGACGTCAAATTGCAGCCCAATTAATCCAGGGATCCTTGGCATTGTCCTCTTGCCTTCCCCAAAGGAAATTGGCAAAGCATTTTCCGTAAAGTGAAGGTTTTGGTAAAGGGAGAGCTCTCATGAGGTGAATAGGCATAGAGCAAAGGAAACTTTGAAGGGGAGTCAGTTTAGTACTCAATGACAGTAGCTAAGTGCTTTAACCTTCAAGTTTACTTTTCACCTTGTTCAGATTTTATTTTATTTTATTTTTTTAATAATTAATGTATATTTCATTAATATCAAAGAGCAAAGAGTGTGTACAAGGTGATCAAAACACAAAGTACAAGAAGCTAACCAAGAGAACTAATGGGACCTAACAAAGTGTACATAGTGCTAAGCTTAAAAACAACTAAAAACCGAAATAGAGCCAAACAAAATGAAGCAATCTCACTCCTGCGAAAATTCCTCTTCGCAATTGGAGGGCTAGAGTAATGCACTTCATCACTCATTCTCTAGCCAATTTGTCTTCCACCCCATTCGCCGATCTAGGAATGTGTGTGAAGTGTAATTTCATCCCCTCTCCCAAGAAGCTCTGGAGGCATGGCCTTTGAATAATGAACACCCAAATAATTGAGGGGAAGAGCTTTGGGGTGAAGCCAAAAATAATGCTGATCATGTTGATTCTGGTACGGGTATATAGTGCTTGGAGGCAATGAATCAAATTTTCATTGGATTAACTTTCTGACCAGAAGGTCCTTCACAGGCAGATATGAATCCAGCAGGCTCTTGATTGAGTTAAGCTGAGCATTGATAAAGATACGAACATAGTTGGCAAATAGAGGGTGACATTGGGATGGCACTATGCAGACCTTTAAGGTATCCAATTTTATCAGTCATGAAAAGCTTGTTCAAGTTTCTGCTAAGAACTTCTTCAGCTTTGATGAAGAGGCTAGGAGATAAGGAATTTCCTTGTCTAAGTTCTCTTGTAGAATGAAAGAAGCCATATAACGATCCTTGGTGATTTGGGAATACCGGCAATTGGATAAGCATTTGTGTACTAGATCCCAGAAATGAGCAGAAAATCAAATTTTAAGAGAGCATCCTGTAGAAAATTCCATTAGAGGTGATAGTAGTTTTTGTCATTTCAAGCTTTGTGCTGATATTCCCTCCATAGCATTTTCTGTTTAAATCAGAAGCAATCTCCTGTGCGATAGCTATATTTTTCGAGATAATTCTGCTTTTTTGTGAAAGGACCTTGTTCTTCCAATATGATGGGAGGATGAAACTTGGAAGGGCTATCATTAATTAACTTGGAAATAATTTTGTAGCTGAAGCTGCAAAGACTATTAGGGAGGAAGTCAGAAAACTCACCAGATTTATCAGCCTTGGGAATGAGAACCATATCTGTAGAAGTGCATCACATGGTTATCCTTGAAAAGTGTAATCAATATACACAACCAACATTGGCATGATGTGATATCTCATGGTAGTTCTTATATGTTGTTACCTAGCTTGAAGGTCATCAAACTTTATCTGTGATCTCCCCTTGGTTTCAAACATACACAGCTTGACGTGGAGTTGGGTGCCATTAGAAAGCTTCTTTGAAATAGCATTGACTATAGCAATCTCCATTATAGCTACATTGTTGCCACAAGATGCTCTTATGCAGATGATGTTGTATATAAATTTCTCTGAATTAATTACCATCTGAGTACTGGCAACAAGATTATGTTTGAGAAGCTTGAGCTCTAGGACTTTCAACTTGTTTTGGTCCTTCGGGAATGTCGGACGGTGTCTTCAATCTAGACAATTCTATTATTCTCATCAGACATTGATTGAAAAGTGGCTTTATCTGTAATCTCCCCTTTGTTTCAAACATGCACAACTTGATGTGGGGTTGGGTGCCATTAGAAAGCTTCTTTGAAATGGCATTGACTATAGCAATCTCCATTGTGGCTAGATTGTTGCCACAAGATGCTCTTATGCAGATGATGTTGTACATTAATTTCTCTCAATTAATTAATTACCATCTGAGTGCTGGCAACAAGATTTTGTTTGAGAAGCTCGAGCTCTAGGACTTTCAACTTTTTTTGGTCCTTTGGGAATGTCTGACTGTGTCTTCAATCTAGACAATTCTATTATTATTGTCAGACATTGACTGAAAAGTGGCTCATGACTGTCATAATGGCCTTGGATTTTCTGAAATTGGACCTTGGGCTTGTTCCTAGCATTTTCTTGTGAAGGGATGTTAAGTGTCTTGTCAGTGTGTATTTAAGGGCATTGAATTAGAATCAATTGATGGCTGTTTAAATATTGACCTTTTTCAATTTATCACACCTGCAAAGCAGCTTGATAGGCTTCACTTATGGTCTATCCACAATGACAATGATCTGAGATTTGCTTGTATTTGTCTTCATCTTGTAATCATGTAACTTCTTAACACATGCTTCAATCGAGTCATGACATAGTTGGAGTCTGCTGAAACCAAATACTCACTTTATATTTGCTAGAAAAAAGGTGTTTGTTGAGCATCTTGATTTTGTCATAAGTTTCTAGCTGTCTGATTGATGTTATTTAGTTGAGATAGCCAAGATAGAAATATTGAAAGATCCACCGACTCTATCACTAGTTGTTTAGAACAAATTAGCTTAAAAATCTTCTGGTCCACTCTACAGATCAGCCTTCAAAATTTTTATGTCTAATTAGAGTTGGAAAGCAGGAAAACAAAAGAAAGAAAAGAAACTTGAGTTGTTCCAAAATTGTTTGCTCCCACCTAAAAAATGTCTCTAAGTTTGGTATAAATGCAATTTGGATATATACATCTGATGTTTGTTCTAGGATAGGCCTATACTATGAAAAAGTAAGACATATCAAGAAGAAACTTATAATGTATGTGAACCTTGGGTTGCAATTTATTGATTATTCACATTGAGTTGTACATTAACTTCTGGAGGGAAAAAGAACAGAAAAACTTGAAGCAGAAATGTCAATCTAAAAGCGTTAAGAACTAGAGAAAATTGTTTTATGGTTTATTGCTGAATTCCTGGCAAAAATATGTGCTGATAAAGTTTCACAATAATTTGGCTGGAACAAAGTATTGTAATTTGTAGACGAGTCAAGCATTCTGATATTTTACAAAATGCAAAATATTGGCTGCCATATAAAAATTTGTGTGCGAGTTATGTTTTGATTAGGTGGAGTAGGAAATTCGGCAAAATCCTCTAAAAGAATTCTCTTAATGAACATTATAACCTTGAGTAACTCTTACTTCAGTCCCCTTATTTTCTTTTTCTGCATATTTAATGTCTTTCTCATTACTTTTCCTTCACTCTTTCTTTCTCACTTTGACAATGTCAAGTGGTGAAGTGTCTGGGAGTTACATCCTTTATATAACAATTTGAATCTGCAAAGACTCTTGTTTGTTGGGGAAAAAGTCCAGTACATCCTAAATATAGAGCTTACGTGGCAAAAGGGTATTGCATAGTTGTCTAATAGTGAATGTCTTCTATCCACCGGATTGTTTAAATCTGGCCACACGATCCCTCTAGGTGGCTGAAGCACAGACTTATCTAGACTAGAAAACCTTTTCCCTTTTGAAATTTGCAAAATGTTGCAATATTTTGACTCATCTTTCTATTGTAGTATTAATATTTAACAAATTTTAGTTAAAATATTGAGAAAATTTCTTGTGGAAAATGCCCAAATAGGAATTCCATAAAGAAATCCAGAAGTACCTATTCTAATTCATTTCCCACTAAAACTTGTGCTATGAAGTGAAAATCAACAATGTAATTGTTGATAAAAACTTCCAAACTGAAAAAAAGGAAAAGAAAAAAAACATTAAAAACATGACAGGTAACGGATATTTTGATCATTTCCAACCAAGGTTTGTTCTTCTTTTCTCATTATATTTTTCTTCTTAGAATTAAGCGTATTTGTGCTTGATTTCTTCTAAACACATCAGTTTTATGGATTAAATGATACCACTATGCAAAATTTGAGGACATAATTTTAGATTAATTATGTGAAAACATAAATGTGGGGGGAGCTTAATATATTATTATGAAGAAAAAAAAAACATTTGCAGGTATTGTAATTATTATGTGTTCATATTGTTTTTTCTTTTTTTATGGCTGAAAATGCAGTCCGTTACTTTTTAGCATTCCTCTTATATTAAATCTTAATGTTTAGGACTTAATAATTATTTGTGAAACAATGAAGGCCAATCCATTTATGACCCGAAATTCTTGGTAAATGTAATAAAACTATTTGAAAAAATCAAGCATATATTGAATAATTGATATAAAGAGATATGTAATGATAAATGATAGCATATTTCTTTTTCATAATGTAGATTATTCTTTTTTGATAAGATAAATCCTAAGGGGAGAGCAACCATACATCTTTCCAGTTATGGAAGAGCAACCATATATCTTTCCAAAAAAAACCATATATCTTTCCAGTGTCATGGTATATACTATATCCATTTTGTTGGAAACTGAAAAATAATCAAATCAATTCCTTTTAACTTCATAACTTACACTAGGGTCTGTTTGATGCAAGGAATTGGAATTACACTGTGAATTTGCAATTCTATGAATGATAATTCATTGAATTAGAATTCTGCTGAATTGTAAATATGTTATTTGATTCACCCTAAAATCACAACTTGGGAACTAATGGAAGGGTTTTTTTGAGGAATTTTATCAAACATATGATGTGCAACATATAAATAACAAAAACAAAACGAACTGCTTAATTGGGATTCTTCCTACATTGAAAACACAAACATTTGAATGTTTCTCCCATTTTCTGCCTTTAGTTACATAAAAAGCAATCAATTAACTTGAAAAAAATGAAAGAAGAGAGTGGTGGTGACAGGTAGGTTAGTCGGACTGGGGGGAGGGGAGAGAGGACGGGTAATAATTGATAAAACCAATTTACCTTATAAACTAATTCCACGGAATTGGGGCTAGAATTACCTAATTCAATACCTTATATGCCATCAGACATCAAATTTGAGATTCTCAACCACAATTTCAATTATCGACCAAAATTTCAACCCTAAATCTGTGACAAACACAGCCTAAAAGGAAAACTAAGGACATGGTCCCTTCTTCTCCTTGGAAAAATCTTCAATAATCTTGCTGTGCTCTCCTTCCACTGCCCCCAAGAAATGAGAAAATGCGGCAAACTCCAAATGGTTTTTTTGCCTCTAGCAGAAAATGCTGAAGTTCCCAAAAATTCAATCGAAGGAAATCCTTCGATGATGTCCACTGCATGTTGAACAGTGATAAGCTCCATCAAAATGTACCAATAAAGTGAACTACTAGGTGATTAACCAATCCCCTCTCTACTTTCAAAGCATGCATATATTAGGCAGCCTATTCTCCATATAATCAAATTATCTTATGTGAAATCTAGTCCAAAGTTGCTGTCCAGATGCAAAGTCTACTTTTTTAGGAATCTTTGTGCTCTGACGAACATACTAGGATAAAAGTTACCTATCTGGACCCTGCAGAATGAGAAAGGCGAATGAACTGAGAAGCTTCCCTTATGATTCATCTCCAAATCTCCTTTAAAAATGAGTTTCTTCAAGAACCACCAGAGATGAGCTGCAGAGCTAGTTGACCCGCGTCCTAACTATATGAATCCCTTCAAGAGGAAATGTTCCTTGTCACCCCATGTTGGAACACATAAGAAAATCGGTCATTTTCTATTTGTCAATGGAGACAAGTGATAAAGAAAGGGAGGTTGAACTGTAAAGATCCACACCAAAAATTATTCCAAAAATTGATCCTATTACTTTTGCCAGATACCAACCTTGATCCTGATTCTTTCAGAAAACTTTTCATAAAGGTTTATGATTGCTCTCCGCAAACTAATGACCATGTTGCTGTCCCAACTGTGGTTGCGGGTTGTGTGTGTGTGCGTGTGATTATTCGCCAAAGGTTTTATCTTTCTTCCCAAATTTGATGAGAATAATTTCAACTCCTTTGGACTGATACTATAGCCCTCATCCAATTGGATGGACAGCTTCCTATCTTCTCACTGATTGGATCCTATAGGAGGTCTCTGGGATGATGGTACATGGCACCAATAAGTAGACCAAGATACTTGAAATGAAGTTCCTGCCTTGCACTCTAAAACAGAAGCCCATTCCTTGCATGTTTGACCTCTCTGACCCCCGAAAATTTATCTATTGTGCGGAATAAATTGTCAAGCCGCAATACCGTTTCAAACTAATATATAGTCATGGTTCTAAATATCGTATCGTATCGCCCGTATCGGGCGATACGTATCGCGTATCGACCAGGTCGATACGATAACT
>JAUPMG010000002.1:2684551-2707687 GCA_031762675.1 Pachysandra terminalis
ATGAAGTTAAGATATAACTTCCCTAATTACATCTGATAACCTAAGGATTAGGTTTCTAATTACTCGGGATATTACAGGCTACTTGCTAGTTCTCCCAAGTATGTCACTTAATGGTGGCTACTTGTTGATTTCCCGAGTGTGTCACTTCATAATGGCTACATGCTGGTTCTCCTGAGTATGTCACTTAATGATGGCTACTTGTTGGTTTCCTGAATATGTCACTTCACGGTGGCTACATGGTGGTTCTCCCTAGTATGTCACTTAACGGTGGCTACTTGCTGGGTTCCCAAGTACGCTACTTCACGGTGGCTAATTGATAGTTTTCCGAGTATGTCACTTCATCATGGCTACTTGCTGGCTTCTGAGTGTACTACTTTGCAACAACTATTTAAAATAGGGCCAGCAACCCCGAGATGGCCAAATCATCACATATGTTATATCTACCCGAGGACCAGTCACCCCGAGATGGAAAAATCGTAACATATGTTGTATATCTCCCAAGAGCTAGACACCTTGAAATGGACAAATCATCACATATGTTATATATCTACCCCGAGGGCTAGCCATCTCGAGATGGCCAACTCTTCACATATTTTGTATATCTTTCAAGAGCCAGCAACCCCGAGATGGTCAAATCGTCACATATGTTATATATTTACCCGATGGCCACCCACCACGAGGTGGCCAATTCGTCACATATATTGTATATCTCTCAAGGGCTAGCCACCCTAAGATGGACAAATCCTTACATATGTTATAAATTTACCTGAGAACCAGCCACCCCTAGATAGCTAACTCGTCATATATGTTGTATATCTCCTGAAAACCAGCCACTCCAAGATGGACATCGTCACATATGTTATATATCTACCCAAGGACCAACCATCCCGAGATGGCCAGCTCATCACATATGTTGTATATCTTCTGAGGGCTAGTCACCTTGAGATGGCCAAATCATCACGTGTTTTATATCACTTGAGGGATAGCCACCCTGAGATGGCCAACTTGTGACAAATGTTGTATATCTCTTGAGGGCCAGCCACCCCGAGATGGCCAACTCGTCACATATGTTGTATATCTTCCGAGGGCTAGCCACCCGAAGATGGCCAACTCATTACATATGTTGTATATCTCTTGAGGGCCAACCACCCCCGAGATGGCCAACTCGTCACATATATCATCTCACCAGTCTTGATGAAGAGATCCCCAC
Source organism: Pachysandra terminalis (assembly GCA_031762675.1). NCBI lineage: Eukaryota > Viridiplantae > Streptophyta > Magnoliopsida > Buxales > Buxaceae > Pachysandra > Pachysandra terminalis. Next base: position 2,685,762 of record JAUPMG010000002.1, read on the forward strand.
ATATCACTCAACGTATCAGTCTTAAAAACGGTATCCCTAAAAGAATCAAGACATTGAATGCTCTGAAGCTTCTAATGACGTAATTATCTCAGTTCGTTAACTTCTATAAAGGGGAATATGACATATCTCAAGAATTGTGGGATCGAAGACAAGATCATTGTCTCAAACAGACTACTGAATACACATTAAGTGACACATGTCAAGTCGAACTCTGTTTGAAAACAATCTCACGCACATGGCAAAGAGTTGTCATTTAATTCAATTTTATTCACACGTCATAGTGTTTGACACATCCCTTTCCTCATATTCTCCTATAAATAGGAAGAGAACATGAAGATAAAGGATCTCATTTACTCGAGTTGAAAAACATTTTCTCTCTAAGGTCCTCTTATGTGTGCATGTGCCTTATCCAACCTACTCCTGAGATATTGTCATCCCCTTTTACTACCATCTTCCCTACCATATTATACAGAGAAAGATCACCACAGATAATACGATTATTGTATTAATTTAGGCTATCATCGGTCCGGACATAAAATTAATTTTCTATTATTTGAAAGGAACGAAAAGATAGTTCTCGGGTGCTACCAAAATTTTTAGAAGTGTTAAGGGTGTGTTTTGATGTTGCTTCTGGGAAGGAGAAGCAATTCCTTTAAAATTGATTTTTATGAAACGTTTCATGAAAACATCTTTAAAGAATATATGATGTTTGGTAAACACCTACTAAAAAAGCCCTTCTTATGCAAGCCGGAACCCGAATAAAAGAGTTCCTCCTTTAACTTGATATACTGGCCCACTCTTTCTTTGTTTCTTTGACATTTCTTTGAGTTTTCTCTTTGTTTCTGCAAAAGGTTCTGATCATTTTACCTATTTTCTTGACTCATGTGAAGGGAATTAGATACAAGTACGGTATCCCAATATAGTGAAATATAAAGATTTGTGTAATCAGAATGTGCTCTATTGTATCTACTAAGCACATTCTTGATTTGTGTGCGCAGTCGAAATATAGTGAACCAGCCAAGACATCACGGTCTTTCTTTCTTTTCTTTTTCTTTTATCCTTTTTGATAATTGAGACATCACCATTAATTTTCAGTTTCCCGCTTCTCATATGAAAGATCTACAACTTTCACTTGTAAATCAAGCAATGGAAGGAAGATTTTTCAGCAATATTATATTTTTCAGAAAAAATTCAAAACAAAATATTAAATTAACTTACTAAACATCGTTGCTTCTTCTCCAATACAATGCACAACCTTCACAGCTTCATTGTTTGATTGTTTTTTTGTCTTCTTTTATTCCTTAAAGAGAATATCTCGAAGAGGAAAATGATATGGAGTTGGACTTGTGGCGAGGTGCTTGTGTTGAAGATGAATACAAATCGTTGAAGATAGGATGGATAGAATGGGAATTATAAAATTTATATAAGAGCTTAAAGGACTATATGATATTTTTCATTAAAGTCCCAAACTGATTTCCGCATACGCAATTTTTGTTTTTTTTTTTTGGTCTTAACCACGTGGTGTCCCCACACCCACTTAGGTGTGGGACTAATCCACGTTCGAGGTGAGAGCATTAAAGGTAAACCCCTGGCCACGAGTGCTTCTAGTGGGATTCGAACTCCAGACTTACCTCCGAAGACGCCCACTAGAGCTCAGTGGCACCAAGATTACTGATGTTGGGCAGATAAGTAAGCTCTTTGAAGATCATTATATAAACTTACTGGGGTCTCATGGTGTGAGGCACCATGGTAGTGAGAACCTTGGAGCTGGCCTCTCCAACTCTTTACAGGATCAGAGTGATACTGTTGTTACTGAGACTGAAATCAAGGCTTGTATGTTTAGTCTCAAAGATGACAAATCTCCGAGGCCTGATGGCTACACTCCACACTTCTTCAAGCAGGCATGGCATATCGTTGGTAGAGATGTATTAAATGCTATTGGGGACTTCTTTAGTATTGGATTTCTACTAAAACAGGTAAACCACACCATCCTAACACTTGTGCCTAAATCTTCGAACCCCACTACTGTTTGTGACTTTAGGCCTATTGCTTGTTGCAACACGATCTACAAGTGCATTTCTAAGATCATTGCCAACAGATTCAAATGTCTTATTGGTAACTTGGCTGGGGACTATCAATCGGCATTTATACCTGGTCGTAGGATTGCAGACAATATCCTTCTTGTTCATGAGGTCATGCATGATTATCACCTTAATGCTGGAACGCCTAGATGTGCTATCAAGGTGGATTTGCTCAAAGCCTATGATTCTGTCCATTGGGGATTCATACATGCTTTGCTTGTGGAGTGGAATTTCCCTACAAGCCTTATTGCTTGGACTATGGCTTGTATCACTACCCCCTCTTTCTCCATAGCTCTTAATGGTAGCCTGGTGGGACACTTCAATGGAGCTAAGGGTATCAGAAAAGGGGACCCACTATCCCCATACCTCTTTGTTCTGGTTATGGAGGGCCTGGCTAGGTGTATTAAATGGAGGACCAGAAAATCTAATTTCTCCTTCCATCCTCGATGTGAAGCTATTGAACTGAACATGTTGTGTTTTGCAGATGACCTCTTCCTGTTCTGTGGTGCTGATCTTACTTCAGTTGCTCTCCTAAAGGATGCTTTTGGGGCTTTCCACTCTATGTCTGGGTTGCAGGCTAATACAAACAAGAGCTTGGTTTTCTTTGCCGGCACTCATACTACTTCTAAGGAGTGTATTTGTCAGTTTTTGGGATTTGGCATGTTCTCTCCCTATTAAGTACTTGGGGCTACCCCTTATCTCTTCACGGTTGAAAGTTTCGGACTGTTATCCTATCTTGCAGAGCATCCTTACTAAGATCCAAGGTTGGAAAGCAAAATCACTCTCCTATGCCAATCGACTTACTCTTGTTAAAGCAGTCTTGTTGAGCATCAAGGTGTTTTGGATGACCATTTTCATTCTACCTAAGAAGGTTATCAAATCCATTCAGAGCTTGAGTGCCAAATTTCTTTGGTCTGGCCCTGACCTTTCCAAGAGTATCCATGCTGTTTCTTGGAAGAACATATGCAAACCCCACAGTGAGGGTGGTCTCAGCATCCCTAACCTTGTTGAATGGAATAATGCTGCTATTTTGCGCTATATTTGGATCATTGTCTCATACACCTTCTATTTGGGGCAGCTGGATTGCTCATTACCTCATCAGTGATAGGAATTTTTGGGCAATTCGCATTCCTCTTAAAGCTTCTTGGGCCTGGAGAAAGATTCTTGGTCTATAACCTCTTGCCCGAAGATTTGTATTTCATCACATTGTCAATGGTGAGAGTACTAGCCTATGGCGTGATTGGTGGCTTGGTGATAAACCAATGTGCGATGTTATCTCCCCTCGGCAAATCTATTATCAGAGAATGCACATGGATGATAAGGTTAGTGTTCTTATTCAGAATGGTAATTGGTGTCCCCTCCTACTGATATTGTTGGGCTGCAAAATCTATGGAATCTGCTCCCTAATACTCCTCTATATTCTTATAATGTTGAGGATCAAATTATCTGGACATTTTCTAAGAATGGTAAGTATAATCTTCGTGATACTTGGAACAATATCCGAACTCCTAGTACTTTGGTGGTGTGGCATAAGCTTATTTGGTCGGCTGATTACATTCCTAAACACTCCATTCCTTGGATTGTTGTACGTGGCCACTTGTCTACTCAGGATAGACTTCTCAGATTTGGCATTCTCTCTAGCAACAAGTGTATCTTATGTAACATCTATTTTTCAAATGCTCTTATGCTCTCGAGGTTTGGTCTTCTATTCTCACCAAGTGTGGGTATAACAGAGCTGTCCTTGACTGGGACCCTGAAGTCAACTGGTGCTCATCCACTTTCTCCGGGAAAAACTCAACGAGCTGGGTTTGTAGGCTCGCCTTCTGTGCCACTATTTATTATATATGGAAGGAGAGAAATGCTAGAACATTCAGAAATAACTTCTCACCATATCAGATAATTCTCAACCATATCACTAATGATGTCCTTTGCAGAACAGTGGGTAAGTCTCTTAGATGTGATGATAGTCCTTCTACGAGGGAGTTTTGTTATAGGTGGAACTTAAAGGTTGAATTCATCCGCCCTTCCCCCTCTTGGATTCGATGGCAACCTCCTCTCTCTGGATATTTTGTTCTTAACACTGATGGAGCTTGTAAGTCTCAGCAAGCTGGTTCTGGTGGATTATTTCGTGATCATACTGGGGTGTGTCACCTTGCCTTTTCCATCTCTCGCTCTCCTAGATCTGCTATTTTTCATGAGCTTGATGCGATTGCTTATGGATTGGAAATTGCTGCGAGCCAAAACTATAAATATCTGGTCATCCAATCGGACTCTAAGACTGCAGTCAACTTCATCTCAGATCGGAGCGATACTTCTTGTCCGTGGCACCTCAAAGAATTGATCCACGACATCAAGGCCAAGTTGGGAAAACTGCTTCAATATCACATTACTCACATTGCCCGGGAAGGCAATCATGCAGCTGATTTTTTAACTTCGTACACCACTACTATTGATGCACCTCTATTATTTCCGACTGATGGTTTGCCCATAGACCTCCTTGGCCTTATTGCTAAGGATACCTGTAGGAAACTATACCCTAGATTGTTATCTTACTATTTCATCATTTTCCCCCCCTTCCCCCTCCCCTTTTTTTATCGAATTACTTATCTTCCAAAAAAAAAACTGAGCCACACATCGATGGTTCCGCATACACAATTTGAGAAGCAGCCAATAACAACTTCACAAGAATCAGCGTTTTATTAAAGCGATTCTGATCGTCAAGCTTCTCAGATGACTCACCAAACAACTGTTTTAAAATCTGAAGTGCTTTTGGACAGAAATCGCTTCTGAGGCCCCAAAAAAGCAATCCCAAACACGCCATAAGTGGACGAGTTACCAATACAAATCGTTTAACGTGTTCGGCACTCCGCAAGAATTTCTTTTAGATCAGATATTAACCGAGTTAGATGTTTTTTTGGTATTGAAATACAAATAGATGCCATATTTGCGCAATACAGAGAAAAAACAGTATTTTCTTAGCACAAGAAATGTGCCAAATTGCTGTCATATGTGATAAAAGTTCCTGTTAATTGTAAAATAGACTTGTGGATTAGTCTCACCTACGTTGATCCAACTCATCCATAAATTTGCCTTTAAAAAATAAAATAAAATAAAAATCACTATCATGATAATCAACACTCATACAAGGAAAGGGATCTTCTGATAGGAATGGGGCCGCCCTCCAAAACTGGTAACTTGCCATTTTAAAAAACCTAGAAATGGGTGAATCCTAAGGAGCCCACCACATTAACTGGTTTGACATGTCCAGTTTTAGTGGTGGATCCGCCATGAACACTTGTTAGACTCCTGTGCACCTAACAGAGATATTCCTAACAGAAGATCCCGTTCTCTAATACAAAAGTTTGTGTTTGGCATGGGTTTTGTGCAAAACATAACTCACTCCTACACAAGTTAAGCTGGCCAAAATCCTCTCTTAACCTGATCGGGCCGTGGTGGTCAGATCTGGCTTCCAGACATTATAAGTAAAATATAGTTTTTAATTAAGAATATATAATTTTTAATACCTTAACTCGTAAAATATATAAACTTGAACTGAACGAGCACCGGATGAATTAGGGTTGCGTTGCAGAAAGCCCAAACCTAGTTAAAGTATTACCAAAAACTTGTTTAACTCACCCAATTGCCATCACTCGGTCCACCTTAGAATCTGAATATGATAGTTAATCAAATCAATTCCTTCGAAAAGACAATTAAAGACCGGGTCTGTTTATTTCGATTTATAGTATAACCGAACAAGGAGAATATAATTTGAGAACAGAAAAGGATTTAGTATTATGAAATAATGAATCTGCTAATATTTTTTTCTACTAACTTTTCTGTTAAAAGCCCATTCATAAACTATCAACCTTAACTGTTTAATTTTTAAGCATCATTTAATAAAATTTTCGATGCCAAAAATAAACTAAGGATATGTTTAGCACGGCTTGTGCTTTTGGATAAACACTCATTGGATAAGTGGCTCACTAAGAGCACTTGTCCACAACAACAATAAACTACTTACTTAAAGAAAATAGCGTATGACAAATACATCTATTTAAGTGCTTATGAAAGTTTAGGGGTAAAATAAGTATTATAAAAATATTATTAAAGTCTAGAGATAACATTTATTTAAGTGCTTATGAAAGTTTAGGGATAAAATAGGTATTATAAAAATATTACTAAAGTTGAGAAATAGCTTCCCACATAAGCAATAAGAGAAGCTGTTCTCAAGAGCTTTTCCTTATGGATAGCCTTCCTCTACTGCTTATGGGTAAGCACTTAACCATTAGGTTTTACCAAACACACCTTTAATTTTAAAAAAGTGCTTTAATAAGCTATAATCTGAAATAAGCACTTATATAAGCTAGGCCAAACATCGCCTAAATTTCCTAAAATCATATGAACTACTGAACATTCATGGATGGATGGCTAAAAACAAGAGCAATGATCCTAAAGAAGGTCCATTTATTTGATGGCTCAAATTATCTAATCAAACCATTATTCTCTCTTGTAAAACAGGTCTTATACATGGGTCCAATCTGTTGAACAACACAAATTTGAATAATTATGCACAAATTGTAAAATATAAATTACATGCTACTGTATGTTCCCTAGTACAGTCCCAATTGATTTTTTTTTTTTATTAATAAACTACAACATATGGAAAATCTCAGTTTTTGCTACATTACCTTCTATGCTTGAAGAAAATACCTTATTTATGCCACACCCTCTTCTGATTTTGCCCCTTTGATTACAAGCATAAAATGAATCTCCTAATCTATTCTCTCCTAGTAGATGGGTCTCCCTTTGCTCCCTTTCCTCCTTTACATTCTATATTTTTCTAATTTTAGTTAATGAAGCACAGTAAGAATACAAGTATTACTGTATGTATTGGCATCCAAATATAGCTAAAAGCTAAAACATTTATTAACTTCAATTAATTCTAAAACACTAAAACATTAAGCGAAAGAATTGCATTCAAAGGTGAAAAATATCCTGTTGGACCATCAAAAAATTATAGAGAATTATAACTTTCATAGTTTTACCTGAATTGGGATTGCTGAAAATGCAGAAGCATATGTACACTGTTGAAATGAGATCATGCTACAGGACTGGTTGCGTGGTATCACCAACATCCAGGGAGATCCTTAAGAAGCCTTCTTGCTTTTGTATTTTGCCGCACAGAAGGCATAGACTAGCAGGTTCAAAAAGCTGAGGCCAGCTAGAAGCCAGAACAAGTAATCAAGATGCCCCTTGTTCAAGTTATCGGGTATCCATCCTGTCTTTCCGCCTTTGGTCGTTATATAGGTTACAATGGTCAGAATCAAGGAACTCAGGTAATTCCCTAATGCAGTCGTAAGAAGTGAAAAAGCACTACATAGACTCCTCATGGCATCTGGAGATTGGTCATAGAAGAACTCGAGCTGCCCAATGAAAGTAAATATCTCCGCAGCCCCCACCAAAAAATATTGAGGTATCTGCCACAGAATGCTTATGGGAACTGCAACCTTGTGGTCTACCAAATCAAGGTCTCTCGCAAGCTGCAACCGCTTGATCTCTACCAATGCAGCAGCTCCCATTGATAGGATTGATATGAAGAGGTCAATACCCATCCTTTGTAACTCGGAGAAGCCTCTCTCCTTACCTGTAAACTTTCTTGCAATAGGAACGACAAACCGATCGTAGATTGGAACCCACAGGATAACACTAATTACATCAAAAGTTGACAGTGATGCTGGAGGAATTTTGAAGGAACCAAGGGTGGTGTCCATAACCATCCCCTGCTCCACAAACATGGTAGACATCTGTGCATAGACAGCAGAGAAGACTATGCCGGTAGCCCAGATTGGAAACATACGGACCAGTATCTTCAATTCTTCCACCTGCGTTACAGTGCAGATCCTCCATGGGTTGGAGAAGTCCCCAGTCTTAATTTCAAGATCTGTCACAACAGCAGCTTTGTCAAGGCACCTGCAGCAGACATGAAACTGTTAGGATCTTATGGGTATTGCTGTGAAGACAGAATCCAGAGCCCAAGATTTACAGAATGTTTATTATAAAAAAAAAAAAAAAAGGAGAAAAACACTAAGAAATACAATATGGTTGCCTAATTGCCTACAGTACAAGTATATGAAAAAATTGAAAAAATATTATGTTTTCCACACTGAAGTACAGCTAATTAAGAGATCGAATGGAAATGTAATATTTAGAAAACTAGAAGTAGAACATATTGAAGATGCAGAACAGGTTAGGAGAGATTTTCTTATTCTTTTTTATTTTCTATTTTCCTTTGCCCAACTTTATAAATTTAAGTTTGAGTTTCCCTAACGGGCTCAGGATAAGGAGTTATTGTTGTAACTGCAGTCGTTGTAGAAAACTATTGGTTTTCTGGTTTATCACATCTGACAAGTTTTTCGGCTGAATTGATAGACAATAAATGAAATGCTTCAGCTAGCATTAATAACATGTTAACATATTTTCCTATATTTTTAGGAAATTGTCACTTTTTGTTTAAGATTTCAATTAACTTAATTCAAATAAGAATATATTATTAAAAAAAAAAAGAAAGAAATAATCACAAGTTTTCCTGGAGCTATTGTAAAGGTGAATTGCCTTCATCTTAAATGCTTTTTGCGACATTACTTGAAAGAAAAGCTGAAAGTAGTGAAATATGAGGAAAGATTTGTTATAAACTAATAAAAAGCTATTGACCTGACTGGTGACGGGGAAAAATGATAAAAATAAATAAAATTAAAATTAAAAACTAACAAGATTGGAAAATAGCTGTCAGACAATCATGTTTTTGAGCTTTGTAAACCAGGTGAAAAAGAAAAATTACTTGAGTTCATCACTGTGCTCCAGTTTCCGGCTTCCTTCAATAGCAGAGGTTTTTTCTGGCAATTCATACAGAAGACTACTGTCATGGGGGGCCTCCACATTCCACTTTCTGAAAGATGCAACCAAAACCTGGCACATTCTTGTAAGAGGGCTCCCTCCTGGTTTCTGAAATCTATAAAGAGATGTGCCTGAAAAGAAACTTGCAATCGCTATGCCCATAAACACTGTAGGAATGCCAAATCCTAGACCCCACCCAGCGTTATCTTGGATCCACACAAGAAAACTACTTGATATGAGAGCACCAATGTTGATGGAGAAATAAAACCAATTGAAGAAAGATCCCTTCTTTACCCTCTCTGTTGAATCAGTATCGTCAAACTGATCTGCTCCAAAGGATGACACACAAGGTTTGATCCCACCAGTCCCTAGTGCAATGAGATAGAGACCAAAAAAGAATACTGCATACTGAGCAGGAGTTGCGGGTGGGCAAGCAGACCCAACACAGGCAGCAGGCTTGAAGGCAGGAACTGATGCTGAGAGGGTCAATGTACCCATTCCCTATACAGAAGAAATTATTTTATTTATTTATTTTCAGTTACTTAGCATACAAGAAGGCCATGAAAAATTTATAGTAAACAATGACAAAAGATATACTAAGGTAATAATCCTCAATGAAACTTGCTAAGCATGCCTCACCATAGCTCACCGACTCGTACAATTGGTGGCCACCATGAGTGGAAATTACTGAATTTTGTTTTCCTTCACATAAACTTCTAGCCAACTTAGCATTCTTTCAATTGTTAGAATAAAATCCTCCAATCAATTAACAGAACTATTGAGCACAAAGGGCTCAGGGAGATGGCCTCATGTCCACAAAGTAGGATAAATGAGGATGATGAATCTTATGTCCAATGCCTTAAAAAGTTCACGAATTAACTAAATAAAAAAAATTACAATTTTATTTTGCTTACAATGAAGTAAATTGCAGAGAACACTGCAATTGTCCAGTATCTTCCCCAATATGCATCTGCCAAAACAGCTCCAATAAGGGGTGCAGCGTAGCAAGTCCCTTGCCAAGTGGTAACATTTCTTGCAGCAGACACATTTCCCTCGTGTAATTTATTGGTGAGATAAGAGACAAGATTCGTTGAGATTCCATAGTAGGCCAAACGCTCACAGCATTCAGTACCTGTATATTGTTTTCCAACAGTCAAACAAGAAATGATTTTTAACAGGTCTATAGAATACACTTGAATGAACTGGATACCTAAAATGAAGGGGCATGCTTTCCAATTTCCAGTATTGTGCTTCAGTACAGGCTTTCCATCGATGTCGACAGACCCATCTCCTGTGTATGGGCTTCTGCCTTCATTCTGAAGTTCAAAAACAAAAGTAGCTGTGGTTATAGAGTTCCTAATCCCATTTCTCTTTTTCGTTTCGAAAATGGGTCTTTTTGGAGTAGCAAAATTGCAAGGAAAAACAAAAGAGTAATTGGGCAAGAATACAAGTAAAGGGGTTTATTTTCTCCCATCAGGACTGCACTATGTACCGAAACAACAAATGACAGATATATAACGTACAGATTAATTATACAGCAGCAACCATGTGTGTCCTAGCAACAGATTGGTAACATTAGATTGATCCGTTACCACAATTTACAACCAAAGACAGAAGGTAAAATGTGGACAAGTTTAGCAGGCCTATCCAATTACTTACATATTTAGGCCCATATTTGTTAATTGGGTCATACCCATGATTCTCTAGCAAACCCAATTATTTGGGTCCTTTTCAGGTTAGGATTTTATTATTAGTTGTTAGAGTTTGACTAGGAAAGCAATTAGAATTAGGATTATCTAGAAATTTCGTGTTAAAAATTTAATAGGATAATATTTTATGTTTCAGATGTTATTTTGAATGTATTTTAGTGCTTTTAGGTCTCTTCAAGTATATGTATAAGATTAGGACTCTTTTTATCTGATTAGAGTTTAGTAAAAACTCTTTATAAAGGGTTTATTATTGGTGTAAAAAAAGATGATGAAAATTGAATAAAAGTTGACACGTGTTTTCGAGGTGTGATTCCTCTTATTTCTCTAGTATTGGTGAGATTCCTTTACCAACCCTTGCTTCATATTGGTGAGATTACGATTTGTTCAAGGTTTTGGCAGAGAGATTCTGTCAAATTATCCTTCTTCTTCCCCCTTATTGTTTTTCTTATTTATTTCATTTTGAGAGCTTCATGTTGTCCTGCATCACCCTAGCATAAGCAGAATTCCTAAAAATTAATGAATTTCTTTTACAATGTCTGACTTGACATACATATTACATAGTTAGGCCTTAAAAGCTATGATTGTGTCTAAGCTAGCTAGCGTTGGCAATCAACCTCCTCCTGAGACAAGTAATGATTGTCATGCAAGTTACCGACCCCGATGGAGGGTTTTACCATCAAATCAAAGAAATTCAATTTGGAAGGAGACTTCGTGGATGGCAAATGGCTTACTCGAATCACTGATATAGGTAAGGAGAAGCAGACTCGTTATTAGCGAACAAGGGTTTCTTGGTATGGATGGAGGAATGGTGTGAAAAATTGTCATGTTGCCAAAGAAATGGCCTGAGAAGGTGGAAGTGCTCTGTTGAGAATCACACCAGAATAATCGAAGCCAAATCGAACAACGGAGGGGAGTTCGTTCGTATTTTCCTGCTTATGGGGTCAATTTCTACATGGATCTGCATCCCTAAGGGGAACCAAGGTTGGGGTTGAGAACCATTTGCAAAGAAAATTCGGGTGTGGATAAAGGACCATGCAAGGGAAAACGACGATGTGGGGTTTGCAAAAAGACGGAACTTAGTGGACTCTAGCTTCAAGCTCAAAAGCAACATATCCGTCTCCGTTGTTCCGAATGGTGTGTTCCCATGTCTCAACATAGGGGAAAACAGAGTCGATGATTGTTGGCAAAACGCCCTTGTTCTATGCGCTGGAGAGCAACCTGTGTACTGGAAAGAAGTTGCTATAGATTTAGCTGATTTTTATGGTCTCAATGTCATTCCCAATCTTCCCTCTTACACAAGGTAAAGTTGTGGTATTTGCTCTTGAAATGTCCAATCATCTTAGGAGCATGAGTTCCTTCTTATTGCGGTCTAGAAGGGATATTATAATCCAAAGGTGGTTGGAAATGGCGGCAAGGGTACCCAACCATCATTGAATGAAGGTACTTGGGTTCTCATTAGAGACCTGCCTCCAAACTTTTGGGTTGCGGAAGTCTTCAAAGGGATTGGGGATTTATGTGGAGATCTAGCTCAGATTGGGGAGGATAATAAAAGGGGTAAGAACTTCGAGTTTGTGCAGATACATGTACACAAATGTAACCCTTTTAAAATCCCAAATGCCATAGCTGTGAAGATCGGAAGGATCTCTTCCTCATTTAAGTAGAAGCAAATCAGTCGAATGGCAAACTACAGTTGCAATTCTAGAAGAGGGAGAGCGTAGGGCAGCAGGAGGAAGACAATGCTGAAGTGGCAAAGGTTAGGCCACATGTCAGATTGGGTCTCGATGAGTCTAACCTTGTCAGTTAGAATGGTTCTCTTGAAACCAAGGGTGAATCAACATGGTGCCCGCCTCTCACGTGGTGGCAGAGATAGCCAGAGTGAACGTCTACCCCCCAAGAACCTATTTACACGCAAGGGGAAGGAGAAGAAGCATTTGGGATCACATGACGAGACATCTATATCCCATAGTTTTGGATCTATGGAAGTCAGACGTGGGCACCAGGGTTCATCTTCAACCGAGTCTTATCATGGAGGACATAAACAGTACATTGGAGGATACCAAGATTTTCCATGTCGATGTCGCTTGACATGTTGCCAGGCATCCCAGGCACATGTCACCAACATTGGGGAAAAAAGAGGAAACCTCGGGAAAATGTGGGGAAACCATGGGTTTTTGATGATAATTTTGTCCCAAACTTTAAACATGCCTAATTAAGGCCTAGATGCATCCAAATTCATCAAACACTGCAAAAACAAATGTCTACATATCAAGGGACATTACTTTATGGGCATGCAAGTTGTATAAAAATTGATGTCATATGATATACTTAAGCTATATGATGTAATTGATGTAATATGATCTACTAAAAGTACACAAAAATAAGCAAATAAGATACATACCATACCAATTTAAAATCATAACTTCAAATTTTTTCAATCTGTTTTTTTTTTCGCAGAATAGTTAAACAGTTTCATAGTTAACATTTACTAACATACAAAATTTATTTCAATTTTTTTAATGCTTTTCAAAATATTTGAAATTTTTCCCCATGTCGCCCATGTCGAGAGGCGGGGGAAATATCTAAAAAATTTGAAATTTTTCCCCCATGTCGCACGAAACCAGGGTAAAACCGATTTACACCTTGATTTAGTGTCCCCCAACCCCAAATCGGCAACATGTCGCCCGATATGGGTGACATCTCGCCGACATTGTAAACACTAGAGGATACTATCCTAGAGTTGGAGGACCATACCTTGGTGTTGGAGGATATGATCCAATATGGACATGGAGGACAGTTCCTTGGCACTGGAGCTCCGATTGGAGGGGGATATGGGACATCTCAGAGTTCTGGTATAGAGGATTCCGTAGCCTCATACAGCTACGGTACTTAGTTTCTAGTGTAGGGGGATACCCATACCCCCCACCCCCAGGATATGATCTACAGACATATCCCTATCCACCTGTTGTTACAATTACTACTGTGAGTAATTATTATCCCCAGTATCCACCCATGGGGATACTGGTGCAGATGAGTATCGATGATTACCACAGATATGTTAATCAATATATGCAATGGTATCATCAGCTTATGAGTTGGGCACGGTATTGTAACTATGTGGAGAGTACATATTATGGTAGTCAGCATAGGGATGATGCGATGATTCCAAGTCTTCACGGTATTTATTGTGGATTTGAACCATTTGATATTATTGTATTTGACTATTTATGACTTATGGGTCTTTGAACATCTACTTTATCAGATAAACTTATGCAATTTTGTTATTTTTAAGGTCATTTATATTATGTCATGCTATTTATATTATGCTATGTTAAATGAATGTTAACCGTTTACTTTACAATTTATATTTTATGTGTTGTTTTCAACATATTATGATGTAGTCTAGTCTATTTAGTTATCATTTAGACATATAAGGTTTCATTAAAAAAATGCATTTGGGTGAATTTTGCCGCATTTTCTCAAATCTAGGAGACATTTCCCCATGTTTTTCGCTGGCCAGCGACATCGACATTTAAAACCTTGGGCACAACCATTCCCTTAATTTCATGGGTTCACCTTTAGGTTTGTTTACTTGGTCGTAAGAGACTTGTGGGTCATAGCCAATTCACCATTGGCATAAACTCACTTGCAATCATGAGGTCCATTAATAGCCTTTTGAAGTTAATTTATAAATTTTGATAAAAAAAAAAAAAAAGGGTCACAATTTTATATTGTAAATTTTTTGATATCTATGCCAAGTTCATTGGATTGACACTTGACTCCTCGGGTCGATATGAAGAAGAAGACATAATGGACATCAGTCCTCTAGGTTGGCCAGATTTAGGAAGAGATCATATTGCAAGAAGATTCTGTTAGAGAACTAGTATACTCGCATCTCCTTGACTTGTACATGTAGCCTCACTGGTGATTAAGTCGCATTTGGATTCAATCTCCTCATCATCGTCCTCCTTACCATCTTCATATGTGGAGCCAAACCATTTAACATCCCCACATTCTAAGCATATTGGTATTTGAAAGTCATTCTCATCTAATGCATCAACAATGTTCTTTATTGTATCTGTGTCATCCTTTTGAGTATGCTTAAAAAATCCCCCAAGGATGAGAGATCTGGTACAAGTGGGAAGTTTGTAAAAAAGGGAAAAAAGAAAAAAGAAGATAAGAGTTTGAAGGATTTGCAACATTGGGGGGGGAGGAAGAAAGGAAGACTAATATTAAATATGGTAAGATAAATGTCCAAATCGCCTTTACCCAAGAGACACAACAGAATATCAGGATAATTAATGTTAGTTACAAAATCCCATCACTACAGAAATGAGTGAGAAATCCCATTCCATCTGTGCCGCCCTTGTACAAACTTACTCTACTGCCTCCTTGGTGTTATCGTTCTAAAGTATAATGAAGACTAATACTAAATATGGTAAGATACATGTCCAAACTGCCTTTACCCAAGAGATGCACTAGAATATCAGGATAATTGGTGTTAGATACAGAAGCCCATCACTACAGGAATGAGTGATAAATATCGTTCTATCTATGCCGCCCTTGTACAAACTTGCTCTACTGCCTCCTTGGTGTTGTCATCCTGAAATATAATGATGACATCAGAAGGAATTTCATCATTCAACTTTTTAGGCTGAGATCCTATGCATGCCTGGAGTAGGACATTGTCAAGCTCATCCAAAGACCTTGCTTCTCTTGGCTCCTTAACATTAGTGGGCATTTATACAATGGGCACAACTACATACTACACCTTTGGCCCAATAATTTTCAATGCCTTAGGTTGAAGGTGCTCTTTGTTTTCAAGAATACCTGGGGATAATCTCGCTTTTGATTTGGAGGAAAAGATTGTTTTTTACACTTTTTCTTTTCAGAGTAACCTTATAATCGACTTTGCTTGCATATATATATATATATATACATCAATTTTGAAGCTTGACTGCTCACTAGGGTTGACTTTACCCAAGAACGGGAGCTTGACTACTCTTATCCCACCAACCAAGATAATTGGAATCATAATAATGATCAATGTAGTCATAAGAATGAGGGATTTAAAATTTTTCCTTACTGCCGACCAAAATAAGGGATAGCAAAAGCAAAATATTGTAGTAGCATCAGCCCAATAAAGAAAACATACAAGATCCTAGGAAACAACTAGAAAAATCCATGTCTAGGAAAACGGTGCAACTGTACATCTCTAAAGTGAAAATTGATCCACTATGATACATGACATACCAGGGTCCAATACTAAACATGAATTTGTTGGTTTCTATCACTACAGTTTTATTGTCACTTTTCTTCCTAGGTCTTGGATGATGTAATAAATGGGTTGTAATATAAATCCTTGTTAGTTGTGCCTCCATGAATGATATCCAATGCCTTCTTTACTTCGTCTTCCAAGAAAAATAGGCATTTAAAGTGCCTCAAAATTGTTGACAAGAGGATGACTGCAATCCTCATTAACATCAGCAAATACTCCATACATAAAATATTGGCCATCTCATGCATTTAAAAAATGACGAAGAAAAGTTAAAGATGCTACTCCAAGCTCACAATCTTCTCGAGTACTGGTATATCTATTTGAAAACCCTCTGTATATGTTAAACCAATATAGGAGGAGCCAAGCTGTAACTAGTTCCTTGAGCCATCTGGGAAGCAACTTTAAAAGTCTCTAGATGATTGGCAACATAAATCGACATAATAGTAAGGTTAAATATACAATAATTTGTGTTTTTTTTCTGGATAATGGAATCACAAGGTAAATTCAAATAAGCGATGGGATCAATACAATCCCTCCTCATTTTTCTCGTCACCTTCAAAGCTGGATCAATTCTGCATATCTTCTATGTTCAGTGTTACTCCCCAATCTTTTTTTTTTTTTGATAAATAATGAAAGATTTTATAGAAAGGAGAGAAGGTAGAAAATACAAGGTTTCCTCAAGTGGGGGAAACAAGAACAGAAAACAGAAAAATAAAATACAAATACAATACATCACAAAACCAACAACTAGGCGTCCTCCAACTCACACGAACACAAGCCTTCTACATATGAATCACTGCACCACAACATCTAGAAAAATCTGACCTGGACACATCTTTAAATTCTGGTAGAATGCTTGCCCAAAATGACACCAAACTCTCAATGGAATCAATCAAAGCCCCCAAGCTAGCTCTCTTGTCTTCAAATATTCTGCTATTTCTCTCTTTCCAAATACCCCAAAGACTTGCAAAGAACACCAATTCATAAAGGACCTGACCCTCTTTCCAAGGGAAGGAAAGACTTTGATAGCCAATTTGAATGCCTAATATAATCAAATTTTTCTAGAGGGCTATAAAGCATAAGCTTGAAATAAATACAAGCAAGACTTTGATAGAGCATTTAAGATTTAACTCATGTCAACAACAAAGAACTTCATAATACTCTCCACCAATAGAAAGTTCAGTTATTCAGTGCACATCCAAAGAGAGATCCCTTTCTCACAGCGACTCATCACAAAGGTATTAGTCTTGATACCACATCTCACAAAAAAAATGTACATGTTGGCAAGACGAGAATAAACAAACATCAGAAAAATAACTGCTAGTGCAAGCTCTATAGTTCAATCTACATGATGAACTTTTTTTTGCAGACTTCTATTGTCTATTCCCAAAATCCACTAGGATATTGAATCTCTCCTTGCACAAGGAATCCCATTTGGTAAGTTTTCCCCAATCTTCAACGCAATCAATGGCTTTGGAACGAAAAATTTTCACATGAAATATGATGAAAAGGAAATGACAATAAGGGCTGGCAGTTTGAGCTTCCCAAGTCTCCTTTAAATACGTCCTTCTAAAAAGGGTATCCACTAATGAGAAATATATTGTCTCTTCTCACAATCCACATTCGCATGGCTAAAAAAGCCAATCATAGTTTCATGAACAACAAGCCTCAATTCCTTAAGTAGAGTTCTCTTAAAGTCTGGTTCGATGCTTTCCTATCAAAGCATCGAACTTCATTTTAACCTGGGAAAACACAGATGCTTTCCTATCAAAGCTGGATCCTTAGGTTCTACAATCAATTCATCATTGAATAGCTTTTCCTTAGGAGGTGAAGCCTTAGCAATATGTAAATCTGAAGCTATCACTAAAAAGTAATAATTAAACCATCACAGTCTACTGAAAGGAGAAAGAAACCTGGACTAAGTTCTTCCGGATTTCATTATCCTGGATTAAGTGACTTTGAATTCAGCGATTCTGGACAAAGTCATCCCGGATTTCTTGATTATGGATTAAGTGACCTCAGATTGAATGATACTGAACAAAGTCACCCTGAATTTCATGACTTCAAACCAAGTGAACCTAGATTGAACGAGATAAATTCACCCAAGATTTCCTGACCTTGGAGTAAGTGACCTCAAAATGAATGGTCCCAGACAAAGTCATCCCAAATTTCTTGACCCCGAATTAAATGATCCTAGAAAAAGTCCCCACCAGTTTTCCAATCCTGGACTGTCACCCCAGGTTTCCTATCCCCTGACTAAGTCACCCCGACTTGAATAATCCTGGAATAAGTCACCCTGGATTTCCTAATAGGATTTCCTAATATTGGACTAAGTGTCAGAATAAGCAATCGCGACCTAAGCGGAGTTTGTTCGGGATTCTATAATCCAAACTCTGAATTATGATTATTGATAATCTAAAACCATGTTCACATGCATAGGATCTGGAATTTGATTATGGCTACAGTCATAGTTGGCAATTGTGACCCAACTAATTAATCCGCTCAAAACCATCCATACTTAAGTGAGTTTTGGGTTTCAATGATTTTGGCCTTTGGGTTAGACCCACTTCAACTCCAAAATAAATGGGTTTAATGGACCTTGACATTCTAACCAGTGTTTTAAAAGGCGTACGAGGCTTACGCCTCAAGGCATGGCATTAACAAAACGCCACGAAGCGCAATGAAATAGCTCAAGGCGCTCATGAGGGTCAAGCCTCATGTGATGAGGCGTTCGTGAGGCGTACGCCTCATGCTATTTGTAGCGCCTCACACATGAGGCATGCGCCTCATGTGCGTACAGGAAAAGTGCAGAGAAAAAAAAAAGAAAAACCTATGATTTAATTTTTTAATTATTTAATCGTAGTTAACTTGTTTAAGTTGTCTTTTAGCTTTTTACTTATTAAATTTAAGAGATAAACTATCATTGACTTTTGGAGAAGAAAAAGAGAAGTTTTGGGTTCAACGAGCAAACCCAATGAAGAAGAAGACTCAATGATTATGCATATGACTTGGTTGATGTGGATGGCTTAGAGTGATATTTTGTTTGATGTAATGTTTGGGGTTTAGAATTTAGAACATTCATATATGTTTTCCGTTGGTGTTTTTGATGTAATGCATATGACTTGCTTTTCTTTTACTTGATGATGGTATGGACTAATGGAATTGGAGTATAACTACTTTTGAATTATTTTAGTGTTGAATTTCAAATTTCGTTTATTTTTTATTTTCATACCTTTTTATATCATTTTATTTTACATTTATTCTATATTTATAATTAGTATTATTATTTATTATATATTCAATAAATTATTTTATAATTAAAAAAAAATACATGCTCATGAGGCTTACATCTCGCCTCAAGCCAAGATCTAACGCCTCGATTCACGCCTTAACGTTTAAAAACACTGATTCTAACCCAAACTCATCTAAGAAAAAATTCTACCGCTTTTTTCTCTATATGTCCTAATACAAATCGAGAATCCCAATCAGAATTTCAGAATCAATTGAAGACGGATTCTAATTATAGAGCTGATCACCTCCAGAATCTGACCCCAACCACCCATCCTTGATTTAATAATTATCACCAAAATAAAATTCTAGAATCCCAACCAAATGTCCCCTAGGTCACCTTGAATTGACGATCCTGGATTGAGTGACTCTAACATCAAATTAACCGACACCGGATTATGGTGACTTATTGTTTTCTTCAGGGAGAAAAAAAACCTCAAAAGAACCTCTTAAAGAAATGTCAACTTTCAAAAAAAATTATTACTTTCTCTTTATGTTTCCTCAGAATATCATTTCTTTAAAAATTGATTAAAAAAGGCCCACGCATCAGCTTTCTAAAAAAAAAAATCGCTCTTTGCTTTCCTCTTATCAAAAAGGTAATAATAACAAAAGACAAAAGAGTAAAGACAAAAAAGGGGGGAATGATGCCAGCAACTCTGATTCCTTTCTATATTAAATTGTTTGTCTGTGATTATCTTTCCTCGCCTCTTATTTTTTTATGTTCTCTTTGCTCTGATCAACTCTTTTCTAAATTAAAGAAAATGTTGAATATATTTTTTTTATCTCTGAATTGGTATGAAATAAAAGTAAAGATTCATTTTTTAGTCATAAGGGATAACATTGCTTTCACTATTGTCAACTGACACCAAACCCAAAGGACCAAAAACAAAATGCATGGTCTGACGGTTTTTATAAATTGATTTCATCTTCTAAGATGTGTATATGAATGCAGACTCAACATCGGATCAAAACTAGTTATCTTTTTTAAATAAAAAAACTTACCTTTTAAAGTTGTTGAATCTTCACACTTTCCAAGATTTGTTGTATTTCACTAAACTTGTAGAGAGCCCAAGTAAGTTAGAAGTAAAGAAATAAAATAAAAAATTTCAATTTATAGAATAAGCAAGTGGTTTACTCCAACAAAGAAAAAGAATTTCGTGATTTGGTAGGCCCCACCACTTTCTCATTAACTACCTAAATACCCACAAATAGGGGATATGATTAATAAGTGATGTAACTTCAAGTGATAGTGGTGAGATGGTGAGGAGTGCTTTGGTGGCCTTAGTGGCTGGCTTGAGGATTGCTCAGGCACAAGATTTTCGTGATTTGATTGTGGAGTGCTCATCAGTGTCTATTATCGACTGGTTAGGGAGGCCTGAGCTTTGTGACTGGAGATATGCTCACCTTGTTCGTTTGGCTTGGTCTATGAGAAGGGATAGGAACATCTCATTCCATCTCGTGGCTCATATGGCCAACTCGGTGGCGGAGATCTTGGCTAGGAGGGGTGCAGGGAGGAGTTTGATGTTTGAGGGGGTCCCTTTTATGGAGATGATGCAGGAGGATTGACATGGTGGAAGATGTAGAGGTTATATAGGTAGTAGTCTTATTGGTTGTATTAGGTGGTTTTTCCTATGTATTTTGCTTCTTGCCCTGGGCTTGAGACCAGTGTCTCTAGCCTGGGTGTTTGTTTGTTTTCTTATTTCCTCCTTTGATCTTTATATAATTCATCATTTATCCAAAAAAAAAAAGCAAAAGTGATGTAACTTCAAGTCTATATACAGTAGACTTGGTTATGGGTAGTGGAATATGTACACCTTCTCACACTCTCTATAACTTGCATAGGAATTCTCACAGTCAACAATCCCAAGGTGAACTCATGTTCTAAAGGAATGGTAGGCCCCACCACTCTCTCATTAACTACCTAAATACCAAAAAACATGGGATATAATTAATAAGTGTTGTAACTTCAAGTCTATATATAATAGACTTGGTTATCGGGAGTGGAATATGTACATATTACAAGCACATTTTCACATTCTCTATAACTTGCATAGGAATTCTTTACAAGAGAAAATCCTTTATCAAGAAGGAAAAAGTCACTAGGACTTCATATTTGCAAAGAAGAAATACACCATTACAAAGGCTTTTCTCAAGAAAATATTTACAATCTTCATAGCCGATTATACACAAAGCCCAGAGTGAAAAATACTTAAGCAATATGCCATTTACCCTCATCTTCATCAAAGCTACTTGTTAATCAGAGGAAGCTCAAGTTTCTTTCATTATTCATCAAAAAAATCAGAGGAAGCTCAAGTGATCAAGCACAATCAAAAGTCATATCCCATCTTTGTAGCAAAGATTATTATTTTGTAATTTTCCCTTGAAGTTTTGAGATGAATTTACATACATGAAATTTTTGTCGACGATGCTCATAGATTCAACTCCCCGGTCTATAACATATATAAGTTCATCATAGGTATGTGTGCATACACGTGCATAACATCTGTTGACTATTCTACATATTTATTATACTCCCTCTTTATATTT
Source organism: Pachysandra terminalis (assembly GCA_031762675.1). NCBI lineage: Eukaryota > Viridiplantae > Streptophyta > Magnoliopsida > Buxales > Buxaceae > Pachysandra > Pachysandra terminalis. Next base: position 2,707,556 of record JAUPMG010000002.1, read on the forward strand.
GTTGCATACTAATACACAGACTCTCTCTCTCTCTCTCTCTCTCTCTCTCTCTCTCTCTCTCTCTCTCTCTCTCTCTCTCTCTCATTATTATATAACAAGAGAAAGGAACACTCAATATGTGATAATTAGTGT
>JAUPMG010000002.1:2727448-2740309 GCA_031762675.1 Pachysandra terminalis
ATGAAGGGTATTTTGGGCACTTTCTGTTTTCAGCTTAAAATTTGCCCCAAAGAATAAATAGTTTTAAAGAGTCCTCCTATACCCTACAACAACCTGGTCAAGGGCCCAAAATATAATTGACCAAGTGTACACTCCCCAAACCCTAATTTTGCCAACAAAATATCAAATCCAAACCACCTCTACCAATCAGTCAATACACATAAAAACAAGCATAGGAGTACATCCCCTTGTCACTTATAGTGCTCATAAGAGACATCCATTTGACTTTATCTCAAGGGCCCAGAAACAAACACATATGCACATGTATACAAGCAAAACTCAGTCCATGTAACCTCACCAATCTAACAATTGAGATTAACTTAATAGAATCAATAATTATTTCTCTTTTTCTATATAATCTAAAGACAAAAATATAAAACAAGCATCTGAGTAGCATAACATCATTAAGGAAACAACCGAGCCTACGAAAAAATAGTATTCACTGTACAACCAAAAGTAGTATAATCCTTCTGGGTTGAACCACCAAGTGATTCTAGGCGACACAACCATGAAAGACTCTTGGTACGTGATTCGATCTATTATTTTTCCTACACATGTTAAATAATTAATTGTAATATCTGCAACTTAGAAATTGATGATAGTGCAGCTTTCTTGAACCTAAAAAAAATTAAAATCAAAATCCCCACAAAAAATAAATTAAAAGCATTATTATATATTTTTAATTATAAAATGGTACATTAGAAAAAAGAAAAAAAAAGTTGTGAGTTTTTTTTCTTTTTCAAACGAGTCCAATACAGGAAAATGACCCAAGCCAAGAGAGGCTGACTTTTCTAAATTAATATTTTGAAGGTTTGTACAGTTGATATGCTGGAAAGTTAGGAAAAGTGATCGAGAAGACTTTTCCAAGAGTTTAGCTCAGGTGATTCGTCAAGTGGGGTTTTGTTGAATCCCGTGTCGGACCACCGACCACCGACCCTGACTTCGGATTAGTCCAAAACGGTGGCTACCGGGTCAAAGTCAGAACTGGGGCGGGTCGGTCGCTTCCCTTATTGCCCAAATCCATCAGCTAGCTTTGACGGTGAAAAGTTTGGTTTTGAACTTGCGATGTTCTCTGATGAAACAATGTGGACAAACTGATCGTCAGATACCACGGGCTTCTTAATTTTAATAACAATAGCATTCCCTTTCTTTCTTTTGTCGCTCGGTTCACACCAAAACATATTAGATAAAAAGTTTCTTTCAGAAGGAAAAGAATAAAGTTATCTTATAATTTGATTTTTGTTTCCTTTTTCTTTTCGACTCCAATCTATTCATATTATTATAGGACGGGATCCTCTATGGTGGGATCTCCTGTGGTGTAGAGACAACCCGACCATGAGGTGTGAAAATACCATTTCAACCCGGATTGTTTCTACACCACAGAGGATCTGCCCCCATTATTTTACACTTTGTTAAGGTACAATTTTACACCTTGAAGGTGCTACTTGGTTCAACGGCAAAGGCCTGGTGGGGTTGTCCGTAGGTCTTGGGATCAATTCTCGCTCTCACCTTGTGTGTGAGTTAGTTAATCTTTCTGATCAAACCTTCGGGCAATATGGGGTTGTTTCTACACCACAGAGGATCCGCTCCCATTATTTTACACCTTGTTAAGGTACAATTTTACACCTTGAAGGTGCCACTTGGTTCAATGGTGAGGGCCTGACAGGGTTGTCTCTAGATCTTGGGATCAATTCTCAGTTTCACTTTGTGCGAGTTAGTTAATCCTTCTTATCAAACTTTCGGGCAATAAAAAAAAGGGTATAATTTTATTATTATTGTTATTATTATAATAATATTATTATTATATTTGGTTTGCTGCCTATCAAAAGAAGAAAAGAGGTGAGAGAGAAGAGAGAGAGAAAGGAAGAAGGGGATTCTTACCTACCTTAGAAGAATCAAAGCTTGAATGAACTTAGGCTAATGACGATGGTTATGTAGAGGGGTAAATTAGAATTTATAGAATTCTTCTTGAACTAAATTAAAAACCTCATTTTCATTTAATTTCATAAATAATATATCCCTTTGTTGATAAGTTTTGGACGGTCCAGATCGAAGCAAGTCTGTGGATACGATAACTACCCTTTATACCCTTATTCTTAGTAAATATGATAGCTACGAAAAAATATTTTACTTTAACTAAAATACTGCCAATTTCGTTGTAAAAAAAAAAAATTATTTTACTTTGATTAATCTTATCTATTTTTTTTTAAAATAAATAGAGATTGAGATTAAAATTTAATTCGACTTACCTCAAGCAAGCCTAATGTGTTTTTTCCTATCTATCTTTATCAATCAAATGCGAAAAAGATTTTTATAAATATAATTAATTAGTTAAAAGAAATATGTATAGCCTGTAACCTCTATTTTAGAAAGAAAAGAAAATCACGTATAATGTTTTTATAAAAATTTAAAACTTAAAAAAAAAAGAAAAAAGAAAAAATAATGTACGAAAATATTCTTAGAAGTAGTATTTGCTTTTAATAGTAGAATAGATTAACTTATTTTAGCCTTTTCAACACGGTCTAGAATAATATATATATATATATATATATATATTGGTCTGGACTGTGTTGAAATATATAATGTTGTATTATCTTTCAAAGATATATTTTTTTTCTTTCTTTTTTTTATTTTTTTAGTTTTTCGTAGCCTTTATCATTTAATTTGGATTGACTTGAACCCAACGTAAACTCAACAAATTGAGTTTAGACTAGATTCGGACTCAATGGGTTTAGTTTGAGTTCAGGTTAGGCTGGGTTCGTGAGTAGAACCCAGTCTAACCCGCCCTATTTACAGGTCTAATCAACACCTCAACTCAGTCACTCCAATTATATCTAATTTATATATAACATGATACATAATATAAAATAGTTATTATAACAAAATAATTTATGTATGATATATTCAATAATTAATATAATTAATATAATTTATAATTATGGTTATATGCCATTTTCAATTATCATTATAAAATAGAAAGGAGTGAAATGGGGATTTGGATGATGTATTAGGGTTTAGATATATTCAATAATTAATGATATGCCATTTTCAATTTCATTCCCAATCCTTTTAACAATCGCAAAAGATTAAAAACTACATGTCTTAACAATAAATCCAATCTTATGGATTATAGCCCCAAGATCTTGGATCCCACAATGCAAAACCATCCGTCGATGGTGACCTTCCTGTCCTGAAATGGAAGGACTAGGTTCCACGAATTAGAATTAAATAAATAATTATGATATTTTCTTAATATTATTTATTTATTGCTAATACTATTTCTACTGATTGTAGGAACAGTATGAAACCAGAAAAGTAAACAGGTCGTTTGAAGCAAGGTTTTTATTCTCGGATCAGTCAGGGACAATCCCGATACGGATTGGTGATCTGGGTCCGATCCAGCTTTTGTATTGTCCTTAAAAAAAAAAAAATTCGATCAATCAGACCGGAGTGGTGATACCGGTTGGGATCAAATGGGTCCAAGCTAATACCCGTTGGAACGTTAATTTTATAAATTAAAAAAAAAAATTTGGATCGTTGGATCAGTTCGATCCAGTCCGATCCAATTACTGGACCAGTCCGGATCAGCCGGTCCGTATCAGTATCAGTTAGACCAGTCCGATCCAAAGCCACTTGATACAATTAGTTGTATCGTGATTTGAGATGGGACCGGCTGATTTGGATCGGATTGGTCTGATCCTTAAAACCCTGGTTTCAAGTAGCAGTTAAACCAAAACGATCCATTGAACCGGTTCACACTGATTTTATTGGTTTTTTTTGACTCAATTGAGCCAACGAACCGGGGAACTAGCTATTGTGCCTTTCTTGGACAAGTTTGACTGGTTGGTCAAAATAAATTTCTGCCATTAAAATTTTGGTTGCAAGATAAGAAGCTGCTAGATACTACCCTCCCTCCCATAAAAAAAAGGAAGCTTCTTACAAGTTGGTTTCAAAATTCAGTTCGTAGTCTTGAGGTTTTTACCAAGTTGGTCAAAATCTATTACAATTGGTTGACTATTATTTCTAGTTGGAACAACAAGGTCTTGGCCGGTTTCGGCTTTCTGTCTCTTCTCGTCCAAGTTAAATTGTTCATGGCTTTGTCATCACCTTGTTTCCATTTCTAACCCTAGTTCTTCTACAACTCACAAAACATAGACAAAGTCAATGAAAACTTATGGACCTCTTGCCCTTTATATATTTTAATATATATAGACAAGGCCATCTGCACGGTGGAATCTTCTATTGTTATAGGACTTTATTTCTTTGCACATTATATTATTTATTTTAAAATTTAAAATAATAAAAAAAGTTATAGAATAAAAATACAAAAAAGGCAAAAACGTGGCCAGTTTTGGTATTTATTAAATTCCTACTTTCGTGTATTTTCTTCTAGAAAAATGCCAAAGCCACGAGGATGCTACCTTCCATCTTCCTAGTTATTATAAAAGGGGGGTGTACCACAGACTATTCTATATAAGTCCACAAGCATTTATTACCTTCCCCAAGCAACACAACCCAACCCTCTTCTTCATCACAACCACTCCCTCAGGCGAACACCACCATGGTTCTCTCTAAGACTGCATCTGAGTCCGACGTCTCCATCCACTCGACGTTCGCGTCCAGATATGTCCGAACTTCGCTTCCTAGGTAACTGACTTACGTTCTATGGTGTCTTTCGTTCCGCAGGTTTGAATTTATGGGGTTGTTTGTTGCTGATCTTAGATTATTGTTGTTTACAGGTTCAAGATGCCGGAGAACTCGATCCCGAAGGAAGCGGCGTACCAGATCATCAACGATGAGCTGATGTTGGATGGGAATCCGAGGCTGAATCTGGCTTCCTTCGTGACAACTTGGATGGAGCCTGAGTGTGACAAGCTTATAATGTCCTCCATTAACAAGAACTATGTCGACATGGATGAGTACCCCGTCACCACCGAGCTTCAGGCAAGTTTATCGATCTGTTTTCCTCTCTTCGTCACAGTTGGAAACTTGGAGTTTCATGACCCTCCAATCAAAGGATCAATTGACTTTAGTTGTCACTTGTCACCCCTTGACAGAATTAGAGCATGAAATTACATGGTTCCACTTGGCATCTTAACATTTTTGTAGTAACTTCCATTTCAGTCTATTTGGCATTGAGACGAGCGAGCGTTAATTTCTATTAGCTGAGAGGATATCTACACCACATGAACACCACAGGTGATCCGCCCCCTATATCTTAGGATCCATCTCTCCCTAAGAGCTGGCAATTTCTCAATGACTTGCCAACCCACTTGAACCCGGTTAAATAGATTCGGGTAGACCCGTTTGTGAATTGGATCAAATTTGGGTTTACAATTTATCAACCCGCTTTCAAACGGGTCAATTCAAACCTAATGTGTTTCAATGATCTTTTATAGATTTATAATTATTTTTAATATTTTTTATTATTCATAAATATTTTAAATCTATTCGTAAGTTTAAAATATTTATTATTATTTTTTAAATCATATTTAAAATCAAACATAAATAAACGAGGTAGGTTCCATGGATTTCCGGGTGGACCAGACCGAAAGAGCCTTAAATGGAAAAATCAATTTCATAGATTTGCTTTTTTCCATTTCTGGTCGTATCATATGATTCATCATATCTGTTCCCGCGATGGCCGGTAAAGGTAGGTAGACGTGGCACCATCAAAGAGAATCCATAGTACATAATGGGACCCAATCAAAGGTATCGACCCAAACTTCTGAGTCTGATTCTTCCATTATGCATTTAAACGTAGGCCCAGCCTCCCAAGGTGCCGGTGCCGGTCCTGCTGTAACTTTCAAAGAAAACTACCGACTATACCCCTATTTTTTAGAAGATATTTTGTTGATGTCGGCAGCACTGCGTAAGCAGCCGCGTATATTTAATCCATGGTCATTGGTCAACCACATTTGGACGGCGATCTGGATCATGAAAAGATATTTAATAATTATAAATTAATTGTTTAATTTTACAAGTTAATTATATTTTTGATTTATTAACATTTTCACTAAATGGGTATTTATGATGTCACGGTTTAGATGGTTGACCAAAGGTTGAACCACCTGAACTACAGCCTTTTCCCAGTTGCTAAATGACTTGCGTTTAGAAACACTGGTTAGAATTTGAATTCTTGAAATTTACATTTTATATTAGAGAATTATTTAGCATAATAAACTTTTTAATTATTCTATTTGTTGATTTTTTTTTCCTAAAATGATTATTTATGCAGAATCGATGCGTTAACATGATCGCACATCTATTCAACGCTCCGCTTCAAGACTCGGAGGCTGCGGTCGGAGTAGGGACGGTAGGATCGTCGGAGGCGATAATGTTGGCGGGGCTAGCATTCAAGAGGAAGTGGCAGAACAAGCGAAAAGCCCAGAATAAACCTTATGACAAGCCCAATATCGTCACCGGTGCCAACGTGCAGGTATATGAGTTAGTCTATAGTGCCCACATTTTCTTATCTATATAGTGTGGAGAACTTTATCTAAGCCATTAAATTTTTTTATATATAAAATCTCAACCGTTAACAATTGGTTGGTACTATACCGAGTTCGGCATAATAGACTTCTCCGATATATATATATATATATATATATATATATATATATATATAAATTGTAAGGTATTTTAGTGGGTTTGGGTTAATGCCTCTAATTTATCCAGAACCGGCCCGAATGGCGTTTGGGTTGGGATGGGTTAGGTTGGAGTGAGCCAGTGGGTCTTAGCCACCCTTAATGAACGTCATCGAGGTCGTTGTGGATTTATTAGCGTGTTGTTGTGGTTTAGCCATTTCTAAATCTAGAACCGGTCAACTGCTTCGTTTTGTCTTTCAGTTTTTTCTCGGACTGGTCAACTGACTAAAGAGTCTTTTGATGAGCAAAACAATAACTCAGTCCGAGTGACACCGAGTCATTGTTTATTGGTTTAAAATCCATCACAATTTAGAAAGTAAATCTTAATTTAAACTTGGGAGTTGAATCCGTCGATTTCAGAGTAAACTTGTTTAAGTTTTCTGAATAATTCTGGTGAATCACCGAGTCAAGGACGAGTTAAATTGTATTACACTTATATATTCATAGAAGAAATCCTTCTCAATACTAATTCTCTTTTAAGTTTTGATTTATTTAGGTGTGTTGGGAGAAATTTGCAAGGTACTTTGAGGTAGAGCTTAAGGAAGTGAAGCTGAGGGATGGCTACTATGTCATGGACCCAGAGAAAGCAGTGGAATTAGTGGATGAGAACACCATCTGTGTTGCCGCAATCCTTGGTTCGACCCTTAATGGAGAATTCGAGGATGTTAAGCGCTTGAATGATCTCTTGCAAGAGAAGAACACGGAAACTGGGTATGTTCTAGTTTCTAGTATAGTACTACTTTCATATGATGCCTCTCTCTGAGTATGAGCTATTCCTCTTTAGCACTGAAGAAACTATTTTCTTTATCTTTGCAGATGGGATACCCCAATCCATGTCGATGCAGCCAGTGGCGGATTCATTGCTCCATTCCTTTACCCTGATTTAGAATGGGATTTCCGGCTACCCTTGGTGAAGAGCATCAATGTTAGTGGCCACAAGTATGGCCTCGTCTATGCCGGAATAGGGTGGGTCATTTGGAGGAGCAAGGAAGACTTGCCTGAAGAACTCATCTTCCATATCAACTACCTTGGAGCTGATCAGCCTACATTCACTCTCAACTTCTCTAAAGGTAAGTCTTATTAAGTTTTATATATACCGAAAAGTCATGACTGTATAGCTTCATTTTCGATCATAACACCGGATTTTTCCTTCTTTTTTACAGGTTCTAGTCAAGTTATAGCTCAGTATTATCAACTAATTCGATTGGGTTATGAGGTAAGTGTACACCGAAAAGTAGATATAGTTCGCATATTTTTTTTTGTTAATAAATTGGTTTTTATGTATAACATGAACTGTTTTTATCTCTATTAGGGATACCAGAACATCATGGACAACTGCCGAGAGAACGCGATTGTACTAAAAGAAGGATTGGAGAAGACGGGGCGCTTCAACATTGTGTCCAAGGACAATGGTGTCCCCTTGGTGGCCTTCTCATTGAAGAACAACAGTTGTCATGATGAGTTTGAGGTGTCGCACATGTTGCGCCGCTTCGGTTGGATCGTGCCAGCCTATACAATGCCACCTGATGCACAGCATGTGACCGTCCTTCGTGTTGTCGTAAGGGAAGACTTCTCGCGCACTCTTGCCGAACGCCTTATCAATGACATACAGAAGGTGTTGCACGAGCTCGACACACTCCCTGCAAAGCTCAGTGCCAAGATGTCTGAAACTTGTGAGGAGAAGAAAGAAGGCACTGACAATGCGGTTGTCAAGAAGACTGATATTGAAACACAGAGGGAGATCACCACAGTTTGGAGGAAGTTTGTCATGAATAAGAAGAAGACTAATGGGGTTTGTTAGAAGAGATCATTTTTAATCCGTCCTTGTTACAATCATCTTTTGTTTTCTTTTGATTTTATTTTTTTTGGTAGTTGAAGATGAAAGACTATAATCATCTTTCAGTTAGAGAGAGTATAAGATTTGTGACTACAGGAATTTTTACCGTTCGTCATTATCACATATTTTGTTGTTGTTTGGTTGTTCTGATATTTTCACTTCCATTGCAAACAATCTCTTGAGTCTCCATTCCTTTGATGATGATCACTCAGCATTCCTGTCTAAGCTTACTAGCTTAGTTCTACTCTTATCTTCTTCCAATTAACCACAGTTCCCGTCTCTCTACTTTCCCTTGCCAATCTGTTTTCCTTCCTACAGCAAAAGTGTGAGTCTGTGTAGCTTGCCGTTTAGAATGTTAGGTAAAATTCTAGGACTACTTCTCATCAGAAAAGAGAGAGGACGAAATTCTACCGCTACCTATATTCCTTGGCCGTCATGTTCGACTATTTTGAGTAGACGACTGGGGTTCGGCTTGTGCTACCTTACAAAGAAATTAGTGAATTAAGGACTGGTACTGATTTGCGGGTTTGATTAATCTTATTGGACACGCGTCATAATCTTAACGCGTAATAGCCCGTTTATAAGATATGACCATAAGCCCTAAATCATACATAAAGCAGTTTATCTGCTCCCCCACTACACGCGGGTGAATGCCAAACGGTGTCCGCTCTTTCATTGGGCCACATCAGCAGTACTGATGATCTTTTGACCTGATCAAAGATCTCTAACATTCTTATCCTGTTAGGGTTAGCTTCTATAGTAAGTAAACTCTTCGAAGGATAGAATGGTTACTATAAACCTGACAGGGGCTAACCACCCTAAGATGGTCAATTCATCAGGCTAACCACCATGCATGAGATGGTCAATTCGTCAAAGACTTGTCACCCTCAAAGGACTAACGGTTAGTCACCCTCAAAGGACTAACGGTTAGTCACCCTCAAAGGACTAAGGGTTTGTCCCCTTCGAAGGAGAAATACATTCACCCTCAATAGACTTTTATCGACTCCAAAGGAATTCTTATTGGAACGGCCTTCAAAGTCATGTTTACCTGCTCATCCCCATATATCACCTTCGGATGACATCTATAGACCTTGTGGGACTCATCTTTGCACTTTACTTAAAGGCATTTCAAAGGAAACACATTTACATCTAGAACTGGCAATCGGGAGGGTTTGGGTCAGGTTGACATAGGGTATCAAGAGCTTGACCCCAAACCAGAACCCGCCCGTTTAATAAACGGGTTGAAAATACTCAACCCGCTCTAACCCGCCTAACCCTCTAACCCGTCTATTTATTTATTTTTCTTTTAAATTCCTCCTTATTTTCTTATTTTTTTGTGTAAAGTTTTACTCTACTGAGAGTTCATCTAGGATTTTAGATCTGTAGATTGATTGAAGACTTTTTTTTTTTCTTGGGATTACTTGAGTTGCAGTTGGGGGATTCTCCAGCGAAAAATCTGGGTCCTTATTTGCTATCATTGATCAACAAGCCGTGTTTATGAAAATCCCATCTAGAATCCTTGATAATAGAGCATATGGGATTCGATGTGATTCAGAAAGAAGATGAGAGAAACCCAAGTTTAAAATATATATATATTTTCATCCATCTAGTTAAAGAAAAAGAAGGGAAGAAAGGAAAGAAAAACAAAGACATATTTTCCAGAAAAAAAGAATAGAAAAGGGGCTGTTTAGGCCGGATCTAGACTGCCAAGACCTAAACCGGACCAAAGGAAATACCAAATTAAAGCATGGGCCCCGATCGAGCATGGGCCCCGATCGAGCATAAGTCCGGAAGATCAGCATAGGCCCAGAATGGTACAAGGCGGCATATGGGCCCAAATTGTTATCAATGCAGAACCCTGGCCCAATAACACGGAAACAGAAATCTTGATAGTGGGCCAGGTGTCAACAGAAGCAGGGAAATAACCACCCATCACTCATAAACCATCAAACGGTTGCAATGAGGGGTTATAAAGACAGAATCGGCCAAAAAGGAAAAGGTCTCCACAACAAATCATCTCAAAAGCTATCCATTAGCTTAGTTTCTGTTACGCCATGCATTCCCAGAAGCACACGTGACAGCACAAGTGATGTCTGGAACGCGGCGCCTCCTTTAATATTAAACAAAGGGGTGGAACAACATACAAATCTTGGAGCGTAAATTATGATCAATAAAAATCAGCGGAAATGTATTACAAAGATCAAAACCTGAAGTTTTATATCCATCCTGGCATCAACTAAAGAAATGCCCCGAAATAACCCTCAAAAGAAATATACAACTCAAAATACATAACAAAATACCTTGCAGAAATACACCACAAAATATATCTCAAAATACATCAAGAGCGTATACAACTTTCACATAACACAAAAAAAAAAACTGATCTCGCCGGCCGTCATCGTACCCTTCATCATCATACGCTTTAGTAGGAGGCGCATCATGAACATCTAAATGACCTGAAAAATGTTATGCCGAAGGCTTGAGCTACACGGCTAAGCAAGTAAAGAGTACTAACATAACAAAACAATCAGGTTTTCATATGATCATGCAATCAATGCCATAAGATCAGTAACATGCATACAATCATGTTTCCATCAAGTCATGCAATCAATACCATGAAGTCAATAACATGTATACTATCATGTTTCCATCAATTCATGCAAACAGGGATTCACTACGTAATAAAAATGCATAAGAGAACCCAACCACCATGGTCTGGCAACTAATGCTCAACATTTACGACCATAATGTAATTCCACGTATTCCCATATATTTCCAGATATTCACGTCTTCTTTTAGTCTGATGACAGAGGCAGAGACAATCTCTCACGTTCCTCTTTAATGTCGAAAATGAACTCCCATTACCCACGCCAACTTATCGAGGACGAGAGTATCACTACTGTGAAGCATCTCCCAGGGCATCACCACTGTGAAGCATCCCCAAAGTCCAAGGGTATCACTACTGTGAAGCATCCCTCCGCGGTAGGGGTAACAACTGCGGCCAGAATTGTCGTCCACACATTCTCACATAATTCAAGGGTTCTTGGGTAGCTAATCCCTCACCCAAATACAACAACACTAAAAATCACATCTGGATACAATCAACATCAATCATGTGTTTCCCAAGGACTTACTCTGTTGCCTTGTCCACACCATGATAAGCCCAGGCTCACTAGCTGGGATTCAAGTCACAGATAACCGGTTCAATTACTTTATTTCAGTAGCATCTAATTAGATAATTCATTATCTCATTCTTTGTTCGCTACGTGTCATGTAGTCTGGTTACAAGTTCACATTACATCCTAATATATTATGATTTGTTAATATACTTTACTCAATTCATGATATAGACAATTCGACATACGACAGTATATATATATAATGTATGTACGCTCCATTCAGTCAACACAAGATGATTAATATGTATGAATCATCATACTACATTTCTCCTTTTTGATCAAGGGCTAAAACCATCTCTTAATTCCCTTTCCATAGATCTCCATATTCCTCTTTCGTGATCAAGAGCTATGACCATCTTTTAATTCCCTTCGCAAGATTTGAACAGGAGCTCGAGACAATTTCTCGCAATCCTCTTTTTTGTGATCCATCACAATTTAATCACAATACATTGAACTACTATTGATTGGTAGTTCTTACACAAGTGTCGAGGGATTTGGATAATTCATTCCCAACTCATACTTTAGGACACCAGAAGTGTCACTAATTTGTCATGCATTTACAAACACTGGATATAGAGGCATGCATACAGCCATACCTGTGAACACATGCTATTTAATGAATGATTTATAATATGTAAGCATTTCACAAATTTCATTATGCTAACACTTGCATTTCATCTATAGAATATTTCAACACATTTCAATTTTTGTTCACATACAAAGCTCATTCATCAAAGACTATTAAAAATAAAATCTGGGCATTCAACAACCTGTCATTATCGAGAATTCAGATTGTCGCTCGATCGCCATTCGCGATCGATCGACATTGTCGATCGATCGACCAGTTCTGGCAGTCCAGAACGTTGTTGGAACCTTGTCCATTTTGCACCTCTTCCTTCCAATTCATCCATATTATCATCAGCAGTACAATATACCTCTAATTGAGGTCACACAACTCAATTTACTCAATAATACACAAATAAGCCACCATGCAAGGGATTATCATGATACAAGGCCAAAACATAAACAGATTTGAAACCAACCATACCCTAATCATAGAAACCATACAAAAACCATGAACTTCTCTTAAGTGAGTATCTTTACTTACCTGTTTTGCAGAAAATCACTCTTTGTAGGAATTCTTTTGAGCACAACACCT
>JAUPMG010000002.1:2740409-2750606 GCA_031762675.1 Pachysandra terminalis
AAAAAAACCTTCGTTTGTCTATTGGGCATTAGAAAGGCAAGGAAGTTAAAAAGTTAAAGCTTTTAAAGACTTCAAGGATATTAGGGTTTCTTTTTTGACAAGGGAGATAAAGAATCAACAACAACAAAAAAAAAAAACTCTACAAATCTCTCTTCTCTTTCCAAGGAGAAGAAAGTTTGAATTGAAGAAAAAGAAGAATCAAATGTGAAGGTCTTCCCTCTTCGTCAACAATTCACTTTCTCAAGTTGTTAACTTCAACAACCACTCTATAGAAGAACCGACTCATGAAAAGTTTCAACTGAAGTTCTCAAGTTCTTGTTTCAACTCAAGTTCTCAAGTTCTTAACTTCAACAACCACTCTATGAATTCTTACAAATTTAATTCTCTTGCTAGAAACTCGAGACTCTAGATTGAAGTTTTTTTTTCTTTTTTTTTTTTCCCTTATCTTTTTTCTTTTAAACAAGTCAAAACGAGCCGAGCTTTCATGAGTCGAGCTGAGCTTTTGTGAGCCGAGGCTGAGCCTTAAAAAGATAGAGAGCTAGAGCCGTGCCTGAGCCTGAAATTTTTTACCGAGCTTGAGTCGAGTCCGAGCCTTGTCCAATTTTACGAGCCTGAGCTGAGCTGGGCAAAGCTCGGCTCGGCTCGACTCGTTTACACCCCTATATGCATGACTAGTGGGGGCCAAACCTGGATAACAAACATGCCTTGTTTTGAATAGTGTCATAGCATACATAAATATATGAAAAATACTCCCATCCTCTGGCATGAACCTCATCATACCATATAACCCATGATGAAACTGACAACCAATTGTTTTGGTTAAGGTGGGATAAGGTTTAGGGTTGATTGTGGTTTAGGATTTTTTAGATCGATAAAATACCAGTTTCATGCTCATAAGATGTCATCATGTGATTGATGCAACATGAAATATCGCACGATTATTTGCACTTGCTTTTATCTATGTTTATTTTCAATTTGTTAAATTTTTCGGTTGCATTTAGCCCTACTTGTTGTCTAATTTGGACAAGTTGTTTGGGATAACTAATGACAACAAAAAGTTGCTTATTCTAAAAAAATGATGTTTGATAAATATAGTTTAGTGTTGTCAAGACAAAACAATAATAATTATCTTAAAGTTTCTGGTAAAAATATCATATTTCAAGTTCTAGTAATGTATTTGGGGCTAAAAATTGTTATTTAATTTCAAAGTTTTACTAATGTCTAGGCTATCATAAGTGATTAAAGAAAGTTGTTCTCAACAACTTTTTCTTATGGGCTATCTGTTGTTATTACTTATGGGTAAGCATTAAATGTTACGAGACACATTATGGCTTAAAAAAAGTGTACAAGACGCACTTAGGACTTAAAAAAAAGTGTTTTAGTAAGCTAAAAGTAAAAAAATAAAAATAAAAATAAGTGCTTAATTTAAGATCAGCGGATATGAATAAACAAAAAGTGTTTTAGTAAGCTAAAAGTAAAAAAATAAAAATAAAAATAAGTGCTTAATTTAAGATCAGCAGATATGAATAAACAACTTTACAAGATGCTAAGATTTATGGCTCCAATCTAGATATATATATGGACCACACTCAAAATAGTTGGGGAGTTTAGTCACAAGACAAGATGCTTATATATAAAAATACCTTCAAAACAAAGCCATCATTCACATCAAAAGATGTCCTAGAGCAAACACCTAAAATAAACACATAAGAAACAAACAAGTTGGCATTTCTAATTCCTCAAGCCACACTATGTAAAGCTTTTCTTCCTTTTCCTCTTTTACTTGCTCTTTACAGTAATAAGAGCACTCTTTTAACACCAAAACACAAAAGCTAAGGTTTGGACAATGTTGTTCCCTTCACAACTGTAACAGGACATGTAGCGTTTGTCACTACGTAATTGCTGACACTCCCAAGCAAAACCCTGCAGCATCATCACATCACATCATAAATAACAATTGATCAAGACCATTCATCAAGCTTACTTAGTCAAGTACTTGTGATATATAGTTCAACAATGCTCGTCCTATCAACATAAAAATGGGAATAAGTGAGACTGACCTTTTGATCACACCAAGTCCCCTGCTTCCAACGACCAGCGAATCAAGCTTTAGATCTTCCACAGCATCACAAAGCTTCTCCCTTGGATCACCCCAGTAGATCTTAGACACCACCTTTGCCTGTTCCGACTTACACATTAATATTTTCTCCTAAACAAACCCTTTTCATTATCTTCTTAAGAAAAAATTGTGAACCAGTGATCTAATTGATTTTAATAAATACCCCTTTTGTCCTGGAGACTGTATCGAGAATATCAAGAACCTCAGGATCCGGAGTAAGTCCATACTGTTTCGAGAGATTCATAGCCTTGAATTCTTCAAGAGGAACCAGAGCTGAAAACCCATGAAAAAGAAAATACTTTATATTTATGATATAGAAAGGAAAGGCTTTGTTTTCTATGAAATTTAGAAGACGAGAAGAAGATTTACTGAAGAAACCAAAAAAAAAAAGAGTGAATGAAAGACAAAAGTTTATCAACACAGACGTGATCCAGTGTCTTCCCAAAGCTTCTTCTGTGCATGATCAGCCTTTGGTGAGTTCACATGTATTAAGATGATTCGATCTCCTTCCTGAATTAGATTATCTACTGCCCATCGAAGAGCTGATTTGCTGCTTGGAGAATAGTCCATTCCAATTCCCACTGTACGAGCCTTCGCCATCTCCCTCTCTCTTCTTCCTCCGTGTGATTATGGGATTTTTGAATATGGGGTTGCTTGGGCTTAAAGCGATGAATTATATTCTCTTTCTACGTTCGTTCTTCGGATCCTTGGGGCGCAAGTCAGTCCAAGAAGAGAAAAGATGGTTCTTGAAGACGCTAGGTAGCTAGTGGAAGAAGGTTTCCGTTTCAATAATGATAGAATTAAGGACAAAAGAAGGGAAGCTTTCTCACTTTATTCGTTAACAACTTCTCTGACAACAAAACGAATTACTTATTTTAATCAGTGAATCTATCATACGGCGCCGCTCTATTATTGATGGCGCGGCGCCACGTTTTGTCCCATCCATTGATAATTTTATAATTATTTTTACGGAAAATTAGGGTAAAGGATAAATTTTTAATAGTAATGACAGAAAGACATTTTGAAAAGTCTTCATTAAGTAAAAGTCTCTTTACTCAAAGTGGCACTTTGCACTGTATCAAAGTGTCTTCACCCCAAAATACCCCTCTTCATCAAAGCATACTATCTTTTTCATCAAAGTCTCTTTCATAAAAAAAAATTTGTAACCTGTGATGAAAATGCTAATATCTTGAGATGAAAATGCTAGTATCCTCATATATTTAGTATACGAAAAGTGAGTTGCTCATCTTTGAAATAGGTTGTAAACTTTGATAAAAAAGATAATATCCTTTGATGAAAATACTAGTAGCCTTCGATAAAAAAGCTAGTATAGCACTTTAAAAATTTCTTGTAACTTGTGATGAATATGTTAGTATCCTTAGATGAAAATGCTAGTATCCTGAGATAAAAATGCTAGTATCCTCAAATATTTAGCACACGAAAAGTTAGTTGCTCATCTTTGAAATAAGTTGTAAACTTTGATAAAAAAGATGATATCCTTTGATGAAAATACTAGTATCCTTAGATGAAAAAGCTAGTATCATTTGATGAAGAGGGGTATTTTGGGGTGAAGGCACTTTGCTACAGTGCAAAGTGCCATCATGGCAATTATTTTTGAGTAAAGAGTCTTTTGCCCAATGAAGACTGTTCAAAAGGTGTTTTTGCAATTACTCTTAAAAAGTTACCCTTTACCTTAATTTTTCCAATTTTTTATTGGCCGAAGGTATGATCCAATTCGCCTCAGTGGCTTAATTGGGTAGCATAACAAGATATTTTAGTCTCATCTAGATTATCAATTTAAACTGATGTCAAGATTAATAAAATGGACAATATTTTAATCCATATAGTTCTCATTAGTATTGATGATTTGACAATTTGATTAATTTTATCAGACATGTGTCATATTCTTGGCGTACCATAGCTCGTTTATGAGCTATGACCAAAAGCCCTAAATCATATATAAAGTTATTCTAGTTTTGCCTCCCACATGCTACGCATGTGGGGTGCCTCTATATACCAATTGATTGTATCGTAAGGAACCATATTAGTTTAGCATTCTTTGATTAGGAAAACTTCTAGTATAGTTAACTCACTTCCATATTTTAAATTGTCTCAATTTTAAAACAAAAAAAAATGAAAAATAACTTTCATTTAGACATTTAAGATAAAGATTATTACATTTATTTTGAAACAATAGGTTGCAAATCATGATAGTCTATGCTAACGACGTAAAAATAAAATAAACTAAATTTGGTTAAAATACGTGTATTTTTTTTCCTTTATAATAAATAAAAAAATGACATAAGGAGAAAATTTGCATTCCTTTTGAGGCCTTTTGTATTTAATAAAGGAGATGCATTTACTGTGATTGCATCTAAAAGAGTTGGTTAAGGTTATTTTTATTTGTTTTTTATGCAAAAATAAACTAAAAGAATATGATGTGACCTTACAACTTTGCATTGTAGTTAGGGCATTTTGCTTTTAATGTAATTGAGCTTCAAATGGATTGTCTTTTGCATTTAATGTAATCAAGCTTCAAATGGACGGTTTATTCTCTTTTAGCGAAAGAATGTGATCAAGTCATGCTTTGACGGAATCCAATACGCAGATTCCTGGAGAATTTACTCTCAAGTTGTAACTAGGGAGCGAATGCGTTACAACACATATGAATTAGGTAGGACCTCATCTACCTAATGCAAATGTGTGTGCATATTCTAATCCAATGTAATTGAAAAGAGCTTCCATTCCATTGCAGCTCCAAAATCCAAATCCTCACCCACCCAACAACACGCCATCTAGTCCTTGGTCTGCAGCTGTAGACGTTTCCCAATAAGTTGTTGGTCTTAGTGTTTCAAGGGCCGCTGCAATTTGATCCTTACAAGTTTCCACCTGTAACATAATAATTATACCTTAGTAACGGTACCAAATTTTGAACACATGCAATTTATAGGTAACTCAAAAAAAGGTCAAGGTCCCAACAATTCATTGGTTCAATATCCATAACGAAGCCATCAATAAATTTAAACAAACAGGAGCCAAAAAGGATAACAAAGGCATGGCATCGTGTGCCATCCAGGTCTGAGGAGATGAAAATGTTCTTTAGAACTGGTATATGGCCCTGAACATCATATAAACCTATTTCGTGGCTGAAAGTAGCAAGCCCAAAGAGTGATCTTGGCCCAAGAGCTGCCATTAAAAAAAAATTAAACAAGTAAATAAGGTAGAAATCTAACCTTTGGAAGACACAAATCATGGACGGAAAGCCAGAAAATTATAAAATCATCTTGATCTTAGCTACTACGAACCTTCCAAGAACTTATCTTCATCTTAGCTAATAGAGCACTTTTAGTAAGTTCCAAGAATACTTCTGAAGCTGCAGAAAGTTCAAGAATTGCATCCATCACTCAATATCCTATCTATGAGAATGTACAAAAAACCCTTTAGGCAATGAAAAATAAATTATCCGAAGCAATGTAAATTGAAATAAATGAACATAATATGGTAACAACTTCATAAGAATATTGCAGTAAATAATAAGAGGTAGCCAAATGGAACAACTTGGAAAACTGAGATTATATTGTAGACAAGAAATAAATCAGAGTCAAAGTCATCTAAAGCTAGAATTAGTTGTTAGTTGTTGAAAGCCTGCTAATTAATGTTCTGTTGTCTATGCTCAAGCTCACTTAAGCATGGAGAAAAAATGACAATGAGCAACAAAATGAAATTGAAGCTTAAGGAGCAATGTAATTTATAAAGAGAGGAGGTTGGTTTGAACCGGAAGTCCTTGATAAAATCAAAAAAATATAAACCAGATTAAAGAAATCATATAAACCATTATTCAAAGGAAGAAAACCATACTCATAAAAGAATTCCAGCCAACTTATTTTTTCTCGATCTAGCTCTACTACTGCCTGACAATGGATGTATAATGTATAAACTTAGCTTGTCAATTATGATATTGTGAAAACGCAGCAGAGATTGGAAACAAACAATCTCAGAAGGTGTTCTAGAATAAACAAATAAACTACAATAATCCAATTTTGATTCAAAAAATCTGCCTAGAAAATGTAAGAAATGAGTGAGGAAGATGAATCGAATAAATGGACTTGCTCGTAGGTTCATTAATGAAAATTTTTAGAATGTAGAGGAATTTTTAAAGCTAAAGGAGACTTCAAAGTTGTGGATCGATAGTTGTAACAACAACTAAAGTTGAGTTTGTCAGAGCTATTATAGATTAGAGCGAAATTAACAGAGAATAAGGACTGGTTTGACTGAATCGATTGAGAAAATATTTGAGGTCTCAGCCAAATCATTGAGGGTATGGAGAAGACAAAGGAGAAATTCAGGGAGCAGAAATAGGTGGGGTTCAGTTGGCGGTCGAGGTAAACCGCCGTGAGGACCGCCGATAATTCGTTCCGCGACGAGAGATTATCGGGGGTTCACTGGACCACCAAGAATTGTTTCCACGACGGTTCGGGTATATATCCCGGCGGTTTAGACCGCCGGGAAAGACCATGTATTTTGTACTGCAAGCACAATCATATGAAATGCAGTATGCATGCTGTTTGGCATTCGAATAGTGTATGTCCCACATCCGATCCAATCCCTGGCTATCCAAGATGAAAACCATCCCCTAAATACATGGCCAGAATATGGGGTTATTCTAAGTGCACATCGCAATTTCAAGGGCTTGCAACCAAATGCGCACAATCCACATACCTTATTTTCGATTACGGGGACTTATCCCAGGGCTTCACTAATGTGAATTGTTCCTTGTGAGCTATACATTAGCCGATCTACTAACAAAATTTCACTCAATCATCCATCCAACAAGACAGGAATAAAGATTGGTCTATTGGGATAGCTACTCCCTCAACACATGCAAATCAATCCATCTGGGCCTTCCTCACTTATATTGTAATTTTCAGATTACAATACCACTCATTATGTCCATAAATTCCATAAATATGGAATTATGGGATCAAGTCAAGGTATTAGACCCAAACCAAGGTCTAGATGCTCCATGGGCACATGCTGTGCAAAGTGAATTATGCAATTAACAAATCAATCAATTGCGTACATGAGTAAGTGTAATTTAAGCTATAAAACATGATCATAATATGCCTTAAAGTGATAACAATCCGAATCAAATTTTCATAGGTTGAGCAAATATAGCAAACTCTCCTCAATAGGTCAATTATTTAAAATTATCAACAAAATCCAATTCCAACACCATAAACAATCTCAATTAGGTCATATAAAGATGCCGGTAAAATTTTATGACCAATAGACAACCTTTAAAAATTTCAATATGCCGCTGACCCTGCTGTTGGGGTCATTGGTAGCCTTGCGGCATGCCGCTACCCCTCGACAGGCTAACCAGTGGGCATAAAAGTATTTCTCAGAGGTTCGGCACCCTAGCAGTATGCCGCCCCACCATCGGCAACCTAGGCCAAAACCAAAAAAAAAGACTTGTGGGTGTCGACAAGCTTAGTGTCTGCCACCACCACCTAGAAAGTTGGTCGGCATTCTAGAGGTATGCCACTAATCTGCCGCCACAGCCCAGAGAGCTGGTCAGCATCTTAGCAGTATGCCGTTAGTCTGTCGACGCTTGGGGACAAGTCCAGAAAATCATAAAAAAAATATAATTAAGTTCCTTTAACCATCAAATTCATAAAAACACACTTCATGGATTTGAATTCCAAACAAAACCTATAGATTAAATCATAAACAACTAATCTAACTTACCTTGATCCTTGTGTGGTATTCAAACCCAAAAATTAATTACTTTTTATCATGCTTTGATTAAGAAGGAGTAGAAGAAACAGATTATTAATAGATATGCTATGTCATACTCAATGAATATGACATATACCTAGTTCATATCGAAAATAAGGTATTATTTGAATACGTACCTTGAGTTCTTAATGGTGTTGAGTAAAATACCTTCTTCTTCCTCTTTAAAGTCTGAACTTCTGCAATTCTTTCAAACCCCAAACTTTTCAAAGTTGTAAAGTTGTTGTACCTCTTCTTCTCTTTCTCTTCTCTTTTGAATAATAACCCATATGTCCAAGGCTTCTTCTTTTATAGATTCCCTAATGAGTTTAACTTAGTCTAGGAGTCTTTATTAGTTTAGAATGTAGTTTAAATCTCAGCTCTTTGATTAGACTATTTTAATTATAACCATTAGATTTACTGTCTTAGTTATAGTTAAACATGTAACGATCCAAACTATTATAGGGGTTATTTTGAAATTAATCAAAATATAGGGGTTAATTTAAAAAATTTAGAGGTTAAGCTACTGGTTTGACTTTGGCTCATTGTGATTTGTGGGTTGTACTGTAGGAAGCTAAGTACAACACACACAATCATAATCTCACAAGTCAAGATGAGTGGTTGTGATTTCGTAGGAAACAATTCATCTAGAAGCTTATAATTAAAAGGGAAGAGTTTCAATCTAAGTAGGATTAAAAAATAATGACTAATCAACTTAGAAATAGGACACTCTAATTTAAAGGTTAAGATTAAACAAATCTAATCTAAAGGATGAAAATTAAAACATAGTCCTAAACTAAGAGCAACTCCTAGACTAAGTAGAACACTTAAGAACTTCTATATAAACACTAGGCCTTGGACATTAGATTTCATTATTGAAGAAGAGAAGATATGGAATTATGGGGCAGCAAGGAGAGGAACTTCAGAAGATCAAAGAAGAAGAAGACGATCAAAGGTGTTCATCTCACCAAGGTAAGTATTTCGATTGAATTATATTCTTGATATGAATTGGGAGTCTATGTCATAATATATCCTTGAGTATGACATAGTACCATCTTCATAAAAATTATATCTTTATGAAGAACGAAATAAAAATAAGTGCTTTATATTATAGAATTTACATGATGATTTCAGTAAGTATTATTATGATATAATATTGGGTTTTGATCGAAATTACGTTTAAAATATATGTTTTGAATTATTATTGCCGGATCATTGATGTGTGGAAAATAAAAAGTGAAATTTCTGGGTTTCGGAGCGGTCGGTTGACCTGTTAGCTAGGCGACAGGTCAACCGATGCGTTCTGGGTGTGGTCGGTCGACCCATCAGCCAACAGACAAGTCAGCCGATCCAAGGTATGTTTTTGGGTTTTAGTTCTTGGATTCTGCCCGAGCAACCGATAGGGTACCGGTCAACCGACACCCATAGGGTGAACCAGCTGGGTTCTGCCCGGGCAACCGACGACCATCGGTCGATCGACATGGTCAGCGACGGCCACCAATTGTGTGTAGGTCGATCATAAGTCGACCGAAATTTTGTGAAGTGATCCGATTGACTTGAAATTCGACATGTACACTAGATTTGACCTAATTAGACCAATTATGAATTTTGTTTTATCAACTTATAAATATTTTGCATATGTGCTTTTATATGGAAGGTTTATCATATCCGATTGAAATATGAAGTTTTGATTGGACTCTATATGAACTCTAAACTTATTTGAGCATATTTCTATATCATATTTTACATCTGCACATATACACAAATTTTATTGATTAGTTAATGAGCACTAATTCACTTGCACCACATTACCAATGGAGTATAATGACCTATTATTTGGTCTAATGCTAACTTAACCACCATATCTTCATACTTCTGGAGTATTATGGTTTTACATGAGAGATTTTATGATCTAAGAATCATGATATTTTGAGGAAGTCCTGGAAGACTAATTTATGTGTTGAGGGATTTGCTACCCCAATATACCAATTTTTCATCTTGTTGTACGTGATATACGTAACAGATGCCGAGTGATAATTCTGTTACTATTCTGGTAATGTATGACTCACTGAGGATAGTTCACATTGGTGAAACCTTGGATATGTTCCCGTGATCGAAAATAAGGTGAGGGGATTGTGCCCTCTAAGTCGAAGTCCCTTAGAACTGTGATGCGCATATAGTATAATCTGTTATCACATTGCCATGTTTTGGAGAATGAATTCACAATGGTGGAACATTCTTGGGTACACGATTAAGATCCTGTGTGGGACATACAATGCTCGAATGCCAACCAGCATGCATAT
>JAUPMG010000002.1:2750706-2763571 GCA_031762675.1 Pachysandra terminalis
TAGTTGTGAAATAGTATAACGCATAAGAGCTTGGGAGAAACTGGTGAGAGCAGCTTCTCCTTATGGGTAGCCTCACCAGCTTCTCCTTATGGATAAGCACTTACCCATAAGCGCTACCAAACACATTTAATTTTAAAAAGTACTTATATAAGCTATAAGCTACAATAAGTACTTATAGAAGCCGGGCCAAAAGCAGCCTCTAAGTTGTTTACTAAAAGCTTATACTGGAATGCCATGGTCAAATTGCAGCTCAAGTTGGAAATCCATCAGCTTTGTTTCACACTGAACTTTTGAGAAAGGGAACTTGGTAAGGCAACTCAAGATTGAATTCCCAACAGTTTGATGAGGCATCACAAGATTGAAATCCCAACAGTGATAAGGCAGCTCAAGACTCATAATTGAAATCCAATTAAGATAAAACATCACGAGTAGCCAATTGAAGATTGATACTGTAAATATGTATTGTAATTCAATCAGTTGAGGATATGAAATCTGATCTTCTCATGTTGTACTCATCGTGTATACAAAAAGAATACAGATTCTGAGAAATTTTCTTCGAACAAATAACACCCATCTTTCCTTTAAAACCTATTAAATCCCCCATTAATCTAGCATGAACACAAAGAGCAGTGGTCTTGGGTTCGCTATTGCCACTAAGGAAGCAAGGGTATGTAATTTATGGTAAGATATAGGAAGTGGCTAACAAGAATGAAATTAAAACCACTGAAACCATGATTTAGCTTGTATTATTTATGAGAGGTATATTAAGGAGATAACTCCACTTGTTTGTTGAACATGTCAAACACTAATGATCGAGTGTTCATGAAAGGTACTATCACCATATAAAATTAATTTAGAAGATCACTACTAATACACGACAAATTAAACGAAAAATGAGTTGGTATAAATTCACTTCCTTAAATAGTGAATACCAAAGTTGCTAATCTGACCTGATATCTCTGACAAATTCTTAGAGTAAATCAAGTTTTGAACTGAATAAGAACTAGTTTTCAGAACTTGATTATGAAAAGTTAGCAATAACTTTGAAGTGATTTCTCTAAGAATTTGAAAGGAATTTTGTTTTAATTTCATCCAACTAGAGATGCATCCTTTAGCTTTTTTTTTCCTTTCTTTCTTTCCTATTTTGGTACTATTTCATTTTTGATTGAGATTAAAAATCCTATTATAAGGAGAGGAGAAAATGTGGGCAACCTCTCTTTAGGTGATCGCTTCGATTATACGCATACAATATATAGATAATTTCGAGTTTCGTGGGTGACCATCGATTCATTGTGATGTGGATTCTCATAATTGAACAACAACATGTTACTTCGCGACTGGTGAGAATGCGTCATCAGTCACTAACTTTTGTCTGTGAATTTCGGCACATTCTTGAGTAATTCCTAAGAATACATTCTTTGCTCCCCTCATGATTCCATCTGGAAGAACTGTTATAAGTCGACGATATATATGATATATGCGCCCTATCCGGTCAAATCTGATTGCGACAAATCACTGCAATCATCTTCGTCTTGCGACTTCATTGTCCTAATCGACACTTGTGCCGAAAGAAAAGGTCTTTCGGTGCAACGGTTCTTGATGCTAGTCATAGAATTTCCTACTTGTACTACCAAGTAGAACATTTCTTCAACTGCACGTCCAATACGATTTGGCAAACTTTTGGCAACATATTAACACAATGTTTATACAGACATGTCATATAGTTTCTAATGAAGACACAAACAACCAATTAACAGGCATTAATTTAGTCTTATATCAATCAACAAAAGCAAGAATAAATCATATTCCACAAATAAGTATCAAAGCCGATTTATTAGGCATGGAAATATAACATTATCCATCCCTCTAAGCTTCAATATATAAATCATGTAAAGGTATTCAATTCCATCAAAGTTAGTATATAATTCCATTTTAAGGAATGTATTCTTCTCAACAATGACACTGATATCCCTGTTGTATACCTAATTCCAAAGCGGTCAAAGTGAGTTACACTCAAAAGGACCATTTCCTCTTTATATTCTTGGTTTCAGCCATACATTAATGAACATGATTTGTACATTCTATATTAAATGAGGTAAGAAAGTTGGAGAAACAGGGTCTTAGACGTTTAGGAAATAAGCAATGAAGAGATTTAAAACGAAATAAACAAAAGAAAAAAAGACAATAAGGAGATTGTAGGAATATATAGTTAGGTATGGTAGGTATACCGTTTGGAATGTGCTTAAGAAACAAAGGTATTCCCTTTCAATGGTTCCAAAGTAGGCTTCCGACCGTTTTTCAGTTGGGAAGTTAAAGTAACTTCCTGACCCAGAAACCCTGTTTTAGCCTAGGATATTCCTTGCCATTAAATACAGCTATAATAACATTGAAATTAGCTAGTGTCAAATACAACCCCATCCATGAATTTTATGAAAGATTAACATCAGTTGAAAAAAGGAAAGATGGACCCTTGGTCCCTCTGGATCTTAAGGAATGATATATAACAGATGAGAATCTGATGGCTCAGGTTGATACATGTTGCACGCTCTTGCTGACGTAGCGATACATATTTTGTGAAGATGATATTATGCATAAATAAAGAAATATATAAATATATCTTCAAGATGAAGCTTTTATAGGTATTAACTTCATCCTAGGTTTCTATATTGCAAATATCTTGGGTACAGTAGGCAGGCAGATCATCTGTTTTAACCATGGAGTGTATTAGTGACTCATTATTTAGCATGTTCCATTTTGAGTAATCAGAAAATGATCAGGTGAAACCCTCCATTTTTCTCAGAGTAAGTGGCGGTAAGGGCTATGAACTGCTACAGTCGTCTGGTTGATGAACTTGTCATGAATACCAAATTATGGTAACCTTGTTAGTTAGAAGAGACTACTGCCCAGATGATAAAACTATGTTTAAAACTAAGTCCTTAGCAGCTTGATCATCTGGGCAGAGCCTGGAAACCAGACCCATTAAACAAAATTTAGTGTTAGCTAAGTGATGGATGGGTTAGAGGAAAATTAGGTGAAAATTGGTGAACAGTCAAGAAAGAAATCCATATAAAGAACAGTCATCATCTCTGATTAGGTTCAAATTTTAGGCTATGGCCCAATCAAGGACTTGTGTATCAGATGATAGAATCCGATTCACATGCAAGAACAGGTGCCATGGTGACAACACAACAGATGAACTACTCTATATATCATAGCTCCTATGCTGGTCAGCTCACTTAAAACTAAGTAATAAAGGAATCCATATGTGAAACAGTAGATTAATGATGATCTCAGTGTTTTTTTTTAACAAAAGGGAAAGACAAAACTAACAGATAGATGGCTTAGAGAGAGAGGGAGAGAGAGAGAGAGAGAGAGAGAGAGAGAGAGAGAGAGAAAACGACTAGTATCTGTTTGTAGTTGGAGAAGAGAACGGCTTAGTTCTGCTTCTACTTTGCTTTAGACATATGGTAGAGGTGAAAGATAGATGGCTGCCTTCCCTTTCTTTACAAGCAATTCTCCAAACTCAGAGAAGGGTAGGCCAACGGTTAAATGAGGACTTGTCCAAATTATTACATAACAATAACATATAAGCCAAGTCTTCTGAATGTCAAAATATCGGCAATATCACGAGCTCTACGATAGGTAGGTTTTAGAACTCAATGAGTCAACTCACCTTCTCCGAGTTGACAAGGATGTTAGTTGACTCCGATATGAACTCAGTCAGTAATGACTTCTATTACTCACTGTGTTGACTTTCCTCGACTCAATTAACAAACGCTTCTTTTTTCTTTTTGTATATTTTTTATTATTTATGATTTATTATCAATTTATGTTTCTATAAATAATTCTGTTTTCTATAGTACAGAAAATGAAGACACTCCTTGTACGCTTGTGACTCGCCCTGTGAACTCAACTCTGACCCTGACTTGAGGATTTTCCCAGTTTTAAAACTGTTAAACACCAATTACTCTAAAAGCTCAAGCTATTAGAGAAAGGCACAACACAATGTATATCAATCGTTTCAATACCCTCCTGCACGTGCAGACTCCGCACGGGAATAACACATTCGACGGATAACATAGGGCACATCAAGGCAAACATACACCCGCACGGGAACATCACATCCATGGAAGAATAAACACAGAAACATACCACCCCGGAATACAAACACTCGACCTCCCGCTTTGATACCATAATAAACTCTAGTTACTCTAAAAACTCAAGCTGTTAGAGAAAGGCACAACACAATCCATATATATCAAACGGTTCAACAAAAACACAAATTTGGTGTTTAGAACACAATGCGCACCTTTACAACTCAACTCAGAAAATTATCTGTATATAATTTGATTGTAATAAATTATAAATCTTTTTCAAGTTTACCACTCAAAAAAAAGAACCTTTGAAATGTTAGCCCTAGAAAACAAGAAACGGCAGTTCTATACCATTAAATCTAAAGTAATATAATTCCATAATTTAAGAGTTCTTCATGTTTTCTTGTCCAATTTTTATTTATTTGTATTTTTAGTGGCGGATTATCCAGCCTTCTCACTGACAAAATATAGGATCACATGCTTTAATTCAGAACAGTATCACCCCAAAATAAAAATATCTGAAAATGCATGTTCTTGTGCTATAATGTTTCGATGCCAGATTTAACCAGCAAGGACTACAGAATAGAAATAAGGTTTGATCGCTTTAGATATAGTACTAGAAGTAATGCCAAAGCTATAGAGTTTAACTGGTGCTTTGCAGCATGCTTTGGACACCAAAATCATGGCTTTATTAGATTATTATCCAGAATCTATGGCACTTTTGTAATCTTGCTAATTAATATAACAACACAGCTAGAACAGATGGAAGAGAGTGAGAGAGAGAGAGAGAGCAAATGTTTTGACTCAAAACCAACATGAACAGTTTGCTGTCCGAGTCTTCACGTGCAGTTCTAAGGCTACGGTTAGGTGTGAAAGGCTAACAAAACCTGAATAACCTAACAACATCACAAGTCTCTAACAATAACACCAACATTTCTTTTCTTTTCAAATATACATAGTACAATTAGGGTTAGGGTTTCGTTTTTAGGTAAATGACAAGCAGCTTTATAAAGTAATAACGATGTTTTATTCTTAATAAGAATCTAATGATATTTTTACAAATCAATAAAAAAGAATAAAACCCTAAACTAGGTGGTAGTAGAGATTGTAGGTTAGAAACTTGGGTGGACGTTGAAAGAAGAACGAAATTCACCCCACCCAGCACTCCCTCTCTCTCTCTCTCTCTCTCTCTCTCTCTCTCTTGTTATAATAATAAGCAAGGTTAGCCTAGACGTTGCAATCGCTGGTACAGGTCTTTCCAAACACTCCCTGTCCGTAACGGAAAAAAACATCTCTTCTCTATATATTCTCTTGTGATTTTCTACTTTATTTTCTTGTCTTGTTTATCTACAGAAATTAGTCTAACTCTCAAGAAAGTCTAAGCGTTTAACAAAACTATTTTGTCCTTCTTCATGCAACTTGGTCTCTCTTTAAGAGCTCCTGTGCTTCTTCCCATCTTGATTGAGAGTCGTCTCTACTTTCCTAATACTGATAAGGAGTTACAGATCAAGGCAATAGAACTAAGATCTCATCTTCAAATTAGATTTTTCTTTTTTTCTTTTTATTTCCCCCCTTTTTCCTCTTAATATCAAAGGATCAGATGTGCACCAGAGGTCATTGGAGGCCGGTTGAAGATGAAAAGCTCCGGGAACTTGTGGAGCGGTTCGGACCTCATAATTGGAACGCCATAGCTGAAAAGCTCCAAGGAAGATCAGGTGCAAAGATATTATAATTTTTTTTTGTCCAATATTTGGTTTCTGAATTTATTTTTAAGGTATGACTTCCCATTAGGTGGGTAGCTATAACAGTACTATGAAGCAGTAAGAGATTTTTCTGCCAAACTTAAAATTAATTATTTTTCTGTTCAATATAAAACTAACTTAAAGCTGTTGTGCTTTAATCAGGGAAGAGTTGTAGGTTAAGATGGTTTAATCAGTTGGACCCGAGAATCAACAGAACCCCTTTTACAGAAGATGAAGAAGAACGACTCCTCACATCTCACCGGATCCACGGTAATAGATGGGCTGTTATTGCACGGCTTTTCCCGGGACGCACCGATAACGCAGTGAAGAATCATTGGCATGTGTTAGTGGCAAGAAGGGGTAGGGAAAGATCAAGACTTTATGCAAAGAGAGTTGCTCAAACATTTATTAATGAGAAAAAAGCCTCATCAAAACAAGATTTTCCAATGAACGGCGAGCCAAGGAGTCTCCCTTTCTTGATTGGGAAGTACTATGGGAGATACGAGTATCCTTTCTTACATCACCATCCCTATGGCTTCAAAGACCCTAATTTCGAAAACAAGATTGGTTACCCAAATATGCTTGAAGGTAACAGGATATTGTATTTACATGACCCTCTACAATTTCACTGTATTTTTACCATGATGTTATTTTCGTAGTTCAGTCTTCTTATTCTTATGTATGGACTGGTGCAGATAAAACTCAGCTTGTGGAGTTCTATGATTTTCTCAATGTAAACACCGACTCTAATGGAAGCGAAGTTATTGACAATGCAAGAAGAGATGAAGAAGAGGTGGAACAGGAAGCTAAGGAGCAACAAAGTGAGGCTGGTGTCCCGTTCATAGATTTCTTATCGGTTGGAAGCTCTTCATAAGGATCTTGAATGATGAATTAACAGTGTGCAAGAAAATTTTACAAATATATTGCACATAACACTAACTTGTCTGAATCGGCTAGGAGCCTTGTATTGTAATGAAAGCATGATATATTTATAGTAAGGTGAGTAATGCCTGTGCATTAGCTACGGGCAAAAGTTAACCCTGTAAGAACATGAATACTGCAAGAAAGCATGTTTGTAATCTAGTTAATGATAAATTTGCATAAACTCAATGTCAATCTACACTAATTCAGCATATGTTTATAGGTTCTTGTCTAACTGTTATGAGGATCCTGATTGAACGAACCTTGAACTAAACTGAAACTTAAATTTTGCATTCATCAAAATGTTTTTTTTTTTTTTTTTTTCCTTCAACTGATTTCTAAATTGCAGAATGTCCTAGCTAGTTTTACACTTCTCTGAGTTGTTGCAGGACTCACTACACATATTACAAACAGTGAAGTTTTTTCCCCTCTAATTTTTATATGGGTTGTGAGTCCTGCAACAACCAATAAGCAACTGGGGATGCTCTACAAGGGAACTGAACTCAATTTTGGCAGCTTCACAATCACTGAAAGTTGTCATGGGTTGAAGTACAAAACTGGATGAGCTTCATTAACTGCAAGTGAAATGCACAAGAAGGAAACCATTGTTTTTCTCATTTGCAGCATTGGTTTACTACATCTATAATTTGGGCTTATAAATGAGCTTCCATCTGGTCTACTTCTTGCACATGAGTTGTGAAATATTTCAGCATCCATAAGATGCTTAACTTGATACTTACATTTGTGACAGATTTGGGCTCTTTCTGGTTGTCTAAATCCTACTCTCTGACGCAGCCCGGCTGGGTAACGGGATTGGCATCTATGCACATATTTTAGTCATGCAAGCAGTTAACACTATCTCAAGTATCTAGAAAATCCAGTGTCCGGATATCCCATCAAAGAAAATTTCGCAAAGCCACCATAATTAGCTATGGCAATACTAACTTCTCGATACGACTTATAACTACCGAGCACAATTGTCACCAGCTTTGTGGTTCCGAAGTATATGTAAAAAATGAAACGAAACTTCACCATAAGGTTCGTCATTGAATCAATAATGACGACTATATCATCAGTATCAGTAGACTTATGCTGAATCAAATTATGTCATGTTTCTTGATCAAATCCAGTTTCGAGTCACCAACCACTCTAACAATTATAATTCATTGAAAATCTTATAGCCTTATTGCTAAGAGTGCTGACTTTTAGGTTCTTAATTAGATAATTAGATTTCTCACCAGGTACTTCTAGCTAGCTAGACACTTTTGAAGCATTTTTTACTCAATTTCCCTTAATATGTACCCATAAGATCTTGTAAGCAACAGGGATTACCCAAAAGAAAAGAGATTTAAAAAAATAAAAAATTAAGAGGTTATCATTTCTTTGCATGGTTTGGTTGTTTTCACTGGTGATCTGTATAACCACATTTCTGGTGATATTTTTGACTTAGAAGCTACTACTTGAGAGTTTCAAACATGTAATTTGTTTATATGTGGACTATGCATTTAAGGGCCTGCATCTTCTAAGTACTGCGAGATAGTGGTAAAGGGACATACGTTTAATTCGAAGATCCTACTTGCCAACAGTTTCTGCTCAGTTTCGACTTCCAGAGGCTATCATATTTCAAAATTTAGTACTAGATGGAAAGCTTAAGATTTTTTTAATAATTCTTGTTGCAATCCAGCACTTGAGTAATTTGAAACAAATGAATGACTTAAATTAATGAATCACAGATGCATGGTGTACATAGTTGGGTAACAAAGTAGTATATTCCAATTAAACAACAAAATAATGTTTTACTCAACTACTTAGGATTGACATCAAAAATCATTTTCTTCTATTCCGGACTTAGAAAACCGTATTGATTAAATTATCTACTTTCAAATCTTTTCTAAGTAACACACCCAGGTCTTTTGCCGTTTTAGTCTAGCCTTTTTGCATCTATCGACTCGCACATCTCACATTTCTCTCACATAGTGCCATAGTTCTTCACTTTGCGTGCCCGGCCAATCAGAGTTATAAGTATTATATCTTTGTTATCAGATGATTGTACAGTGGTACAAGGACATGAATTTAACCCCTCTTTGACAATGCAAAATGGCTTGGACATACCACTATATCACAACAACCAATAAGCAACTGTCGATGCTCACAAGGGAACTGAACTCAATTTTGAAAGCTTCACAATCACAGAAAGTTGTCCCACGAAACATTTGTAAACTCTGGGGGCATATCTGGTACGGACAATTTGTACACATGATGTAGAGTTCCCATGGGTTGAAGTATAAAATTGGATGAGCTTCATTAAATGCAAGTGAAACGCACGAGAAGGAAACCGTTGTTTTTCTCATTTGCTACATCTATAATTTGGGCTTAATGAGCTTCCATCCGGTCTACTTCTTGGACATGAGTTGTTAAATATTTCAGCATCCATAAAATGCTTAACTTGATACTTACATTTGTGACAGATGTTAGCTCTTTCTGGTTGTCTAAATCCTACTCTCTAACTCAGCCCGGCTGTGTAACTAGATTGGCATCTATGGACATATTTTAGTCATGCAAGAAGTTAACATTAGCTCAAGCATCTAGAAAATCCGGTGTCCGGACATCCCATCAAAGAAAATTTCACAAAGCCGCCATAATTAGCTATGGTAATGCTAAATTCTCGATAAGACTTGTAACTACCGAGCACAATTGTCACTATCCTTGTGGTTCCGAAGTACATATAAAAAAATGAAACGAAACTTCACCATAAGGTTCGTCGTTGAATCAATAATGTCGACTATATCATCAGTAGCGTAGACTTATGCTGAACCAAATTATGTCATGTTTCTTGATCAAATCCAGTTTCGAGTCAACAGTAACCACTCAAGCAATTATAATTCATTGGAAATCTTATAGTCTGAGTGCTAAGAGTGTTGATTTTTAAGTTCTTAATTAGACAATTAGATTTCTCACCAGGCACTTCTAGCTAGACACTTGTGAAGCATTTTTTACTCAATTTCCCTGAAATTTGCACCCATAACATCTTGTAAGCAGCAGGGATTACCCAAAAGAAAAGAGATTAAAATATATATATATATATATATATATATATATATATATATATACAAAATCAAGAGGTTATCTATTCTTTGCATGGTTTGGTTGTTTTGGTGATATTTTTGACTTATGGACTATGCATTTAAGGGTCTGCATCTTCTAAGTACTGCGAGATCTAGTCGTAAAGGGACGTGCCTTTAATTCGAAGATCCTACTTGCCAACAGTTTCTGCTCATTTTTGACTTCCAGGGGCTATCGTATTTCAAAATTTAGCATTAGATGGAAAGCTTAAGATTTTTGTTAATAATTCGTGTTGCAATCCAGCATTTGAGTAATTTGAAACAAATGAATGACTTCAATTAATGAATCACAGATGCATGGTGTACATAGGTGGGTAACAAAGTAGTATATTCCAATTCAACAACAAAAATAATGCTTTACTCAACTACTTCGGATTGCCATCAAAAATCATTTTCTTCTATTCCAAACTGAGAAAACTGTATCGATTAAATTATCTTCTTTCAAATCTTTTCTAAATAACACACCCAGGTTTTTTACAGTTTTAGTCTAGCCTTTCTGCATCTATCGACTCGCCTATCTCACATTTCTCTCACGTTGTGCCACAGTTCTTCACTTTCCACGCCCAATCAGAGTTATAAGCATTATATTTTTGTTATCAGATGATTGTACAGTAGTGGTACAAAACATGAATTTAACCACTCCGTGAGTTTGAGGACACATATCTTGAACAAGTTCAAGATATGGGGTTGTTCTCTCTAATGTGTCTGTGTGTGTGTGGATGTGTTTATACAGTACAGTGGGAAACATGATCCCTCAATATAGTTGAGGACAAACACACAATGATAACCTGTAGAAAAGCATTGCAATAGTAGCTTTTAATCCAAAATCAAATCATAAACATACATGAGTATTGACTTTATTTTGGTTTCCATATCACATGTAAGGTCCCTGACAAAAGATTTTAGCATTATATATGAGTGTGTAAGAATATACTGCAAGAAAGATTTTATTAAGAATCTATTTGTTGATGTACCATTTGGTCTCAGATGTACAGCTTTTTGAATATATATTACATAACTTTTACTCATGAGCCATGGCAACAAATGTTGAATCCAGAGAAAACCTGTCACTGAAAAGAAGTTTTGTATCATCTATGCGTATGCGTATGCAGTGTACATGTGTTATAGAAATTTCAAAGTCGGCCCATAGTTATTCTACAAAATGCAAACAAAAACTAGGGAAATTAACACATTGACCCCTTGAGGTTTCTAATAATTGCAATTAGACCCTTTGAGGTTTTTGAAATAATAATGATACCCTTTATACGAAACCTCAAGAGATCAGTGGACTAATGACATTGAGTCATTGACTGATATATTCCCTTGTAAACCGTTCTTTATCAATCATTTGATGCTTTTTTCTTTCTTTTCTCTTTGATGATGATTCAAGTGTGATGTTGGAGAATGATGGTTCTTTAGTCCGAGACTAAGAGAGATATTTTAGACCTAAGGTTTATCAACTTTAACTAAAAGTCATTCAATTCTTTATAAGAGGTATATCAGTCAATGATTTGGTATCATTAGTCGACCGTCCCCCTTAAGTTTCGGATGAAGGGTGTCATTATAATTTCAAAAACCTCAAAGGGTCTAATTACAATCGTCAAAAACATCGGGGTCAAATTGTAATTTTTGCCAAAAACTATCATGACTTGACGAAATTATGAAATCAATGCCGAAAAAATTTATTCACAAATTAATTGTTGCATTGATTTTGAAACAATATTACAGTTTATTTGAGAAAAGTAAACAAATAATACAGATTTTTCGGGTTAGAAGGGACCATTTATGATATTAATTAATATGCACCTGCCTTGCACATGATAGTTGTTTTTTAGCAATTGGAACAATTAATTAATTATAATGTACAACACACACACATATATATATATATATATATATATATATATATTATGATAATCCATCTTTAATTAATTTATTATAATTTTCTTCACTTTTCTTTTCTAACTTTATTTAGTAATGTGGCCCTTATTTAGAAATTATAATTAAGATGGACTTAAAATCTAACATGCGATATATGTATGTAAAGATCAAAGTCCTCCACTGAATGACTCCTACTTATAATGTCTATATTAGAATGATTGGATAACTATGAACCATCTAATGATTTGAATATTTAATTTCTGAACTCTAACCTAAGTTTTTCAATAGTTTTCTATATTCAAAAGAATATAGTGAGATCAAATCAGTAAACTCATTTGATTAGTAATGATCACTAGCTTATTTTATATATTTAGTGGGACCAACCATTAAATAGGTCCTATTTATAAGAATGTCTATGCAAAAGATAAAATAATGTGATACTTTTTAATATATTTCATAATTATGAGATAAATCTTGGTTCTCGATCTAAGATCAAAATTTCTCACAACATCGATTCTCAATTCTGGTTCTTAATTATTTTTTATTATTTTTTTATGTTTTGTGCAAGCAGATAGATCATTCAATTGTTTTTCATAAAACAAGAAATAGATTGATTATACAAAGTCAAATTTAATTAATAACAGAAGATAGCTTGAATTGATCCTTCTCCATTCAAAATTCATTAAGAAAACAAACTATCCCTCCAATATGATGCAGTATTCTATTATGGGACATACCTTTATGCTCGTATTTTCGTTTTGGGCGATCTTTGGTTCCTTGGAAAGATCTCTTCGATTCCTACGTTTGCTATTTCTACTGATTTATTGAAATTTTAATGTTTTGGTCTTTAAAATAGGGTTTAAAGTTTGGTTGTAGAAAAGTGATGAATTTAAGGATATTTTTGTCATTAAGATTTTATTTTAGAAGTCATCTGAGATCACTTTATTTTAATGGCTCATATTAAATTATATAGATGGCTAATTTAGGTGTCGTTTGGCTCCCATTTTCAGAACTCATTCTAAGGCTTGGAACTCATTCCAAGCCTTGGAATGAGTTCTCAACGATAGAAGGTCGTTTGGTTAGCAAAAGAAGAATGAGTTCTTCT
>JAUPMG010000002.1:2763671-2787760 GCA_031762675.1 Pachysandra terminalis
GTTGGTCGTAGTATGGTGAGACCATGTAGTATTGTTATGTTTATGGGTCGGAGCATGGTGGGACCATGTGATGTTGCTTACGTGATTGTTTAGCTGCAACATGGTGGGACCATATAGTGTTGTTGTGAAACATAGTTAAACTATGTGTGTCTACTATGATTTGTTATTGTGTCACATGGTGGGACCATGTACATATTTGTATTGTTTGCTTGAACATGATGGAATCATGTGGGTAGCCTTAGCATAGCGGGACTATGGGAATAGTGATCTCTCAACTGGTTATAACTGAAATGATATGATTTTCATGTGAATGGTAACTGTGTATGAGGATTATGATATTCATGTTAGTATACAAGATATTGTATGACAACATGTTAACATACATATGAATGTGTTAGTATGTGATGATTGATAATGCATGAAATGAACTGTGTTGATTTACATGCATCGAAGCTAGTATTGTAGTTTCATAGGATTTCTCTACTAGGCTTCGGCTGATCCTTAACTCTACAAGTAATCTGCTTGTTTGATGTGCCTGTTTGGAGGAGAGACCCTTTCGGTTTCTGGTACCTGATTTTCATGATCGTGTATTCATGGTTTTTAATTAACTTGGTTTGACCCCTTGGAGGGAAAAAATTGTAATAGAGATATCTTAAACTTTAATACTTTATTGTGGGTTGATTGCTCAACTTGTGTTTGTTGAGCAATGATTTTATTTTAGACAGACTTACACTAATTATATTTATGTTGAGACTCTGATTCAACCAAGTACGGGTTGAGGTTGTGGCTGTTTATCCGTACTCCTGTGGTGGGTCCGAAGGTCGGTTCCTTGGGATCCTAGAGATACTATATATCGGATTTGGGGCACGACAGACATATTCTAACAAATTGTGTTATTAATTTCTGATCAATCATGCATTTCCATGCAACTAGAGAAATCCAAGAGTTGGGAAACATTTGGGAACCCATGTTGGGAGTTGCACGAGCTTGGCTTGGAGAGATAAACAACCCAATATTGCTGATGCCGTTGGAGTTTTAGTGGTTTCAAGTAGTGGTGATTTTCTGGGTTGAAGGTGGTTTCCGTCGGGTTAACAGTGGTTTTCGGTTGGGTTAACAGGGGTTTCCAGTTGGGTTAACAGGGGTTTCAGTTGGGTTAATAGGTGTTGAACAGTGGTGATGGGATTGGGGTTCAAGTGAGGTGGTGATTTTTTTGGGTTGAAGAGGGTGGTGCGAATGGGACTAAAGGAGAGGTTTCAGATGACCGAATAGTGGTGGTGGTGATTTTTCTCAGTTTGCGAAGGTGGTGGATTGGTTGTGAAGAAGAATGATGAAGTAGGAGAAGAAGAAAACAAATGGAGAAATTACCGAAAATGATGGAGGAAGAGTCGCCAGAGTGTGGACGTTGGAGTTGGAGCACTGTTGGTGTCAAATGGAGAAAGAGAAGAGGATTCGGGTTTGTCTCATTTTTTCTCCAGAGCAAGATGAAGAGAAAAAAATGGGGAAGAGAGGGTTGGGGCAAAACAAGAGTGAAGGAGGGTTAGGGTGAAAGGGACTGGGGCCAAATTGATATTTTGAAA
The DNA here is from genome assembly GCA_031762675.1 of Pachysandra terminalis. Classification (NCBI taxonomy): domain Eukaryota; kingdom Viridiplantae; phylum Streptophyta; class Magnoliopsida; order Buxales; family Buxaceae; genus Pachysandra; species Pachysandra terminalis. The sequence goes on from JAUPMG010000002.1 coordinate 2,765,249, forward strand.
ACTTGTCTTAAGGGTATTTTGGGCAATCCAATCTGTAATCTGAAAAAAAATCACTGAATCTTAATAAGTTCTCAGGAGTATGGTCAGACTATACAAAGACTTTTTCAACACACTAAACCATCAATAACAACTTGTGCATATACCTTATCATAATCCTCATTACAAAAGGCTCATGGCTCCTTTGCGTGGGCCTTCACCTCTATAATTTTTGTGGGTCCAGCTTCTTGAGTTTCTCCCACAACCCTGACCAATACATCCGACTTGACCAATAACAACTTGTGCATATACCTTACCATAACCCCCATTACAAAATGCTCACGGCTCCTTTGCGTGGGCCTTCACCTCTGTAATTTTTGTGCATCCAGCTTCTTGAGTTTCTCCCACAACCTTGACCAACACATCCGACTTTAAAAGTGTTGATGCGTTGGAGCGCATCAACATATATCAGTGGATATGTAGATGCGCACTGCAACTCATGCTACAGCTTCTACGTTCGAGACAATATATATTTGAAGCCAAATTAAATCATCCAAAACCATACAAAAACTTTTACGTTCTTCTCGCTCGCTCTCGTGTCAGAACGCCCCAAGCACAGAATTGGTGTGTCCATGGATCGTGAACAGCTCGCGACATCGAACTCATCAAGTCCTCTGTCGGAAGTTGTTGTTGATGCTTCTTCCAATGGTTATTCTCGTGGCCCTCATGGACGTCCCAGTTTGATTCCTTCCACAGAGTTGAAAGTAAGCTAGCAAAAACAAAAAATTCTCAATTCTTCTTCTTTTTCTTTCGTCTGTATTGTTACCATGTAATTGCTTTCCACGGGCTCCATTTAGATGTCTTATTGTGTTTCTGTTTTCTTAGATTCTGATTTACTATTTTCTTTCTGAACCTTTTTCCCCTTTTTAAGAATCGTAAATGGCTTTTGGGGACTTTTAGCTTTGCTTTAATTTGGTTTTGGGATTCTTATTTCTTTATTTATCTTTCGTTGTGTCTATATGTAGAAGAATGATTGGTTTGTTCTGTTCAATCCTGTAATTGGTTATAGTGTTTTTGTACTACTGAAATTCTCTCTTTTTTTTTCTTTTCTTATTCTTTTGGGTATGTTTTTTTCTGATTAAATTTAGTTGGGGCATTGAATTTCTATGGTTTCACTTTTATGCTTTTGTATTAAAATACTTTTAATCTTGGTTCTGACCAGGAGAGTGGTGGTTGGAGAACTTTCTTTATGGCTTACAAGACTCTAGGGGTTGTTTTTGGAGGACTAGTTACTTCCCCTCTTTATGTTTATCCTTCAATGCCCTTGAAATCTCCCACTGAGGAGGACTACTTGGGAATCTATAGTATCATGTTCTGGACTCTCACTCTTATTGGGGTGGTCAAATATGCCTACATAGCTCTTAAAGCTGATGATCAGGGTGAAGGTATGTGGGTTAACTTGACTCCTTTTATTATGCTTAGATTCGGAGGATGTTGGGAGTTTCTTTCACCTCCATTCTTATCCACTCTACATTAGATTCCAGGTTTTGTACTCATTTGTTCGAACTTGGAATTTTATGTGTTTATACTACCATTGTGTTTGCAATCACACTAATTTGATGAAGGTCTGTTTATTATTTACTACTACCTAGTACATATCTTGTAATTGAACCTCTCTATGATCTCTTCAGAAGAATAATTGTTGTGTTTTTTTTTTATCATAAATTCTCTTTTTCAATTCTATTAATTTATGAATCAGTTTCCTTTTTTTAGGCCATTATATCACGAAACTGCCAATTGGTTCTAGAATTATCTGGAATCTGTTGTGGAATGTCTGTGCAATGGTGGAATGGCTTAAACAGCATTTCTGTTGCCAAGTCCGTTGTTTTTGTATGTGCGAGTTTGTTGTGGGGTGGGGGTTGTAGAAAATGGAAGCCTTATCATTAGGAAAACCTAGTCATCATGGTTACTATTGGTAACCCCTCCACATCCCTGTTTGTCCTCAGCAAGCTATATTGCAGATGTTCCAGATATATTTCCTACTTTTGAAGGGCCGGCATTTAAAATTTTCATTTTCAAAATTATAGTGGCAAAAATACTAGCTTCTTCTATTCCATGTGTCTAACCCCACCCCATCCCATCCCTCATGTTCCACAAGGCTTAACTGCATTTTAAATATTCCAGATATATTTACTTACTTTTGATGGACATTTGAATTTTCCATTTCAAAATTATAGCTGTAGAAAAACTGGCTCGTTCTATTCAATGTGTCTATGGGGTAAAGATCGAAAACGACTAAAAACATTAGTTCATCAACAATAAATAATAATTAAAAGGATTTTATTTTTTCGAAGAAGCCATATCCAATTGATGGAATTGTAACCCCTTGCCAACTTACAACAGAATGCACTATTTATTTAGATCCATAATCTCTATAAGATCTCTAGGAAATTTGAATGTCTTATCAGCCCCTGCATGAAAAGCATAGTTTGCTATGAAATCAGCGGCGTTATCATTTGCTCTGAATATTTGTTGGACCACTACATTCATCATGTTCTTGTAAGACAAAACTTTACCATAAACATGGAATTACAGTCGATCTCTAATTGTAGTGGTCCCAAAGATTCAACATAGTGTCTTGTTTTGGGTTTGAATTTTTTGAAGTGTACTTTTAGATACTCTGAAACTAGCTTGACTGTACCCTTTTTTCCTGTTGAATTATCTCTAGCTGCCATTCAAATAGCACTTCAATATATTTTTCAAGTTCAGTTTATTGGTTGGTACTTTATTGAAGGATCCAAAATTAAAGGGACTTTCATATTTTCTTTGCATATGATGGCGCATAGTACTTGTACTTTCATTTGTATTGGCATGTTTATTCAATTGATTACGTATTTGCCCATGTTAATTGGGGTTCTACAATTTATGTTCAGACTTAATATTTGCTTGAGATACTTCTGTTGCTTTTCTCTACTATTTTTATTTTTATTTTTTTTTCATTTAAGTTGAATCTAATTAATGATTTCAACTAATGTTGGATAAGCATGTTGGCTTTTTAATTCCATACTGACTCTGCTATGCCAAATGGATATTGGTGTAAGATATAGACAGAAAATATCATTGTAAAGTGAATTTTTGATGTGAGAAGGGGATAGAGATTGGTTTGGGATTAAGGAAAGAGGTTTCTTTTAAAGAGTAGAATTGTTCAACCAAATCCATTCTGCCACACATTACTTAACTGCGAGCGGTCAGCAGAAAGTCCATCAGTGTTTGGTGAGTTATGAGTAAGAAAAAGTTGTGGTTGTTTTTAAAAATATGTATCTTTTTATTTACTTGGAGGATTTTGACAGTTTTTTTCTCAATTTCTTTGGTTACAGTGGAGATGGTTTGGATGACCTTTGAATTGATTTTATTGACTTGTTAAACACATCGTGTATTCAAAGTATATTTTAGTTTTTGCTGAAAATCATCACTTCATTTCTTTTGAAAATAATGTTACTGGGTTTGTTTGAGCCTCTCTCTCTCTCTCATCAACTAGTGTCATTGAGCATCCTTTTTTCTATAAACTAAATCATGTTAGATTCAAGGACAGGATGGAACTAGTGAGAATTAGAGCTTTCAATCAGATGTTGTGCAAAACTAGGTAGCCGGTATGAGATTGAGAAAATTATATTTATCTAGAGTGGTTTTGGATGGAAAAGAACAATAAAACAGCTTGAATGGTTTCAGAATATATGTTCCCGAGAGAATCTCTAAAAAGGGTCTGAGGTAGTTTTAAAAGTTGAGTATTAAACATTGTCTAGCAAAGTTTTCTTCACTTTACACATAAGAAAATGAAAAAAATGCTGCTTCCATGTTTTGCGATTTTACTTCATACCTTTGTTATATGGTTTTCGACATTGAAAAAAAAAAAGCTCAATTTTTGATGGGCATAAAAACTTGATATATGCTCCATATGTCACATCTGAACTGATTCAACATCATGTGATGACATGATGTAAAAGTTTGTAGTACTTCACATAATCTTGTAAGCCCAACATGGGGTGGAGTTGGTCGTTTACAGCTAGTAGTGTGTAAAGGGACTGCAAAGACACCTTTGATAGAGTTAATGACTGGAAAACAGTTTACTCAATCAAGCTCATCCGCTCGATATGTCTCATATTTTCATTAGCAAGCTTGGGATAACAGCCATCCAGTAAGAAGGATGTTACCCACTATTTCTGGGTGACTGAATAGTAAGTATGCTTATGAAGCTCTATGTGAGTAGAGTATGCTGGTCAAATTAAAGGAAATTTTAGAAGACAGCAACTAGGCCAGCGATGGTTTATGGAGTATAATGATGGTCAAATTTTGAGGGTACCGAAATGAGGATGTTAGGATGTATGAGTGGTGAAATTAGGAAGGAAAAGATTTGGAATGAGTATATAACAGAGAACACAGGAATATCTCCATAGCTAATCAAATAAAGATTGAGATAGATTGATCATGTGCAACAAAGACTTATGGAGTACCAGTGAGCATTTTTCTTCTACGGAGTGGAGGCTCTAGAAGGACTATGATGATTAAAAGGACAAATAGAACTGAAAAATTGGCTGCTCACTGTTAGAAATAACAAGGGTTATTATTGTAATAGCACTAGTTAGTTTATTTTGTTTGTGGGTATAAAACCCAATTACTGTTCACTGAACACAATTAATCAGATTAATTCTTTTCTCCCAAAATCCAATTTGGTATCAGCGCGAACAAACCCTAACCCTACCTTTCACCACCACCGCCGCCGCTGTCACCACCACCTTTTGCCACCGCCACCACCACAGCCAAGCCACCGCAGCCCTCGTCCCTTCCTTCTCGCGCGTGCAGTAGCAGGCCCTGTCACCTTCTTCCCTTTTCTTCTCGCGAGCGCAGCAGGCGACCCCCACCTTCTTCCCTTTTTTTCTCGCGCGCGCAGCAGGCGACCCCCACCTTCTTCCCTTTTCTTCTCACGCGTACAGCAGGAGGCCGTGCCACCTTCTTCCTTTTTTCTTCTCGCGCGTGCAGCAGTCGACCCCCCACCTTCTTCCCTTTTCTTCTCACGCGCACAGCAGGCTGTCGCGCCACCTTCCTTTTTCTTCCCGCGCGCGCAGCAGGTGACCCCCACCTTTTTCCCTTTATTCTCGCGCGCATAGCAGGCTGCTCTTGTCCTTCTTTTTTCCTCGCGCGGCTTCGTCCTTTGGCAGCCCTAGGTTTGGTTCTATGCTATTCTGAGTAAACCTAGGGCTTTTCTTCTTATGCTGCTCCCTGTGGTTTAATAAACCACAATGTTTTTGTCATTTTGTGACTTGCTAATGCCCTAGAAGGCTTTTGCATCCTTTTTCTTTTTTTTTTTTCCCCCCCGTTCTGATGTCACGTGCAACCCGCACCCTTCTTCTGACTCATCTATACCTTGTCCTCATCCTGTTTTTGATACTCCTACTAGTGTTCGTGATGATACTTCTAATGATATTAGTGTTGTTTCTCTGGACACTTTACCTTCTGTTGCAGGTACACCCATTATCCAGTATAGCCGTCGCCCTCGGCCCCTCGTGCCGATATCCTCTCCGAATGAAGGTACTCTCTCTCCTTCATCCTCTCTCTCACCCCAACGATACCCTATCCGGGATCGTCATCCTCCTGATCGCCTTAGCCTATCTTGTAGCACTGACCATTCTATTGAATACCATATGTCGTATAGTACTTTATCTACCTCTTTTCAGGGATTTCTTGGGGCAGTTGGTTCTATTTCCATTCCCCGGTCAGTCCGGGAGGCTCTTTCCAGTCCGGCCTGGACTTCTGCTATGCAGGAGGAAATGGGGGCGTTACAGGCTAGTCACACTTGGGAATTGGTTCCTCTTCCTAAGGGGGGAGAAAACAGTGGGTTGCCGATGGGTGTTCAGTGTCAAGCACAATGCTGACGGAACTGTTAATATTTTTAAAGCGCGACTTGTCGCCATGGGCTTTACTCAGGTACCTGGCAAGGACTTTACTGCCACTTTTGCTCCAGTCGCAAAATTCACCACTGTTCGGCTCTTGATTTCACTTGCTGCCTCTTATTCATGGCCCCTACACCAGATGGATGTCAAAAATGCCTTTTTGAACGGGGACCTCGATAAGACTATCTACATGGATCCTCCTTCGGGTTTTCTGGCTGAGGGGGAGTATGCCAGCATGGTTTGTTGACTGAAGAATTCGTTGTATGGGTTAAAGCAGTCTCCCAGAGCTTGGTTTACTCGGTTCAGCGATGTGGTTCTTAACATGGGTTTCTCGAGATGTCATAATGATCATACATGCTTTCTCCGGTGCAACTCTAAAGGAAAGTGTGTGATATTATCTGTCTATGTTGATGATATCATCCTGACTGGAGATGATGATGTTGGGATTACTAATGTCAAGAAAGACCTTAGTTCTACTTTTGACATTAAGGATTTGGGTAGCCTGAAGTATTTTCTTGGCATAGAAGTTGCTCGATCTAAGCGTGGTATTTCTCTCTCTCAACGGAAGTACGCCTTAGATCTCTTGAGTGATACTGGGATGACAGGATGCAGACCAGCATCTGCTCCTATGGACGTTAATATCAAGCTGTCAGTTGAGTCTGGTGACCCTTTGCCTGATCTGCGTATCTATCAGCGATTGGTTGGGAGGCTTATCTACTTGACCAATACCCGGCCTGATTTAGCTTTTGTTGTTAGCTTGGTGAGTCAATTTATGCACGTACTACAGACTACTCACATGGATGCCATATATCATATTTTGAGGTATCTTAAGTTTTGTCCAGGCCTTGGTCTTTTTTTTTGACTCCCAACATTTCCTATATGTCTCATGCTTCTCTAATGCGTACTATGCTGGGTCCAAAACTGATAGGAGATCCACGTCTGGTATTTGTTCCTTTTATGGGAATCATCTTATTTCCTGGAAAAGTAAGAAGCAGTTTGTGGTTTCCCGATCTTCTACAAAGGCCAAGTATAGGGCTATGGCCCAGGGCACTTGTGAGATTATGTGGCTCCACTCTATCCTTAGGGAGCTTGGCTTTCCTACTCGGTTACCTTCACTTCTATACTGTGATAACAAGTCGGCAATATTGCTTTCATCTGATTGGGTTCTACATGAGAGAACCAAACACATTGAGATCGATGTTAATTTCATTTGGGAGAAAGTCCGGTCTTGTGCGATCGTTCCCAAGTTTGTGCCATCGTCAGAGCAGACTGCAGACGCTCTCACAAAGCCTGTTGGTCCCTCTCTTCTGAGATCCTCTCTTTGCAAGCTGGGCATGATCAATATCTAGGCTTCAGCTTGAGGGGGAGTGTTAGAAATAACAAGGGTTATTATTGTAATAGCACTAGTTAGTTTATTTTGTTTGTGGGTATAAAATCCAATTACTGTTCACTTAACACAATTAATCAAATTAATTCTTTTCTCCCAAAATCCAATTGTCACACTATCTAATAGAAAATATGGATCTAGATAGAGGGAAATGTGTTAAACAGGATTTGTGCAGCCGACAAAAAAATTGTTGGTATCTCTTGGCAGATGAATGTAAACTTTCTACTATAAAGGAACATCTTTCCACTTTTGGAACTTTTTCTCTTCATCTTTCAGAACCCCTATGATACTTGTGAAGTTACTGGTTGAGGGGCACGTAAAGACCAGATCTCACTGCTGTGACTTTTAAAACTTGATTGTAGTGGGTTCTTCTTCTTCTCCACGACTTCATTTTTTATCTGGGGAAAAGGTTGGATCTTAAGTATGTGCTCTGGTGACTGGAAAGATTGTTCTAGGAGCCAAGAAGAGTGAAAACTTCTTGCTCTTATAAGATTGCATCTTGATTAAAGAGAAAATAGAGAGAAACCCCTGGATTCTTAAAAATTGGTGTATGAAAACTGGAAGAATGCCTATGTAGAAATTCTCCATTAAATATCTACACTCATTTGTCTTAGTTTTATTTATCCATACCTTCAAGTTCATTATTTAATAAATATAGATTGTGGAGTATGATCACCTATGCTTGTGGAACCCCTCCTTTGGCATTGGCTTGCACTTCTATTATCTAATATCTAAAGATACAATCTGAATCCAATTAGCACAAAAGGATATTGATGAATGATGCTACTTGTGACAGAAAATGTTGCTCTGTGCTTGCTAAACTAAGTGATGTGCAGTTGACTGATTCTTATATCAAAGTCAGAAGAATCCAGCTGTTTATAACTAAATAAAATAGGATTAATTTTCATCACATAAAAAAGTTTATCGAAATGGAAGTCTAGGTGTTATAAAATAAAATTACTTTTTGATGTTTTTAAATAATGGATTAGATTTTCTTTGTCTATTCAAAGTTGAAGTGTGTATGTATGTATATTTTTTATACAATTTTGAGATTGCAATGAATGTTGATTCTAAAGAAATCTATCAATGTTATCTTCATCAACTTTTGATCCCTTCTAACAGTATATGTAACAGTTGCTAGAAGCAAATGTATATCTTTGGTAACAATTGCATTATTTCTTGCAATAACTTTCATGGCTTTCTCAATGATTAGTGGGAAAAATGATTAACTGCAGGTGGAACTTTTGCCTTATATTCACTGCTTTGTAGGCATGCAAATATTGGAAATCTTTCTTCCAAACGCATAAATTCAAACTCAGGCATTTTACATTCCAACCAATATGAGGGCACTAGAAAGCAGAGTTGGCTGGGAAATTTTTTTGAACGAAGTATTGTTGCTAGAAGGGTGTTGCTTTTTGTTGCAATCCTAGGCATGTGCATGCTTATTGGTGATGGTATACTTACTCCTGCAATTTCAGGTTTGTCTTCACTTATCTTTCCATCTAATCAGGATGTTGCAATATTTATTTAATTTGTAAATACATTTTTGCCTCTTATATTTGAATGTTTTCCACAGTTTTATCAGCAATGGTTGGATTAAGAGCACCCTTTCCTTCTGTCAGTAAATGTAAGTACTAATTCTGATCTTTGTAACTCAGACCTGTCTGACACTAAATCATGAATACTTAACAGGTCCTTAGTATTTCACCCTTATTTATAACTTTGATCGCCATTTAGTGTCAAACTACTAAAAGAAATAGTTAACTATCTAAGCATGATAATAATAATAGTAGTAGTAGAAGTACTAGTAGTAGTAGTAAATAATTATACCAATGACAATAATACTAATTGAACTTTTTTCTTTACCCTTATCTGTGACTATCACCATTTAGTGTCAAACTACTAAAACAGAACTATCTAAGCTTGATTTTTGTGTGTATAACCAATGGGCGGCTATTTGCATGGCATGATCAGCAGAACAAGTACCTTAACAGTTGTAGAATGACCATTTCTAGTATAAAATATAATTAGGTTCTCATTGACCTCTTTGTACTTAAAATAACTAGCTAATATAGCATCCAAAATAGCTATATGAGTTAAAGAAAAAAAGAAACCACAATTCAAGAAAGGGAAAAAGAAGTTTATTTAGATACGATTTAGGTATTGTGAATGTGGATGAGTGTTCATGGTCGTATTGATAAATGATTGTATTCTTTTCTAGAAAGGTGAATCTATTCAGGGTAATAAATTTGGTGCTTAATGTTGCAGCCCTGGTGGAAGGTCTCTCTGCTGTAGTTCTGATTGCTTTGTTCCTGCTACAAAAGTTTGGTACCTCTCGAGTGAGTTTTCTCTTCTCTCCTATCATGGGTGCTTGGACTTTGACTACTCCCATGGTGGGCATATATAGCATAATCCATCACTACCCAAGTATATTCAAGGCTTTGTCACCTCACTACATCATCAATTTCTTTTTGAGAAATGGAAAGGAAGGCTGGCTGGCACTTGGTGGCACTGTCCTTTGCATCACAGGTGAGCTACATGTTGAATCGAAAATAGCCTCAACGCACTTGGCTTAAGTTTTCAACTTAAGAGCATCCAACTCCGATAATTTATTAAGTCTTGGCAACTATAATCCATGCATGTGGACATCGAATGAAAGAGTGAATACTGGAAAATGATGGATTTGAACAACAAATAGTTTTCATGTTTTATGAGAGTAGGAAGAAATCCATGGAAGTCTTATAAGAAAAAATCCAATCACTGTCCCAAGAAAAAAACAATATTTTGCAATAGCTCCATTTTGGTAAACATGAGAAAGATTATGCTTGTAACTTTTTGTTATCCTTATTATTTGGTAATTATGATTATGTGTATGGACAAATCATTAATGGCAATCGCTTTTTGTAATGACTCCAACAAATGTATCCTAACCATCTGATAATTAAACTTTTCTTCGCTCTGCCTATTTGATGCTGCGAAAGGAAGTCCATCTTATCAGATGGCTAGATTTTCCACGTGAGCTGATGTTTTTGGCTACAAGATCTTCTTGTTTGCCTATTTGAATGAATGACGAGCATAAAGTACTTTTTTGCATTACATATAAGATTCTACCTCTTACAAGAGAGGCATCATTGTGACGTTAGATACTATCTATCATCTTCAGGTTCCGAAGCACTGTTTGCAGATCTTGGTCATTTCAACAGGAGTTCCATCCAGGTAAAACATTCTTAACATGATTTTTATTAGATCTCCATATGAATGCTACTAGTAAAGAGGATATCTTACACCTTTCTCATGGCAGGTAGCCTTTCTGTTCACCATATATCCATCTCTGGTACTGACATATGCTGGGCAGACGGCATATCTGATCAAAAACCCCAATGATCATGATGATGGATTTTACAAGTTTATACCCTCTTCCATCTACTGGCCTATGTTTATTATAGCCACACTGGCAGCTGTTGTGGCAAGCCAATCACTGATATCTGCTACATTTTCTGTTATCAAACAATCTGTAGTACTGGATTATTTTCCTCGGGTTAAGGTGGTACACACCTCCCCCATTAAAGAAGGCGAGGTTTACTCCCCAGAAATCAACTACATCCTCATGGTTCTTTGTGTTGCTGTCATACTTATCTTTGGAGATGGAAAAGATATAGGAAATGCTTTTGGTATGACAATCCTTTTCTTAGATTGCTTTTAACAAATATGAAATCCAAGGTTCGAATTGGTGGAACCTAAATCTCTCTACCAATTTCGTACAAGTAAACATCGTTTACATGATTGGGTTGGTGCCAAATATCTGATAAAAATCAATATTTTCATGTTATCATAACCAATTGATTTATATCAGATTCTTCTGCATGCTTAAAATAAATGCTCAAAGGTCAAAGAAAACTTGATGCGATTGATTGTTATGAACGTTACCTCTTTTGACTAGTTTTTGGGTAGTTGGATATGTTCCAAATCCTCCTCCCTGCATGTGCATCATTGCTTTGGTATGCTGTTGTTAAAACACCGTTCAGCACCATAGATTTTTCTCTGAACAATTAACTTACAGTCTTTACATTGGTGATTTTCATAATTTACTAATCCAGATGACCTTGCAGGTGTAGTTGTTAGTCTTGTAATGCTCATCACCACTGTATTACTGACACTGGTCATGATCATTATATGGAGATCTCCACTACTCCTGATTGGGCTTTACTTCTGTGTATTTTTTGTGATGGAAAGTGTTTATGTTAGCGCTGTCTGCACTAAGATCCCGGAAGGAGGATGGATACCTTTTGCCATTTCCTTCATTTTGGCCTTTATTATGTTTGGCTGGTACTATGGGAGGCAGAGAAAGATAGAATATGAGATGACCCATAAGATAAACTTAGACAGTCTTGGTGTACTACTGTCAGATCCAGAAATCCAAAGAGTTCCCGGATTGTGCTTCTTTTACAGCAAAATCCAGGATGGACTAACTCCGATCCTTGGACATTATATAAAGAACATGAGGTCCTTGCATAAGGTCACTGTTTTTGTAACCCTTCGATACTTGATGGCTCCTAAAGTTCCACGGCATGAGAGAATTGTCATCAAGGAGCTGGGCCTCAAAGGGGTCTATGGTTGTTTTATTCAGTACGGATATGCAGATTCTCTTAATCTTGAAGGGGACGACTTTCTAAGTCAAGTTACTGATTGCTTGGAAGCACATATACAGTATCGTTCTGGGTGTTTGCCATCATCTGCTCCTCTGTCAATTGAAGAAGAGATGTTGGAGTTGGAACAGGCCAAAGTGGCGGGTGTAGTTCACATTCGTGGGAAGACGAGGTTTTATATAGCCAAAAATACTGGTCGGTTTGATAAGATTGTGCTTGCATTTTATGAAGTTCTACACAGTAACTGCAGGTCTGCACTCCCTTCTTTAGGGGTACCCCTTCCGCAACGTATTGAGGTTGGCATGCTTTATGAGGCATGAATGAATGATTACAGAAACCCAGTATGGTCTGCGACCGATCAATATGCTTCATTCAGTACCAGGTTACTTATTTTCAACAATGCAGAGACAAGACCGAGATCGTCGGCAAGAAGTGTAAGCTATGAATTGGTTATCTCTGTCGAATTCTGCTGCAATTTGAGATCTGAGGAATCTTTTTTTCCCAAAAACTTTTTTATTAAAAAACAAAAAAAAAAAAAAAAAAAAAAAAAGAATCCATTTTAGACTGGACTTGTAATTTCAAAATGTTAGATGTAGCTTTAATCTAATGAAGCTCATCTATTTACCTTCATGGTAGATGTTAGAAAAATGAAATGAAAAATATAAGTTCTTGCTTTTGTCTTTAATTCATGGAATATGGATCATATTCTCTGTTGAATGCAGAATGCAGGAAGATCGTTATTGAGTGGCTGAGTGCTCAAAAACTGTTGAAATTAAGTATCAAAATCTCTGTAAAAGTTTAACAATAACTTCAAATTTAAGGTTCGTGGGGGAGGAGGGATTCCATGTTCAAAAGGAAATCAAATTAGTCCAAAGAACACTCTTAAAGAAGAGAAAGGCAGGTAAAACTGTATGACAAACCATGCAGCAACAATTCTATCCAGTATTCAGTCAAACAACTCCATTTTAGATTCCTTTCAACCATGACAGAACCAGAAGTGCCCTTGCAGACAAACAAAAATCCTCAAATTTGAGAAACTGGGTTCATTGTAGTGTGTCCAGTCAGCATGCCAGGTAGTGGAGGAGCAAGGTGGTCCCAACTCTCAACCTCTGTTGTCTAATTGGGCCCATAAATAAAAGACATATGGGAGGAAAGAAAAAGTCCACATTGTAAAGGAAAAATCAGAACAGGCCAAAAGGGGCTGTTAGCTTCCAATATCACTAGTCTCAGGTCTCATCCATCAAAAATGAAAAAATAAAAAAAGTCTCAGGTCTTACCCTTTTTTTTTTTCTTATATTACAATTATTATTATTATTTTATTTATTTATTTATTATTATTATTTTTGATATGAGTCTCAGATCTCACCTGCCAAGTCCAGGAAAAAGAGAAAAGTAGGATTTTGAAATTCCTCTCTCTCACCTTCCACCATACCTGTCTTACACTCAGGTGCGGTGTGAAGACAATTATATAGGACCCCCCCCCCTCCCCCCCAAATCCGACCTCCATTAAGAATAAAAAAAAAAATCAAAATTACACAAATCACCATGAAAAGGATCAAATCCGACATCTCTCGCTCTCTCTCTCTCCACCTTTTCTTTATAGTCTTGACCGACATCTTCTCACACTTCTTCCAATATCTCTTTTTGAAAAAGCAAGCATTGTCTATCTACCCAAAGTGTTGTTTTGTGTCCACTCCTTCACAATATCCATTTTTCTTTTTTTCTTTTTTAAGTAAGAAAAAAAAAAAATACTCACTTGATAGGATCAAACAGAGAACAATTCAACAAGAGAATCACCTCTCAGATGGTGTTTCAAGCCATACCCAGTTATGTTAAATATTCATAGTTGGTCATGACAGTGGTTTACTGTTTAGGGATGAGCAAAAAGTCTATATCTTATTCTATTAGTATATTGTATAAAGTTGTTGAAGACAACAAAAACCAACATTTGGGATTGACAAAGGGCTCTTCCCACGATGGCATTCGATAGCAGTCTATGTTCTTCATACTCACCTTCCATGAATTGGGATCTTCACAGCTTTGGAGTTTACAATGCAGATATGTCTTTGGGTATTCTCTCATATTTCTTTCTGTGTTGTGCTTATATTGGGTCCTTTTTCTTTTTATTTGGTGAGTTATATTTTGTCTTGTTTATTTGTTGCAGCAATGACCTTTCCGTTCTCATCAGACTTGTCTAGTGGATACCTTGAAGATGCCATAGTTGACTGGAGCTATAGATGTAAGAGGCTACGAACCTTGTCTTACTCTCATGATCAAAGGGCAGAAGATACCAAGGTTTTTGTTTGTTTCTCTTCTTCTGTTCTGTTTCTGCACAGAGAGAGAGAGAGAGAGAACACTCATTTATTGGCTATCTTTCTTCAACAGAGTAATCAGAATTCCAATGCTTATGGAGATCGTTTTATGAGTTTTAGCAATTTGAGAGAGAACACTCATTTATTGGTTGTCTTCTGCAACAGAACAATCAGAATTCAAATGCTCATGGAGACCCTTTCCTGAGTTTTAGCAATTTGAGACAGGATAATGATTTAGTTGCAGGTAAACCATAAAGCTCCTCTCTCTCTCTCTCTCTCTCTCTCTCTCTCTCTCTCTCTTAATGATTTAGTTGAAGCTAAACAATAAAGCTCATCTCTCTCTCTCTCTCTCTCTCTCATTCAAATAACTGGACCATGATTGTGTAATACTAGATGATGAAATCTCGTGTATATCTTATGAAACCAGTTGCAGGTTAACTTCTCTCCCTGACACATAAAAGTTCGTGTGAAAGGACAGTCAAAACTCATTTTAGCTGTTTCAGAAAAGACTTGTATGATGAAACAATTAATATACGATGAAATCTCAAGTATATCCTGTGTTAAACACTTGTACTAGGAACCATGTCTGTAATCTGTATTAACCTAAGTTAATGTCCTCTTAGAAGTTAAAACACATGCATATTGATCTTCTATCATTGTATTATCTAAATTAATCTTTGCCTTTAGAGGGAAATTTTCAACTACATGTAGATTAGGGTAGAACAGTGGTTTCAATTATGATTTCTTATGATAATTGCACTGTAATACCGTTGAAATTACTGTAATACCATTGACATTATGATTTCTTTGGTTTCCTTCCTTTTTATCTTAATTTGTACATGTAGATTAGGGTAGAACAGTGCTTTCAATTATTTTTGTAATTAATGTAGATCCCTCTAATCTGCTGTATAATTCAATAATACTATAATAATATTTTACAACAATCAAAGATGATATAAGAGAATTTTAGAATCATAATCTTTAGGATTACTAATGCTTTCTTATGATGATCACAGTCACAGATGTCTATCATTTAAACAATACGACGCAGAATATAATTAATGGATCAGTGGGTACAGCTAAAACAAAGACAGGAGGATCTGAACAACATGAAAGTCTGTGTTCTCCATTTTCATGTTCATCTCAAAAGGACTCGGTGACTAAGAGCTCAAATGAGAAAGATGTCACAGGTTCATGTTACTTTTCAGTCAAAGTTGTAGTCCTTTTAACTTAAATGTTTCATCTTTTCACTTTTGTAGAGATGCCTCTTGGTTCATGGCTTCTTTTTTGTTATATTATCCAGAGGGTGGTTGTGAGACAAAAAAGGTTCTTTACCCATTTGATGTGGTGAAGCCTGGAGGGATCAAAGACGTTACTCTTAATGACATAAACGAGAGAATGCTCATGCGGCCAAGAAAGCCTGTTCGACACCCGGTTGGTGAATTTGCATCCAATGCTTGTGTTTCTGAAAACGGGTTTGGTAGGTCAGGGAAAGCAGTGGTGGCCCTAACAAAGATTCATACTCAGGGAAGAGGCACCATCACCATTATCAGAACAAGAGGTTGAAGAAGACTGTTATTTCTCCTATTTGAGTTAGTGTCTGTCTTCTGTTAGTTGTTCATGAAGTATATATATCCAAATTACAAAGTAATACTTAATAGTTTCATTACAACGGACTTGATGATATATGTGATATGAAGTTAAGACAACTCTCAAAGGGTGTGAAATTAACTTGAAGTTGTGGCCACAAAGCTTTAGGTAACCATGAGAAGGGCTCCATTAATTCTCATGAATTTTTATTTTTTTTGAAAATAAAGAATCAAAGAGAGTGGCTTTAAGGGATGGAAATCCTCTACAACGGGGGTGTGGTTACAACACCGCCATGCGTATATGGCTGTCGCTACTAGTTAAGGTAGAAGCTAGGTCAAGTAAAAGCGGGTTTAAGGTTCATTGGTCTCTTAGGTTTTTTAAATATTAGTCACTCTTTTTAGCGGGACCCTCTAAATTGCGCCGTAAGGATGGCTGTAACAATTCCAATGTAGAAGATGTAAGGCGGGCCTTAAGGTCTACTAGATTTGGGGATCAATCCAGGTGGATTCTTCTTTTTAGTCAGCCAATAAATAGGGCACCGGGCAATAAATAGGTTCCTTTTGTTTTTATGCCATTAAAATGATATATTTAGAAGTGTGATGCTATTTCAAGGTGCCAATTTGTTAGGGGCAGGAATCTTAAATTGATATTCCAATCAAATGATCAACCTACCCCTCCCCCCTCCTGCTCTTATTAAGATAAACTCGACAAAGATGAAAGGGCCTTTAGCAAAAAAAAAAAATATATATATATATATATATCTATATATATATATATATATATATAATTTAACAAAAAACACGGGTCTTCTAAACTTAATGTAAAAAGCATTATTGAATTAGACTTTATACCAAAAATATATTTTTATGAATAAGTCTTTTTTTCTAACTTATATCCTTCCTTTCAACGACCCAAACATTTTCCTCTTTCTCTTCAAATCAAAACCCTTATTTCACCTTCTTCTTCTCATTTTTGTTGATTCTAATTATTGGAATATGTTTTGAATAGCATTCCATTTATAATACATATTTTGGTTTTGGTAACAAACAAAGACCCAAAAAATGCAAAGACCCCTCCTTAGCGATTTTTGCTTCCCGCTACCCCGTTGCATGTCACTGTTGTTGCTAACGCTGCTTACGATCTCCTTCTTCCCGCTGCCCTGCCGCACAACTTGCATCTCCACCTGAACCCATCCTCCTTGTGTATCTTCTCCATCGTCATCCACTCTCGTCTTAGCACCTACTCCTCCAACCGATCACCACCCCATTCCCAGCCATCAAAAGCCCTTTCATAACCCTGCAAAATCTCTATAAAAAAAACATCAAAGAAAGCATGATCTTACACAGTTTGAAGAATGTATAAAATTTGGATTCGTTTATAAGTTTCATAAGTGGTTTAATTGACACTAGTTCACAAACAATGCGGTTTGAAGTTTCTGGATTTCGTTGAAATCATCTGGGGAAAAACAGTGGATGATTCTAACTTGCTAGATTCCCTTGAAGTCATCCGTGGGAAAACATAGTGGATGATTCTGATTTACTGGATTCCCTTGAAATCATTCGAGGGAAAACATAGTGGATGATTATGATTTTAAGGGAATCCAGTACATCAGAATCATTGACTCTATTTTCCGCCGAATGATTTCAAGGGAATACAGTAAGTCAGAATCATCCACTCTGCTTTCCCACGAATGATTTCAAGGGAATCTGGTAAGTCAGAATCATCCACTCTGTTTTCCCCCAGATGATTTCAACGGAATCCAGAAACTTCAAACTATGTAAGATCATCTTTTGTTTGTGAACTAGTGTCATTTAAACCACTTATGAAACTTACAAACGAATCCAAATTTTATACATTCTTCAAATTGCGTAAGATCATGCTTTGTTTGATGCTATTTTTTAAGAGATTTTGCAAGGTTATAAAAGGGATTTTCATGGTTGGGAACATGAGTTTTCTGGTGGGTTTTTGGAGGGGTTTTGAAGGGAGATATGGTGGTCGGTTGGAGGTGTAGGTGCTAAGACGAGAGTGGATGACGGTGGAGAAGATACACAGGTAGGATGGGTTCGGGTGGAGATGCAGGTTATGTGGCAGGGGCAGGGCAGCGGGAAGAAGGAGAGGGAAGCAGCGACAACAGTGACATGTGACGGGGTAGCGGGGATGGAGAAGAAAAAATCGCCGGGGAGGGGTTTGTGCGTTTTTGGTCTTTGTTTGTTACCAAAACCGAAAAATGTATTATAAAATGACTGATATTCAAAACATATTCCAAAAACTAGAATCAGCAAAAATGAGAAGAATAAGAAGGAAAAGGTGAAATAAGGGTTTGATTTGAAGAGAAAGAGGTAAATGTTTGGGTTGTTGAAGTGAGGGATATGGGATAAAAAAAGGCTTATTCATAAAGGGTATTTGTGGTACAAAGTTTAATTCAATGATGCTTTGATAATAAGTTTAAAACACTCATGTTTTTGTTAAATGAGAAGAGGTATATATATATATATATTTTATTTTTTTTGCTTGCTAAAAGCCCAAGATGAAAAGAATAATGGGAAATTTTGTAAATGTTTCAAAATTTCCCATTATTCTTTTCATCTTGGGCTTTTAGCAAACAAAAAATAAACAATTGAAACACAAGCATTGGATGCAAACTCGTCAATGGAGTCCCCAAATTTAAGTTGTAACTCTCAACCCATATCCATATGGGAGTGGATAAGCAATACATTACCAAAATCATTGAATTAAGTAAGATAATGTCACGACCAAACCAGAAATACCAAATTTATGAGATTTTCTTATTTATTTGCAACCTTCACCCCTTATTTCTACGAGTGTGGATAACAGTAATCAAAACATTAAGCGTAAGTTACTAAACAATTCTAGTAAGATATAAGTAACTAATATAACCTAAGCCGAAATCAAACGATTCTAGGAAAAATAGAGTCTACATCTAGACTATACCAAGGTTCTACCAGAGTACGCTACCCAATCCGGTCTCTCTCTTCGCATCTAAGCTCCTAGACCTGAAATATGAACAACATCAATAAGCTGAAAGACAGAATGAGTAAACCTTCAATGAAGTGTTTTCACTCATGCTCCAACATTTGAGAAAAGTGCAAGAGTGTACAATGTGTAATAAGCATAATCTGTGCAAGTGGTAAACGATGTGAGCATATAATTATAAATAAACACAATATAAGTTCTCTCCCATCCTCACAGAGTATTACTCAGAGGTCAATAATCCTACAGCTATATACATAGATTTTTATATAAGAATTAGGCCAAGTGTTTCATACACGAGGCTCTCACACTAATATTGACACAGAATATGAAATGCAAGCGAAATGCAATGCTGTATGGAATATGAAATATCGTAAGTTCCCACGTGATCCCAATCTCTATCCGGGGTGTTCCAACAACCTGAATTCGCCCCAAGATGTTCTAGCAACCTGCAATCATCCTTCGTATGAACGGACTAAGGGATAGGATTATTCTATGTGTACAGCATAGTTTTAAGGGCTTTCAAACTAAGAGGTACAATCCCCCCACTTATTTTTTATCACGGGCCAGCGGCCAAGACTTACACCCACGAGCGAATCCCTCCGGGAATCATACATATTCACAATCCAACAGAAATATAACATGGTCTCACTAGCTCCCAAGCTTACATCAACGTGCGGATCCTTGAGCAATCATCATCCCTCGAGACTGTAGAGGTGGGTTAGCTCTCAGCTTGGGTGCAATCATAGGGTTCTTTCACAGGACTATAATGGTTATTAAGTCAATATCCCAAGTGTTAGTCTAAACCCGAGGCATCATGTGGGTTATTAGACTAGGCCATCGCAGCCTGAAGGTCTATATGCAACATCCAAATTCAAATCCATTTATTAATGCAACAAACAAGGTTTCATAGGCATATATTCAAACATCAACCATATGGGTACAATCCCATAAACTATCCTGCTAAGAAATACAAAGTATTCCAACTACTAATCTAGTCCTATAATCTATTCTACTAAGCAATATAAAGCATAGAAACTACTAATCAATCTATATACCTATTTATTTATATACTACTATAAGCATTACAGGCACTATAATTTTACAAGTGACAGAAGTAAAGTAAAATAGGCACACCGGCACCAAACTCATCATCCATATGCATTAAAGCCATAACCATGATCCAACCATCATAATCGTAAACGTGAGGCATCCAAGTGCCCTATCCAACCACATTCCCCTGGAATATATACAAGGGCATCTCAATATGCCTAAAATCACAATTGCATGAATAAATAAAACACTACAACTACCATTTATATCCAAACATGTGTATTATGATGGTATAAAGCTAATAGGAGTGTTTGGGGGCCATGCTTACTCATTTCCCCAAAACCTCTTATTGTTCGGCCAATACTAGTAATCCAAATTTTCGGGTTAAGGGGTCGAATTTTGCACAAGAGGTTTAATTGACCCGGAAATAGGCCAAACACGTGTAACTAGTCAAGATACACGCGCTCCAATTGGAATCACCCAATTTGGACCAAGGGAACTATTCGGCGGGGTGCTCGACGACCATTTGGCGCGTTGAAAAATGCAAAAGTATGCCAAATGAGTTGGCATCTCAGGATTTGGTCCAAATGAGTCTCGATAGACGAGAAGTGCTCTTAGTTTCTTTCACATTTTGGTTCGGCGAACCCTTAGGCTCGCTTACCACTTGTGATTTAAGTCAAGCAATCTAATATGCAATATGTATGTTGTTTAGAAATCTAATAATGTAAGTTCTCACGAGATCAATCCCTCTTTGAACAAGATGTCTTCTCGAATCATCCCCTCCATACATGACCACTTTCAAAGATAAGATATTCTATGGGCGCAATATAGTTCTAAGGGGTTTCAACCTCACAATTCCCCCACTTATTTTTTATCAATGGAATATCCAAGGTATCACAATGCTAAAAACTCCTCAGGGAATCATACTTATTAGGTAACCAATAGATTTTCACTCCTTTAATTGTCCATAGGACAAGTAGTTGGTATATTGGGATAGCTAGTCCCTCAACACATAAAAATAAGTCTCCTCACCTATTATGATTTTCAGATCATAATACTCTCATGATTATCATGAAATCCAGAAGTATGGATTCATGTCAAGGGTATGGCATTCAGACCAAATCGAAGGTCGTGAAGTTAAGAAGTCCAATGCTGTGCAAGTGAGAATGTGCGCATTAACTAAGTAATCGAAGTATGTGTACAATGTGTAATATGAACTAAATAACATGATAACAATAAGCATGTAAGCAATACGAAGTTAAGTAAAAAAATCATATGTTCATCAAACATAGCAATTGGGTTCATAAAGAAGTAACTATATGAAATAATCAAATTTTAGCAAAACTAATATCAAAATCAGTCAAATTAGGTCAAAGTAAGCAAGTATGTGAAATTTCAACTCAAATGGACAATCTTGGTGAATCTCGACATGCCGAGGGTTTCCATTTGGTCTGTCGGAGTGATCCTGGGTTAGGTTCGGTAGCTTTTTCGACATGCCGAGCAGGCTGCCGAACTCCCCCTTTTGGTTCTGGGCTCTTTTTCCTTTGGCCTCTTGGTCAGGCTTGGCATGCTTTTTGGCATGTCGAGTTTGGTCTCGGTAGCTTTTCCAGGGCCTTAAAAATTCGTATGTGGTGCTCGGTATGCCGAGTTGGGTTCAGTAGCATTTCCAGGGGCCTGAAAAACACTCTCTGGGGCTCAGTAGGGTTTCAGCAAGCCGAGTAGTCTACTGAGGCTTCTTGGTGGTGTTCGGCACTCTGCTCAGCATACCAACCAGTCCGCCAAACCACGCGAACTTCACAAATTTTCATATATTTGCATCATTTTGTTCCTTAACACAAAACTTGAGTAAGTAACATTATATAACATGAAATTCCGCACAAAACCCAGTCATAACACTTCTCAAAACATAACTTAAATCAAACTTAACATGTCCTAGTATAAAAACTCAGAATTTTAGTTGAAAACCATTAATATACTTAATACTCAAAGAAAGTAACTTTGTACTCCTATTTAAATCAAAATTAGAGTTATACTTGAATACATACCTTGATTTGATAATTGGTGTTGAGAATTCACACCTCTTTCTCTTCTTCTTCTTCTAGTGATGAATCAACCTTCTAGGGCCTTATGTTTATATAGGCACTCAAGAAACTCTAGAATTAAAAATTATAGAAACTCTAATCTATATCCTTAGATTAGTTTATTTGAATCTCAGCCCTTAGATTAATATTTCAACCTTAATTGGTTTCTTTCTAATTTGATTGTTTACTAATTCTTGTTTCAGAATCCTAGCCTTAGTTAAATAGTTACTATTCTAGTTTGAATTCTTTCTTGTAGAGAGTTGTTTCTAACTCTTGATCTTTGACTTAGTCTTAGCTGGCTAGTTGCTATTTTGTCACATCCCGAACTGGAAATTCCCAATTACGTAGGTTTTCTAGTTCAGGTGTAACCTTCACCCCGTACTTCTACGGGAGTGGTTATCCAAATTGAATTGTAAGCGGAAGTTCAAACAGTTCTTGTAAGAAGTAAGTGACTAGATACATTTTCAAACAAAAATATCTACAAGTTCTATGTAAAATAGACATCTAAGGTCAGACTAGTTTACATGT
>JAUPMG010000002.1:2787860-2804916 GCA_031762675.1 Pachysandra terminalis
CTTTTATATTCTGTTATTATGGTGTGTAGTCGGTTTTTGGTTTTGATCTACTTGTAAATTTGTATCTTCTGTAATTTGATTCTGATGATTAATAAAGTGCTGTTAATTATCAAAAACAAAAGTATGATATAATATGATTGTTATAATTATACTTAAGATAGTTTAATTTCTTCAGTGGGAACTAACTGTTTCCTAATTCTTTATGAAATATATATTTAATTTACTCGATAAAAAATTAATACTTTAATAATTAAACATTTTTATATTTACAAATGTCATATTGGAGAGTCAATAAAAATTACTATGTTCACAGGATCATGGTTCTTGAAGTGAAGGGAGCTTTAGCTCAAGATGAAAATAGGATAGGCTTTAGGACCAGATGGCATTCCAATTGAAGTGTGGTAAAACATGGGAGAGATCAGTATATTGATGCTTAGGGTTTTCAAATATGCCTATATAAAAGTTCTAATGTGGCTTTAATTAACAGTAATGGATTTTGAATATCTCTTATCAGTAAGAACTTATAAATCAAGATATGATTTAATATCAATATAAGTCTTGCTAAACTACACCTTTTATTGAGTTCTACTAACTTCAACCTAGACTTCTCATTTTATAAGACGAGGGCTCTCTGTAAATCAATATAAAGAAGCTTTTACTATATAGTAAATATTTAAACATTACAAGGATACTTTATTCCAGAAAAAGATAACAAAAAAAAAAATAAAGATTATTTTAAATAAACAAACCAATATAAATGTAAAAAAAAGACAATATAACCTCTAACTGTACTTATATTACTTATACTAATATTTAGTTGTAGAAGATAACTATTTTTCTGAAGATAAAATGTAATAAATTAAAATTTAGAAAAAATCATAAAACTGCATTCCCTTCTATTAGTAATATGATTCGAAACAAGGTTTAAAGGCTCGAGAATGGGGACCAGACTGGTCTTGGCAGGTTCCGGTCCAGACTGGCAGTACCGTCCGGTCCGGATTGGATACAAAACAGATGGACCGGCTATTAAAACTTCAAAATAAAAAAAAAATTGGACTGGCAGTACTGGTCGCCGCACAGGTGGTACAGGATGGGCCTGGTCAGTACCGGACCAGTCCAGATTGACCAATTCACAAATTTGAAAAAAAAAACAAAAAAATCACCAGACCAGTTGTACCGGCCGGTCCAGACCAGTACCGATTGTATCGATCCGGTCCAGAACCTCACTATACAATTGTTTGTATCATGGATTGGTACCGGACCGTTGAGGTCCGGTCCCAGTACGGAAAGGCCGGTACGGACCGGATCGAACCGGACTGGACTGATCCTTTAAACCTTGATTGGCAATGCTTTTATAGCAAGGTCCTTGGACTGCAATCCGTATATTTCTGTCAGCAACAGTATAAAACAAAGACAAGTACTGGTACTCTTCAACAGATAAGACAATATGAAACTAATATATATATATATATATATATATATATATAAGTACATGCAAAATGCCATTACAGTCTTGGTACCATATCTAGTCAAAGCACATATGTAAATTGAATGCAGACATTAGGGTATTGTAGTGAACCATAATCATGTAAAAGGACAGTAAGTACCAAACGAATCTAAAGGAGGGTATATAAACTGCACAAAATGTTAAATATCTTAATTACCTGAGGCTTCTAAATCTGGAAAGCTTAGATCCCCAGAAGATGGTAACAGTGCTGCTGGAGATGTGATTAGTTCTTCTACATTGTGAGATTTTATGAAACCTTCTAGCAAAAAACCAATGGAATGGTGTGGTATTTCTACAGTTTCTCCCCTTAGGTGGATGTTCAGTATTGACCTTTCTGCAACAAGAGCTCTCAATTCTTGCATTGCCATTTTTTCAAATATTCGAGGAAACAAGACTTTGGCCAGCACTATAGCACTTTCCTGCCAAAGAAAGAAATCGTGTGATGTAACACTTTAACAACAACAATAACACAATAAAACAAGTAGCTGCTTAGTTTCTGTTCTTCCATGTCCATTATACTTTTCTATCAACGTTACTGGAAAAGTAGCTGTTAAAAATTAATTAGACCATTAAAAGGTTAAGTTTCTGAATACAACAAAACAAGTGCCATATTCAAGTTGCACATTTTAAAATTGCACAGTTGATGTAATTATGTACTTAAAAGGTATGAAATTTATCAGTTATATCCCCTCTCTTTCATTCACTGTCCCTTTTACGAAGTTCATGTCACAGAAAAAAGACTACTGATGCTCATGACAATGACAGTATACCTGCCACAAGAAATCTTCTACTGCAGGATCTGAGCGGAGCATTGCAAATATTTTTTCAGTTTCAACAAAGAAACAGTGTACCGCAGAATTTGTGATCATGTCACAGATGTAAGGCTTTCCGACTAGCACCTCATATAGGCCCAATGTACTTCCATGTGAAAATGTTGGATGCAGCGAGTCTTTGTTTCTCAAATTCTTACTCACCCACTGCAGAAAGATAATTGTTTATTTAAGACAGTCATATAAAAAATCTGAGATTTTAAGTAAATTCACATATTGAATTCATGTTCTGCTTTTATTACCTTGACTACTCCATTAGAAATAAGCCAGATACCATTTGCCTTGGATCCCTCTCTGTAAAGTGTCGCACCACGTAGTTTCATTATGTCTTTGGTAGAACTATCAAGAAGCTCACGAACCATAGAAGGAAGAGCTCCCAGCAAAGGATGGCCACTTATCAAATCACTAATCTTTGGCATCTTTACTAAAGGAGGGTTTCGTAGAAGTTTTTTCAAATCAGTCTGGCATGTGAATTGTAAGAATATTTTCAGTACCAACTACAAGAATTATGTCATATAGATTGAAATTGAGGAACTAAAAAATGATAAATAATGGCCTAAGCTACCTGGACAGCATCATGAAGATGAAGCATCTCTTTTTCTTCCAACAGTCCGACTTTCTGAAGATTTTGGACATAATCACTCAAGTGCCTTAGAATTGAATATGTTACTTGCCTTGTTTTTACAACACGCAAAACCTGAAAAACTCACCAATTTGAAATCCTACCGATATCAAAAACTAAAGAAAGAAGATATCAAGGATGTATTCATCACAACATTGTACTACAAAGGATGTACCCATCTTAAAATTGCACTAAATCCACAAAGGATATTCTACCCTACAAAGCTATTTTCTAAATAGAAGAAAGAAATGGAAGCTAAAATATTACCATGATAGTCCTAATGAAACTTGGCTTACACATTCCAAAATAATTTTAAGTTAATCAATACAAGGCATCCAATGTGTGCGTTTAACCTACAAACCTGAGGGAATGTAATACGAACATCTTCCAAGAATTGTCTCGCTTCCTCTCCTTCTGCCTCACTTTCATTAATTACAGTCGAAGCAATTTCACTGTCACCTATTAAAAATGGTGAAGTATTATGTATGAAACAAAAAATAAGAACGAAAATTATTTCTCTGACAAATATACTGTAGAAAAAGAGGTATTTCCAAGATAAACTATGGTGCAACATACAACGAAGAATAAAGAAAGCTCCTTCTTTGTAATATTAGTCTTAAACACTAACTGGGACTGTAAGGGGAAGAATCCCAGCAGCGAGTACTTTTGGTCATCAAAAGTCGTAATCTCCAGAATCTTCTGGTCTTAGATAAAAGTAAGTTTATAAATTACCACCAGAAAAAATTTAAATGACTGAACAGCCCCTAAATTCCAGAAAATGTAAAAAGAGTAAAATACCCCAAAATGTTAATTTTACCTCAAGAATAGTTGCTAGAATGGGAAATGAGTAATGAACTGATACAAGAAATGGAAAAGGGAAAAGAATTCCAGAATACTGACCTAATGAAGGAAAAACAGCAATTTTTAAGCAGAAATTGATATTAGGATTGCATGTATGGAAGATTTAGCATTGTTTAGTGGGATTAAATGTCACATACTTGTTATTAACGTTTGCATTCGATTTATTTTTTACTCTTTCAAGTTTCATGTTTTGTATCTTTGACGGTTTGACCATTACTAAAGAAAAGAGTCTTCAGTATTACAAAAATTTGGTTGCACATTCAGACTTTTGATGCAGTGAAAACATTGTTAGATGATCAGAATTTATGGATTCCCCGTTCAGATTTCAGATGCTGCGAGAGCGTCCTTCAGTAACTAGGATTGTTAAAGACTGGCATTGAAAAGACCATGGGCAAACCTTGGCCGGATGGCCATGGTGATTATTTTTGGCATTAATTCTAGATACCCTCAAATTTTTTTGGCAATGCTGATCAGGTTTTTAATCATCGTTATCTTCTTATGATATAAAAGTGAGGGGGTTTGCAATTTCCTCAACAAGGATCAGCAAAGCTACAACATTCCAAAGATGTGTGTGTGGGAGAGAGAGAGAGAGAGAGAGAGAGAGAGAGAGAGAGAGATTTGGTTAGAGTGCATTTAAACTTTGGTTAAGGGTCTCTTGTTTGTTCTTGTTAGTGTTCAAAGCACCAAGGCAAAACTAGGCAACAGACTTGCTTGTCACCTAGGCAATAAGTTTAAGAAAAAAATTTCCTAGACTAAAGCAATCACTTCTACAGCATCACTATTTGATAAAAAAAATAGTATAACAAGATTCCTGCATACATAGCCTAATGTGATGAGCAATCATACAAGAAATTTGGGAAATTTTGGATAAAACAAAATCCTACTAAAAATTCAGATTAAGGGATTATAAAAACCTGATTTGACGAAAAGTTATGCAAGAATATTAGTTAGTACCTAGTTACATTTTGACAAATCACTACTATACATTGCATAACAATGAAAAAAAAAAAGCTTTAATTAAACACATTGAAGGTAAAAGGGTAGAAAAAACTAAAAAAATAGTATAAAATTGACAGTTAAAAAAAGGGGTTGGGATAACCGCTCCATCCATAAATGCCACACTGCAGCACATTCACAGTTAGGTCTGGCAATTTGGCAGGCCGGGTTGGGCTCAAACTGGGTTAAACACAGGGTATAAGGGAAGTTAAGCATGCCCTAGCCCGGCCCGGCCTGGTTTTTGGGCCTAAGAATGAAACCCAAACCCGGCACAGTTATGTACTTGAAAGCCCGAGCTCGACCCGTTGTAGCCCGATTTAATGAATTATGAAGTAAAAAAAAAAGGGTTGCAGACTTGCATCTGCACTGCAGAGAGTGAGAGAGAGAGAGAGAGAGAGGTACGGGTACTTGATGTCGTGAACTTGAAGTGAATTTCGTTTGAAGTTGAAGAGAGTTGCAGACTTGCTCTCGGCTGAAGAGAAGAAGAAACGACTAAAAAAGCCTAAGCAGTAAAAGTAAAAAACCAATGATAACATCGAGTCGGGCCAGGCTGAAATATAAGTAAACCAAGCCCAGCCCAAATTAAAACAGCCTTTAGGAAGTCGGGCCAGCTAGCCCGATGGGCCTGAAAGGGGCTTAAGCCCGATTTTAAATGGGCGGGCTAATGCGGCCAATTCGTGCCGGGCTAAAAATTGCCAGCCCTATTTCATAATAGGGGGAGGGGGGGGAGGGGAACTGTTTAGAGATGTCTTTCCCTAATTAGGAGAAACTATTTAGAGACGCTATGTATGGATTTGGTGATCTAGTTGTTATTAGGGTCTGGACTATATCTGAACTAGGTATTAAAAAATAATTGAAAAATTCAATTAGTTATGCAGAAGGTTTATAATTTATATGAGATCTGAACTTTCTCCTTTGATTGTTTGCAGCTGATTGGTGGTTTATGTATGGCACAGATGCCCCCAACTTGAGAAAGGTGGCATTGAGACTCCTATCATAGACGTCTTCACGCAGTGGATGTGAGAGGAACTAAAGTACTTTCTCTCTCATCCACACTAAAGTGTGGAACTGTCTAAGAAACACAAAATTGGAGAGGTTGGTATTTATGCACTATAATATGAGGCTCAGGATGATGCACCTGCAGAAGCAAAGTCGGAGAGGTGAGGAAGAGTTCAATCCGATTGACTTGGCTCTTATATTCGAAGATGATGAGACTCTTACCGTGTGGCTGAATAACCCACAAGATGTAGTTCTAGATGAGCTTGATGAGCAGGGTAGACCAACTAGACCATGTATTGTATGTGTTGAAGAGGAGCTGCAAGAGTGAGTAGTGTCGGTGCTGGTGCAGGCAGTAGTGTAGGGAGTAGTGCGGGAGGGAGTGTAGGGTCTAGTAGAGGCATGATGAGAGGCGAGGACGGGAGTGAGATGACAGAGCACTACCGGGCTTGGGATAGATGATGATGAGTTTGCGAGGATTGTGAGATCACCCGAGAAGCGTGATGAAGACGAGGAGGATGACACCATTACTCCTGATGATGATGATGGTGTTTCACAACCATAGGGTGGAGGAGAGGAGCGTAAGGTGGAGCTATTGTTGGACTGGGGCATGGTGATATTGCCTTTACAGAGGGGCAGCATTTTGATCATGCCACCCAGGATTAGGACCATGGGGTCCTTGAAGATTGACCACCTATCTAGGGTCAGTATCAACGCCAACCAAATCAATGCCATTGAAGACATCGACGACGACGATACGATGACTTCCAACAAATGCCACATGGATTGGATGCAATTGCACAAGGGTTATATGATTAATGTTGGGATTTCTAGCATATTTGGTAGTGGACCATATTTGGGGTCTAGGAGATCTTCCTCTAGTTATGACTGTGAGGGGTTAACACCATCATAAGACTATGGTTATGGTCATGCGGGATCATCGGCTTATTAGCCTACTTATTGATACGACATTGGCAGTGGCACATCTTCATCATATCAGCCCGATTCTGGATATATGCAAGGTATGAGGGATCATCATTGCACTCTTCCTCATATGGGAAGATGAGGCAAATGCACTGCAGCCTGGTATGAGTAGTTTAGGAGGGATTATGAGGCTTGGTATCAGCATTACATGGATTGGCAATCATACAGTTAGCATCGTCAACATTTACAACACATGCTTTGGTAGATTATCACGAGAGTGACGTTGAGCTTGCACGGAACTCTATTTGGTACTGATGCTCTTGTACAAGTGGTCTTTTACTGTTTCGATGATTATATTTATATCAGGTAATGGATTTTTAGTTCATTTTTTGATTTCGAACTTGCTTATATGTCATAAAAGTTACAATTGATTATATATTGTTACTTATGATATATTCCATTACATATGTATGTTTTTCTTTATATTTAATTAGTTTATGTGATATATTAGCACTTTTCTTCAAACTTATTGAAGCTTTTCTTAAGTTTCCATGTGCCAGTGTGTGTAATGGTTAGTTTCCATGTTAATATGTATTGTATGTGTTGGTGTATCATATAAAAAACATGTTAACTTATCATATTTTTACGTTATATTTGTATAAAAGTGGATATTTTTTATGTATCCACTATTTTCCTTGCGTATCCACCGTATCCATGATTGTTACAGCGTATCTACATGTATCTGATATGATACTCGATACATACTTGTTTTCGAGACGACCGATATGCTACCTAGATACGATACTTAGATCCATGCCTAAAATGATACCGTTGATATACAGGTTTTTATCCACTTCCTCCATCTCACCCCAAAACCCATACATCCTAACAAATACATAAAAAAGTACCATACTTATGCTTTCTCCATATTCAACTTACACATTAGCCAAGGATCACCCTCTCTCAAAAGAGAATCCACACATTCGTTAGTAATCACACTTCATCCAAAATCTGCCGTCCGCCAATGAATGAACATTGAACTTTGGATATAATCTTGAGTAAACCTTTTAAGCCTATTTTCCAACAGCTTAGATATGATTTTGTAGAAACACCCCACCAAGCTAATAGAAATCCTTGATATTCACCACCTCTTCTTTCTTTGGAATCAGAAAAATGAATGTAGCATTGGCACTTCTCTCAAATGAAAAGTGAAAGAAGAATTCCTCAAAGGTCCTTACCAAATCCTTTTTAATTATGTTCCACCATTTTTTTGCAAAACTTCAAACAAAAACCATCTGGGCCTGGTTCTTTATTCCCATCAAACTCTTTAATCACCTCCCAAACCTCCTCTTCTGAAAATGCTCTCTTTAGAGTATCTCTCTCCTCACTAATCATCTCAAATTCCACCCCATCCAAATGAGGTCTCCTGACTGCCTGGTCTGAAAGTAGCTTCTCGTAATATGCTTCCATTTCCTTCTTGATGTCCTTCTTCTCCTCTAATAAAGCCCCATCCACCTTCAACCTCCTTATGGTACTCACCTTATTTCTCATTCTAGCAATTTTGTGGAAAAAGCTAGTATTTTTGCCTTCCTCCGTGAGTCATAATGCTCTAAAATTTTGGCACCAATTAAGTTCCTCCATGTTGGCTATCTTAGAGAACTACTTCAGGTAATCCTTTTCCAGCTTCTCTCCCCATTGCAATCCCCCATTCTCCTCTTTAGATTCGACACCTCAATTTGTTTTTGGAAAGGAAAAAAAAAAACGAAACTATGCGAAAAACTTTTTCTTCCTTTCACATACATTGTCAAACACACTCCTATGCGAACCCGAATAGGAGAAATTATCCCACCACTCCTTCCCTCCGGTGTTATGCTGTTATGAAAGAAGGTAGGAGGAAGAACAAAGAACGGAAAGAAGGAAGACGGGGAACAAAACTTCTCTCTTTTATTCTTTATTAAGAAGAGTCATTACCACCATTCCATTGCGTGTCAAATTAGAATTAGTGCCACAACCCCTGTGAATTGAATGTCATCCAAAACGGCATCAAAATAATTCGAGTAGAATGCAAATTCTAATTCCATCATATACTCCCAAACAGAAAAATCAGAATTGCAGGCTCCAATACCCAATCTCAACACGAATTCTGTGTACAAATTGAATCCTACGGGTTCTTCTCATTTTACAATTTAGGGAAAAACTTTTGCCAAATATCGCAGAAATTTTTAGTCTTACCCAAATTTCGCCATTTTTAAATCTATAATGTACAAATTACATGACTTGCTAAATTTGACATTTCAAGGAAACTCTCGATAAACATCCATTTTCACAAGAAATCCCAATAAAAACTCGTCTTTTTTGAAGATGTCTTTTAGACTTGGGTTTTTACACCAAGGGTAAACATTCTTTCTGAATTTTTTTCATGTTCTATATTTTATATTTCACACACACAAAGATTTCTTTTAGATTTGGGTTTTTACACCTAGGGTAAACATTCTTTCCGAATTTTTTTCATGTTCTATATTTTATATTTCACACACATAAAGATTTCTTTTAGATTTGGGTTTTTACACCAAGGGTAAACATTCTTTCCGAATTTTTTCATGTTCTATATTTTATATTTTATATTTCACACACACACACACAGACTTAGAATTGTGTAATCATATATCTTTTAACATATCAGAAAAATTCAAAGTTTCCCCAATTCTTAACTCCTCTAGGAAAAAAATTCAAAAGAAGAGAATATCTCCTGAACTGCCCCCATTCAAAGTAGCGGAAATGAAGCTTGAAGCCTTGACTATACCACAGACCTTGGCTTTACACTTGTCTTCATCCTAAGAACACTTCTTTGAAATTTAAAAAAAAAAAAAAATTGAGGAGAAAAAATTAAACCAACTTGATCTTTCTTACTATTGTTGTAATGGCCTTCATTTCACATGAGCATCTCAATAAGATTCCTCATGCTAGGACAACTAGATTCTCTAGTGCATCAATATTTGATTTTATCTTTCCAAATCTTTTCACTCATCCATCTTAAGATCCTTACTTTTGCTATGGGTATTCTATGGACATGCTGCTTCTTGAAAATCCAACATACATATTAATAAAGGACACCTGCTTTCATTATTGGCTTATTAATACTGCTTTATACTTGATCAGTATACTCTGGTCAGATAACAATCTACAAACACATCTCCATTTTAGCGGTCCTTGATTCTAAACAAAACACCTTCCTGAAAGTTTTGCTCCTTATGAATAACCTAAATGAGATGCCAGAAACAATCTTGCACAGGTATCTCCTTGTATCATCGCAACTAGTATCTCATCTTATTCTATCTTGGTCAGGTTGAAACATACCTTCCATGTTATTCAGGTTTATAGTAAAAATCTTAGGTTTAAAAACATCCCTTGATAGTTCTAGTTGTAATCCACACCCTCTCATATCTTGAACTGGACACTGTCCTTCATGGAAACAGAAGTCCGCTTAGTAAAGAAAAGGGGTAAAGCTGAACCCAACTTGCTAACCAATATCAACCAAGAAAGAAGTTAAGATCTTTGTACAGGGTTTGTCTCAGGTTCTCAGCTCTGGGTCCTGGGAAGGGTTTAATACAGTGTCACAGATGACCAGACTTAACCCCTTATCAAATACCCACAATGTCGACCATAAGTTTAGAGTTCCATACAAGGTTTTCCTCGGTTACTCAGATGGATAGACTAAATCCCCCATCTGATATGTGCTGCAATGTCTACGATAGAGTTTGAGAGTTACTTATTCAAAAGGGAAAACTAAGAACAAGAAGAAGACTCCAATAAACTTTCACAACTACGACATTCCTGTTCTATGAAGAGATTGTCAAAATCAAGGTTTAAGATTGCTTGAATGTCGATATGACTATCAAAGAAAATAATAGAAAATGGAAATAGAAGTTAACTAAGATTTTCAAGGCTACTAGAAGATAAATACCAATAAATTCGTGTAGCTGTCTCCTTGCAATTCTGTGGGCACGGAGAAATGCAGCACATATATAGCATGCGTTTTCTAGCCTTTCCACTGTGAAATATGTGAGCAGTTTTGGAGGACACATGCTCATATGGAGGAACTTATAATAACTTGGAAAATGAACATGAGCTTTTAGACCTTTCCAGTCACATAAAGGCTCATAAGATACCAAGTCCATTGCTTCATCTACTGACTGCATCAGAAGATTTGCTGTAGTTTGAGATATCCTTCCCTCATCAAGCATTCCCCAGTAAGCAGCTTGAACACCTGATATGGAAATTCTTTGGTAAATTAGCAAATGAAGCATGATAGAGCAAGATATTAATTTCATGACAGAGGCAGTTTTTAGTGCACAAATAATATTATCGACTGTCACAGATGCCGAGTAGCTCTCCTGAAATAGGAAGACCCTTCTAGATACTCAAAATATCTATAATTGATACAGAATTTGGATATCTTTGATGGACAAAAAGGAAGCCTGTATTATTGAAAGCACAGTAGGCAAATCAATTACAGAAAATGGTGAAGAACAACATATTAACATCTTTGAAACATGGACCATATATTTCAAGAAGTGAGGCTTAGGTTCTCAAACAATAAAACATCAATATCAATGTTCTGACAACCGGATTAGTTTGGCTGGTCAGATTGGCTCACCTGGGACCTGGTCACCAAACTAGGCCGGACTTTCCCAGGGACAACATGAGGTATTGACCCAGGAGAACTGGAGGAGAACAGCCCCTGGTGGTTAAACCATCTAATGGTGCTTCTTTTTTTTTTTTTTTTCATAACATTGTAATCAAGAAATATCTTAGTGAAGTAACTGAAAGATCTGAGTTTCTTCACTCGAAGGATTTATCTTTACAGCAACATGATTATGCGTTTCCTAATGTTCCTAAGAGAAAGTATTATTTAGAGTTGAACTAACAGTACAAACCTTTTTGGAACCAAATTTATGTTAATCTTATGAATTCGATACAGGAAATTCATCACTGAGAGCATTAATGATAAATCTATCTTTTTGAATCCATTTTCGGTGGCAAATTCACCATGGACTAGGAGGATGGGGGTTAAGCCAGACCCTTACCTGCTTTATCAGAATATGATTGAAAATGTTATATTTATTTATTTATTTATTTTTTCGGTTTGGGAAAGGGACATCTTAAAATTACCCCAGAAACACATAAAACATGAAACCTAACTAAGGGCATGTCACTTGTAAACATGGTTTTAGATTTCATCAACATGTTGGCAAAATATCGCCAATTTGGACTTTGGTGATACAAAATCTAGGGGGGAATTCGCTGGATTCCCCTTTTTACCTTTTTAATTCAAAAAAATTAATTAAAAATTATATATCATGCATAAATAATGCAAACTTATTTAGGAAAAAATGTTACAAAAATAATATGTAATTTTTAATAGTCCATTACTCAATGTGTAATGAATTATGAATTAACTATATAACTATTTTTAAGCATAAAAATTGTAAAAATAGTAAAAAATATGCAAAAAATTTAAAATATTGAAAAATAAAAAATTGTTAGGAGATGTTGAATTACGTTCTCACACTTTCCTTTTACTTGTTCTTGTTCTTGTTACATGCTTGTTTCTTTTATAGGGTGTGCGCATCTATACTTGCCTACATATGTATGGGTCCCTTTTTTTTTTCCATATTTTAGGTCTTTTTGGTGTATTTTACTCCCATTTAAAACCTTACACAGTTTGGAATTAAAAATCTTTTTTTCTCCAACATTTACCCAACATTCTCCAACTTGGGGATATTTCGATGAAATATCGCCAAGCCTCCCTGGCGAAATCTCAAGAAAACTCAATTGAAAACCTTCCCTGTAAAATCTGAGTGCAATACAAACGTATTAATAACATCATGACTAGTAGGGGTGCAAATTGGGTCGGTTTGGGTCGGGTTTAACTTAACCCAACCCCAAACCGACCTCCTTGAAGGACAATCCAAACCCAACCCAACTCAATTTGAAACCCAAACTTTGAAACCCAGACACCAAACCGATTTTATTTTAAAAACCCTAAGCCCAACCCAACCAAACCCAAACTGCAATTTCAGGATGGTTGGGGTCGGGTTAATTTTGGTTGGTTTTCAATTTCTAGTCTATAAAGATCACATGTTTTTGGAATAAACTCAGCTCATTTGCACCAAAAAACAAATTACCAGCAAATAAAAAAATTAACAATTACTTGCCCTCATTTTTCTTCTGAGCCATTAAGATAAGCCGACTATAATACACAAAATCAAGTTATCTAGATCAAATCACAATGATTTATCAAAACACAGGTTTTAAAACTAAACTAAAAGCAGTTCAAACTTCAAATATTATAGAGTCTGATATTATATGAGAATCAAAATCAACATCTTCACAAAAGAAGCCCTAATTGATTGAAGAGAGAGGGAGAGAGGGAGAACGACCTACCTACCTAAGTGAAGCCTTAGCGTCGCTATCGTCGTCGCCGTCACCGTCGTTACTGGACTGAGTGTTGGAACAATGAATTTTGAATGAGCCCCTTGGCATTTATACCAAGGGGCTTATTTAAAAATAATAAAAGTTTAGAGAGGTTA
Organism: Pachysandra terminalis; assembly: GCA_031762675.1. Lineage (NCBI taxonomy): Eukaryota > Viridiplantae > Streptophyta > Magnoliopsida > Buxales > Buxaceae > Pachysandra > Pachysandra terminalis. The sequence continues at coordinate 2,801,190 of JAUPMG010000002.1, forward strand.
TAAACCCTTGTATTATATATATATATATTATAATTTATAAGTATTTTAATAATCGGGTTAATTCGGCTTGGGTTTCGGGTTGGGTCAGGTTAACCGAAGCCCTAACCCAAAACTGAACCAAATTAAATCAGGTTGCCTTTTTCCAACTCAAAACCGACCCAAGGTACTGAAAAACCCAATCCAAACCGACTCAAAGTCAGGTTGGGTTTGGGTTAGCCAGACCCCAAGTTGCACCCCTAACGACTAGTGTCTAATATTAAGAAAGACCAAAAATATCAAGAAAAACATATCCAATAACAGGTCTAGGTAACTCTGCGCCATGCCATTACATGGGAGAGTTATGACATCAATGATTTTCACAAGCATGTTTGAAGCTTACAAATATATATAAAAGATAAAAATAGTTACCAGAATTTGAATGTTTTTAAAAATAGTTAACAGAATTTGATTTTATTCTTTTCATGGCTGTGTGGAGGGTTGTTGTAAAAAAAGATGGTCGTCTTCCTAATAAAAAAGTAGAAATCTAAGAAGGGAATCTCACTCTGATTAATTAATTATGAAACAAATGCTGTACCAGAATCGACGAAACAATGGAGTATTCGTTTAAACTTCAATATTGGTTAGTTTATGACAGGAGAAGTGTAAATGTCAAGCACAAACCTCATCCAACATACATGAGAATCTTACTAAATGAGGATAAATTATGACCCTGATTTCTATTACTGGAGCATAACATGCAGAAATTACAGTGAGACCAATGATGCTCGGTGTCGTCAAACCATCTAAGTGATGCCCTCAAGATGTAAATTCCTGAAGTAAGAAAAAACTTGCATAAACTAGAGATATCTAGAAAGGAGTTATCCTCATGGATCAGGCCTATGCCTGCGTGGTGAGAAAGGTGATGCAGTGATCTGCAATAATACAATGTGCCAGAGAAGCATGCTTTTGCCATATTCTATAGAGATAAGGCAATGTAAGGCCCTTTGATCTAGTCCATATGAAAAGGAAAAGCTCAGCCGTGCTCATCGTGGTAAAATGGTAATCAAATCATGCCGAAGAGACTTGTTTGTACATGCCCCAGTTTAACAGGATGGGTTCATTATCTAATCAAATAGTTGCATCTACTGGAAGTATGTCTTCTGTTTCTAAAGCTAGTACTCATGAATCACTTATAACAGCGGTCTCTTTATTTAGGGAATTGATCAAGTTTGTAAATATCACTATCGCAAGAGATGTTGCCGGACCTTTCTAGGGACATGGCACCGACATGGTGGGAAAAAATGAAGAAAAATGAAAAAAAGGTGGAAACAAGTTTTTTCTAATGTAACTTTCTAGGTATCTAACTTAGAAAATACATTTAATAACCTAAAATATAACAAAAAACAATGCATATATAGGGGGGTGGTGGGGTGATGAGGATGACATTGAGCCAGGAGCCACTATTTATGGATGTGATGTACGGATATCTGCTCATTATATTTTCTGATTTCATCTAATTATATTATTCCATTTAGACAATTTTATTGTGTTTGGTGCATTTACATATGTTTTGGCTTATTTAGACTATCATTGTGGATGATTTCTCTATATTTCCCCATGTCAGTATGCAATCGTACCTTCCCAAGTATATGTCATTCACTATATATGCAATTTTTTGGTTATATAAATGTATTTAGCACTACATTAGACTGCTACATAGTTTCATTGAAAAAAAAAACCTACTTTCATCATTTTTTCATTTTCTTCAGCTTCTTCGTCTTTCCTGACATGTCAACGACCTTTGGGGGACATGGTCGAAAAAATATCATTGGAGCTACTTCTTCCTATATGTCATGTAACCCCCTTCAAAATTAGGAACATGTTGCGACATTAAAAAAAAAAGCTAGGAAGCCTTCGCCAAACAATGGCAAAGTTAGGGGTTCCGCCTCAGGTATACATGCATCTTCTGCTTATCATGCTATTCTTGGTTCCTCCAAATCCTCTTCTTGGATCGTCAATTCTGGTGTATCTGATCATATGATGGGTATATCATCATTGTTTTCCCCGTATACTATCTATTATTGTTGAGAAAGGATACAAGATGGGAATCTTTTTGACAATCTCTGTAAAAGCCAATGTTAAAAATTTTCCTAATATTTTACTGTAATCTGTTATTCACATCCCAAATCATAGTACTAACTATTTGTCACTAACATCATAAAAAATTGGAATTACAATGTAATCTTTTTCCAGCATATTATGTTTTTCAGGATCTGTTCACAAGAAAGATGATTGATGTGGTGGATTGTATATTCGTGAGGTCGCTCCTTCTGTCTCTTAAGCGCATCAGCCAAATTTTCTAAACATTATAGAAGACCTTATCCTTTTAAAAGTAATAAAAATTTTGATCTAATTGCAATATGCAATTCGATGTGTGGGATCCTCTTACTACCTTTCTATTTGGATGTTGATATTTGAGTCTTTTTTTGATTACCAACCAAGAATAGGATTGTAAATTTGCAAGGGGCCGGCCCATGGCCTGTTAAGCCCAAAGTAACCATTGGGCAGGCCGGGCCTTTGTTTTTCGGGTTTAGGCTAAGGCCGCTGGGCTTCGTCACAATTTTAAGCTGGTATTATAATTGGGGTCGGGCTCGGGCCTTCCTTAGTTAACCTGATAAAGCCTGGACCTATCACTTATATATTAGATTATTATGACCTTATCATGTCTATCTACAAGAACATACGTCATGGGGTAAAATCAAAGGGTGAGTTTACTCTAATAATCATTAGGTTCAGTGTAATGATATCCATTTTGGTCATTGACAGAGAAGTAGTGTCATTTATTCATCAGGTCTTCATAGTACTATTCTGGTCTAAGGTGCTTGTTAGTAGACTTGGGGTTTTGATGCCTAAGATCATCTCTCCTAACCAAGGAGCTTTTGTTAAAGGTAGACCCATCACGGAGAATATTGGTTTAGCCCAAGAGATGACCCAACTCCTTTGCAAGAAGGTTTTTGGTAGTAACGTCATTTTCAAGTTGGATATGGCCAAAGCTTATGATAGGATGGAGTGGAATTTTCTGTACTTAGTTCTTAGAAAATTCGGTTTTCATGACTGCGATCCATCTGATATCGAACTGCGTCTCGGATACTTTTTTTTTCTATTATGCTAAATGGTGGGTATAAAGGTTTTTTTCTGGCTTCCAGAGGCTTGAGGCAAGGTGATCCCCTCTCCCCATTCTTGTTCGTGATTGGTGCTGAGGTTCTGAATAGAAGCCTGGATGCCCAACTTTTAAATGGGAATATTGGGTATTTTACTACGCCTAGAGGTTGCTCCCTAATTTCCCATTTGCTCTACGCCGACGATATTATTATCTTTCTTAATGGCAGGAAGTCCTCTATTACCTGGTTCACTAATTTTCTCTCGAAATATGAGAATTTGTCTGGTCAGAAAATCGACGTGTCCAAGAGCTATTTTGTTGTTGACAGAAAAGTCTCCAATGCATGGGTGAGTGTTATTGCGGTTGCTACGGGTTTTTCTTCTAAACAACTTCCTATCACTTATTTGGGTGCTCCTCTATTTTCTGGTAGAGGTGGCATTTTCTTTTTGAGAATTTGGTTGCTAAAACTCAACGCAAACTGGCGGGTTGGAAGAGTAAATTATTATCCCATGGGGGTAAGCTGATTTTGATTAGGCATGTTCTTTCTAGTATGCCTATTTATCTTCTCTCTGCCATGCATGTGCCTAA
>JAUPMG010000002.1:2809236-2828003 GCA_031762675.1 Pachysandra terminalis
GAGAGAGAGAGAGAGAGAAAGAGAGAGAGAGAGAGAGAGAGAGAGTTCTGGCCAGATAGCTGACTTTTACTGTAATAAACAAATTTGATCTCCTGATTTGAATCTTTGATCCACAATTCGAAGTATAGACATACGATTTGAACATTTGATATATCTCAAATCTATGCTTTGAAAACTATTGGGGTAGGGTAAATGTACATAACTTGAGCAGTTTAATGGTCTTAATCATCGATCTGCAATTTGCAAGAAAAGCAGATTCTTTTTTTTTTATTATTAATTTATTATTATTATTGACTATAGATTTTTATTAGAGAAAGGCAGCATGGAAAGGTATCGGCCATGTCCGGTCTGATATCAAGATTTAGTACATTTAATCAGGATGGTAAGCTTCTTTCCATGACCAATCTGATCATAGAAACCTCCTCGACTTGCTGCCAACATCTATAATTACCGAAGCCTATCATGTGTAGACATTCCATCAAAATCTAATTTCTCCCACCATGCTCATGTCCCCGAGTTGTGTTGCCAGTTGCATCACGTTATCATTGCTATTGCCTAGCACGTATTATCCTATTGCATTCGGACCTGCACAATCACATTGTTAGCGCCTTACACCACGCTCTCTCATGTAGCGATATAGTCACTATCTATGGTCAATAGTCCTATAGCACCACCGCCACCATTATTATTGCCACCATGAAAATGGTGTTTTAGTACTACACAAGCAAACTATAAGGAATGAATTATCCTGAAAATTCATGGGTCTTCCAAGTATTTATGCTAAACTACAAGGGAATTTTAGTAATTTAACCTTCTTGTTTATTAACAATGTCGTTGAAAAGAGTAATCGTGCATGTAGGGAAGGATCATAATTAGTTTATTAATTGTGTAATTGAAATTTGGTGTGTAATTACTGTTTGTAATTTTCATTACCTCATGAGTGAGGATATCTGTGTACCAATGTTGGTTTGTGCCTAAAATGAGTTGATTTGAGTGTTAGTAAGGATGGGGTGATTAGAGAAAGGTGAAGAAATATTTTAAAAAATTATTAAATTATGAAAGTACAAAGAGTGTAGTTACAATATAGGATGTGGATTTTAGAGAGTCAAGAGAATATTACTATGTTCCTAGAAATAGGGTTCCTAAGTGAAAGTAGCTCCAGATAAGATGAATAGGAAAGGCATTAGAACCAGATGGTAATCCAATTGAAATGTGGAAATAGGAGAGGTCATGTTTTGTGGTTGATCAAATTAATTCATAGAATTTAACTCTAGAAAAATGCAAAATTATTAAAGGAAGAACATAGTAGTACCAACAATTAAGAGTAAAGAAGATGATCAGAACTGTAGCAATTATTATGGAATTAAGCTTATGAGTCACACTATAAAGTTTTGGAAAAAAGTGAAGGAGAATACGTTAAGAAGAATACCCGAGTATCAGAAAATTATTTTGGCATTATGCCAGGGAAGTCTACCACTTTTCGTTGACAAGTAATGGAGAAGTTTGGAAAGAGGAGAGACCTTCACATGGTCTTAATTGTTCTAGAGAACATATATGATAGAGTCAGTACCTAGAGAGTTAATCAAGTGGGTTTTGGGTAGAAGAGAGTACCAATCAGATATACTAAGTTCAATAAAGACATGAATGAGTGAGAGCTAACTAAGATGAGAGCGATGGATAGCGAGACAAATGAGTTCACAAAAACGATAGGTTTATATCAAGGGTCAGCTATGAGTCCTTTTCCTTTTTCTCTAATTATACATGAACTGATTACTCACATCCAAGGGGAGGTGGCTAAGTGTATGCCATTTGTAGATGATGTGGCTTTGGTGAACTAAACCAGAGAGTGAGTAAATTCAAAACTGGGGTTATGGAGAGATAACTTGGAATCAGTATTATTAAAGGCGCTAGCCTAGACGCCCAGGAGACCTCCTAGGCATCTAGGAGATTTTTTAAGGGCTCAGGCGAGGGTTGACTAGGCTGAGTGTGCCTAGGTGAACACCTAGCCACTGAGGCGATAGCCTAGGCAACAAGGCGTCCGCTGGTTGCCTAACCACCTGGGTGGTCACCCATTGTGCAATGTAGATTTTTATATTTTAATTAATATAAGTTTTAATTAGTATTAGATTTAGTTTAATTAATATTATCAAAGATAAATTACATAAACCTCCCTTGAGGTATGCATTAACTACAGACACCTCGTTTCAACTTTTTGAAATAACACTTCCTCCCTGCAGGTTTGAAGGGAGGTCGCACTCACCTCCCTTCTGTTATGTTATTGTCATGTTGTATGATGAAAAGCATCTTTTGGATAAAATTACCCCTCTATGAGTTTTATGGTAGTTACAAAATGAGGGAAAATGAGGATATTTAAGTAAACCAATAATAAAACGTCATTTTGACTGGTTGAAGTCTTCTAACAAGGGGGAAAGTGTTATGTCAGAAAGGTGAACGGATCTCCCTGTAATTAATGCATACCTCAAGGGAGGTTTCTGCAATTTACCCTATTATCAATGAAAGTTACTGATGTTAATATGTTATATCACTTCTATGCAGGCTAACTTAAAGCTTTATTGATTTTAACTTTTAAGCATCCAAGTCTCTAAAGTCTACTCTAACCCTAATAAAGCATCCAAGCTTTATTGATTTTAACTTTTTATGGTTCTTTAACTTGGTTTTCTTGATTGGATTTTATTTCATTCAAACCTTTGTAACTTTATTATATTACTCATAGCGTTAGGCTATATTGGTAAAAATTATCTTATGTTAATTGCAGCTTCAAATTATTATCATATTCTGTTTTTATAAATGCTATATATTGTCATTTATTTACACAAGCTCCTTTTAAAAAATAAATTTGACATCTAGGCGAGCGCCTAGGCGATAGGCAAGTCTATCGCCTAGCCTTGCCTAGGCGATTTGATAACATTGTTTGGAATCAAATAACGTAGGTCAATTAAGACCAAGGATATGGAATGTAACATTAACATAAATAATAGTAGACATGAAGCAATGGTAAGAATTGAGAAATAAGAGATTCTTAAAAGCAATCAATTTTGCTATCTTAGATCAATTATCCATAAAGAGTGGGATATTAGTGAAGATGTTGCATATAGAATATGAGCTGGATGGTTTTAATGGATAGGCACTTCTAGAATGTTACGTGATCGACGTGTTCCACTCAATTTTAAAAGGGCACGTTTTATAAGACAACCATTAGGCCTACTATGATATATGGATCAGAATGTTGGGCAAGAAAGAAACAAAATATGCATAGGATGAGCATTGCTAATATGAGGATGTTGAGATCGATGTGTGGAAAGACTATGAAAGATGATGCAAGGAATGAAAAAAATCCAGGAGTGTCTAGGTTTTCTTCAAATAGGAGAGAAGATGAAGAAAAGTAGATTAAGATGGTTTAGACATGTAGCGAAGACCTAGGGAGGTGGTGGTAAGGTTCTAAGGGGCACACATTAAAGAATCTAATAGAGGCCTAGGGGAAGACCAACAAGAACCTGAATGGAGTCAATCTGAAAGGATTTATTTTTTTATTTTTTTGATCAATAACGAAGAAAATATATTAAGAAAAGGGAAGGGAAAAGTACAGCAAAGAGGAAGAACAACAGGTTCCCCAAGAAAGGGAACCACCAATTATCCCAAGAACCACAAAAAAAAAAAAAAAAAAAAAAGAAAGAAAAAAAGGAAAACCAACCAAAAAACAAAGGGATGCCATCAAAAAGCTACAAGCATCACCACCACCCCCCACACAAACCACTACATCACAGAGACAGACTTCCAACATTTGATTATATCCGAGGTAGAGATGTCCTTGAATTCTGGGAGCACCCCTGTCCATGCAGCCGTAGTCAATCGGAAAGGATTTGGATACTACAATCTGACCGAAGATATAATTCTTGTCAGATTGAGGAACAAGATTTGTGTTGCTTGTCCCAACTACTTGGGATAAGGCATTTTCTGTTGTTGTTGTTGTGGTTGTACTTAAAGATACTCTAAAATTATTGTAATGTATTCACTAATTTGTGCTGAAGTGCACGGTACGTTTATGTTGATATTCTATGTAACTGCTCATATTATTGTTACATCATTGCAATCCATAAACTAGTAAGTCAATCAAGAACAGCCACTCCCAAGATGTTCATTCATGGTTGGAAAACAAATCAGACCCAGCTAATTGATCACTTCCGTGGGAGAGGTGGCGATCTCCCACAGCAAATAGACACTATGTTATCATTTCCTAACATTTTGTTGCAAATGTCCCTCAATTTCCAATGCTTCTCTGATTTCTCCAAATCTTTGGTGACAGAGATATTTCCATTGTTGCTTTACCCAACATTTCCCCGTTCAAGACGATGTTATTTCCTGCAATACCAATATTCTTTGGATCTTGGCCCTAATGAGAAGGCCTTCATAGCACCAAATGTTTTCACCAAATTCTCAGAAAACTAATCATAAATAGTAAACATAACAAATACAAGGAGATAAGACAAATAAGAACGTACAGATGACAGATTTTTCTACTGAATGAAACAATAGAATTTGATAATTCAAATGGAACCTGCAGGAGTAGGAAAGAAATGGCAACAAGCTATTGGATACAGAAATAATTTTACTTGCAATTCTTTATATGCTAGCTCTTTGTTCAAACTTACAGAAAATCAAATTTCCATGGAAAGAGAACATTTTATCTCAAAGACATGCTTGATACTTTCAGTTTCTTTTTATTAAACTCTTAATGTTATAAGGAACAAGAGTTGTCTTTATATATATATATATATTGCACAATTACAGAGAACTTCCATTGGTAATAATTTGTAGAAGATAGAAGTCATCACATCTTAATGCATTCTCAAGATAAAATTGCAATCTCACCTTAGCCGCTGAGAGTTTATCCATATCCAAAAGATGTAAAATAAACTGTGTAGTTGATCCATTCAAAATGAGTGTCAAGAATACGATCCCCCCAGTGAAGAAAACAAACTGTAGAGATATAAATTTCAATTACTATATCAGACAAAGATGTATGTCAACTTCACGTTTTATGTTTCCCACTCTTAACATATATAATATAGTCACAATCACACCTGAGCATAACATACAGTTTACTAGCAACATACCAGAGTTCCTGTTTCTGGCTTGAGCATGGATGAGGTGTCACTAGCACGCTGAAATGGCAAGAAAAACGAATGGAATAGTTAGGAAAAAATTACAGGTTAGAAAATAATATGCAACATAATGACTGAACTATAAAACTAAATATCATGTTTGAACCAACAAATACAAGTGCATGTAGTTCATACTTGACACATGAAATTACTATGCCTGACCTGGATTTGTGTCGTGTAGAAACTTATTAAATGGAACTAACCAATGAGAAAGTAATCTTATGCATCTTTCAGATGTCATATCAAAAGAAACCAATAATCAATTTTATACGAAAACCTTAAGGTTTCAAGTAACAATTTACTAAATTCATATTTTTCCTCCCCCTACTACAATTAAAAAACAACCTCTAGGAATATATAGAAGAGAAATTGGTACTAAACAAGATACTGACTCACTATTCGTAATTCTACAACAGAAATGACTTATTCCCCAACTAGTAAAGGTTAGCAACATGAATCCTGTTCCGCCATCCCAATCTAATGAAAACCAGATATTCAATCAGATTATGTGTCATCATATCATTTCTGACGGACTCCAGTTTCTTAATCAACAGTCAAAATAACCCCATGATCTGTTATACATGAAATTCCTAAGCCTTGATGTACTTTAAGAAGAAAAAAATAAGAGAAGGAAAAGAATAGCCAAGGATAGTAGAGCATTAGTTTCCAGATCGACATTCTTATAATTTTAATATTTAAATCAAGGAAATAATATTATTAATGGGACACAGACTTCTAAGTTAATATTTATGTTATTGCATAAAGAACCCCACTCAATCACTAACATGAAGTGCAACCCTAAGCCAAAGATATCCATGTGAAAGATCAAGAGTTTTTAACAACTTACACAGACTTAGGGAGATGAAAAAAAGCTGCAGAGATAAAGACATGTTAATTAATTGAGGATAATCTCAAGGAGTGACAATTCCAACCTAGAACTTAAGCAAAATATGAGTTTGAGTTACTAGAAAAACAATTGGTGCACGGTAACATCTGGAGAGATTCATCTTGAAAGAAAATATAACATGAAATGAATAAGAACATCACAAAAGTAAGACATTCCACATGGGCATTCGCATTTAAAATGCTAAAACATTACAATTCTATTATGTCTAATATAAATGTTAATAACAAGTATAAGTGAAACTTGCTTTAACCGACAATGATAGTGACAATGCCACAGCCCCTCGCAAACCAGACCATGCAAGAATAGTAGCTTCCTTCACGTCCAGACCATAGCCAAAATATCGTAGAAATGGATATAAGGTTCCCACAACAATGATGCGGGAGACTTGAACAAAAATATAAAGCAGAACGAGGTAGCCCCATGAAGTTCCTGAAAAGAAAAATGAAATGGAAAAGGAAATCATGAAAATCAAACAAATTCTAATTCATAGAACAAAAGAAAACTATTCTGTAGAAAAGGAATCATAAAGTCGATTAAAACATCAATTTTATTTTATTTTATTTAAGGGAACCACTATGGTAGGAGATTCACTTTTGTTTTTTTAATCAAACAAATTCTAATACATCTAGTAGAAAAAAAAAGAAAAAGAAAACTCTTCTGCACAAACGGAATCATAGTCATTTAAAAGGTCATTTTTTTTAAAGAAAACCACTATGGTAGGACTAGGAGAGGGGCAATTTTTTTTGGATGGATAACATTCATTTTATAATTACAATAAATATAGGAACATGTAAAATACCCAAAGACAGAGAGTCCCAAGTACGTTTCAAAATATCTTATTCAGGTAGAGTTTTGGTCCTCAAAAGATGGAAATGTATCGATATGCTCAGAAATGTATAAATTCATGGAAACTACTTGAAATTTTAGAAAACATAAAGACTCACTTTGATGCAAAGATAAGATTAAAAAATGATGAATTAACATGAATTTCATATCACATAGTACATATATTAAAGTGGAAATGAACCGGTAAACATGCTGGTGCATGAAAGCTTTAACAAGGCTTGATTAAATATGAGAGAGAGCTACAATATAACATAAAAAAGTAATAAAACATAAAGACATTCATATCCCATGGAATACATCAATTATCACTAAGGAACAAGACGTGATCAATTTCATGACCTACAACTGTACATTCACACATTAAGAAAACATTTAACATTTTTCTTTTGGGTGTCATATCTATTACAGGAAAAAGAAAAAAAAAAGTTAATCCCTAAGCATAAAAGATAAAATAACATACAAGAGTTCATTATTCAACCCAAAGTAACAGAATTAGTCAAAATGACATATTTTTAAATGGTTTCTTTAAAAAAAAAAATAGTTAAACAATACAATTAGGATATTCATGATCAATCCATGAAATTGATAGAACAATCACAGATTGATATAATATCAATTAATCAATCTGAAAGACAAATATTTATCAATAAAAACTAATCAAAATAAATATTTAAAGTCTTTTTTTATTCCACAGTTGATAGATCATCCTTGGATTCAACACATAAATAATTTGAATCAAAATATTATGCTTTAAAACATCTTCTTCTTTTTTTAAGTTATACCCCCAAAAAAACGTTAAATTTCATGAAATATAATCACATAAATATATGGATTTCATTTAAGTTAAAGATGAATTTCATCAAATAATAGTCTACAAGATAAAGGTATACCTTGTAAAACTGAGAGAATCGAAAAAACTTCCCTCCGATCTTTAACTTAGATATTTCAACCTAAGATAAAAAACTTTTAGAATATTTTTAGATGACAAATGAGGGATTTGAATGGTTTTACATAATCATTTTAAGGTGCAAGCACAAAGGGGAATTTAAATAGGAAGGCTAAGATACAGTCTCTTCTTTAACCTTCAAGTATCGAGTGAGAGTATTGACCATATCTAAAATTTTACGAACTCTCGATATATTACATGTATCGAACGTATGCTGTAAAAATTTGGGGTTTCAAAATAAGAGGTACTGTATCATACGTGTGACTCGATATTCGGTACATATCGAGCGTATTGATGCGATATTTTGGAAAATGATCCCAAGATAGAAACTACATAATCAGAACATATAGAAACGAAAACATTGGAGGAAAAACAGAAACGTAAGAAAGTAATGTGCCCCTATCCTAGAATCATATTCTCCATCTAGAGTCTCGACTCCTTGTTAAGCTAATTCATTTGCCGATCTATGAATCCATATGAACGAGATATTCATCATGGATGCAATACTTCTAGCAAGCTTAATGCAATGAAAATATCTCCACGAACCCAAACAACTGCTTCTAACACAATTGGAGACAATTGTGAATCGCCCTCCACAATGTCTATCTTCGTCCTTTTAGTTTCCTTCAATCCTCAACTTCTTCCTTACGGAAAAACCCTCTTCTATTGGACCAGCGAACCAATGCAAAAGGTCACCCTTGTGTCGTCTCTGAACACACCACCAATACCGAGGGCAATTTTGTTGATACTAAAATGATTACACCTAGCTAAGGGGGACTTAATTTGCCTTAACCCTCAATATATATATATTGATTGGTTGCACAAAACAAAATGAGGTGATAAAAACTAGCATGAATACACTAGGTCACACTTACAGAATTTGCAACCAAAAAACTACAAGAATGGACATGAATGATCATGAACAATTATGACCAAAACCAAGAAGATCTAAATTCTAAACAAAGAGTTTCTTTTGGATCTTCAAGGGAGAGAATCCTTTCAAAAGGAATTTTTTTGGCTTACCAGTGTGTAAACCCCCTTGCCCCCCAATTCGCAAGAGAATCAGCTACTCCCTTTTCCTTCGCAAACCGCATAATTGCACATGAGGAAAACAAGCTCACAAAGACGCAAGATTTCATCCCACCAGTAGTGGACTTAAAATAGAATGAGAATCCAAAAATCCAAGTCACTAGAAAAAGGGAATATGATCCAATATGAAGTTGATTGAAGCAAAAATCATGAATCTAGATTTTGATTTCAAAGGAAATTTCACACCATTAAAATAAGGAAAATTTTTAGGAAAGAAATTTCAAGGGAAAGTTAAACATTTTACAATTTTTCATTAAACAAATATATGATCAAGGTAAGAGAGATATCGAAAATAGGAAATCTTCGATGCCTTTAGCAAAGGGAAATTTCATGAAGTTCTGGAGAAATTTAAAACCATTGCCAAAAATAAAAATAAATCCGTAAACCATCTAAAAGCACCATTAATTCAGCCACACTGTTCGAGTTGATTCTGTAAAAATTGCAAAATGCAAAGACAAAACAGCCCTGACGATCCCTAAGAAGTCCACCACCCTAGCAAGGCATGGATTATTCTTAGAAGCCTTATCAGTTTTAACCATTCCAATAGAGTCCTTTCCCATCAAACAACAACACAACGTTTTAGAAAGCAGAAGAGCACTACGAGGGAATATCAGAGAACCTAGCTTCCTTCTTCAGTGAAATAAGGCTAGAGATACGTTGAATCCATCTCATTAGAAATCTAATGATAGAGTCAATGGTATGAGTTTTCTTTTCATACCTTTGAGAACTTCTTTCTAACCAAAGCTCCCAAAGAATAATGAGAGGAGTGATAACACTGATTACCACATAAAACCAAACTTGAGAATTAATGTAAGCAATTTGAAACCAGGATAGAATCTAGATTTAACGGTTCATACCACTCTGTTAGATGCAAGCTATTATAGAAGAAATCCCAAATGTTCCGGACAATATATGTAGTGATGTCAACCTGGATTATCACTAAGCATAGTTAATTAGATAATAAATAGATGATTACTATGATATAGCTTATACTTGTAAGTATACAAGTGTGTATATAAATGTTCACCTATAAGAGTACCTATATAGTTTCTAAATGTAAAGATTTAGCTAACTAATAATTAGGTTTGTTCAGTGAAAGGATACACATGAAATGATTCTAAGTAAATGATGTAGAATGGAAATATCGAATCACTATACAGGAAGATCCTTGAAGTTCCTTTTCACTAGTACCCTGAACATGTTTATTAGTAAGCATTCCTCAATTAATAATTAAAGGATTAGTTGGATCAGGTAAACCATTTAAGGTATTAATTACATGAGCCATTTGGATTAGTTATTTAAAATACTGGTATTAGTAATGATAGGTAAGAATGATAGATGCTAATTATAATAAGTCAATATTAGATATAATTGTAATATTTTGAATCTTGAGTAATAGCTAATTAATATTTAATTATGGCTAGTTAGCTACTACTATTGTTTTAATTGTTAATTAGAGGCCTCACCTTATTTAACTAACTAGTGAATTTATCTTAATCCTAGTTAAGGTTTGTTAGTGTTATGTAGGCTATCTTATAATCTCATTAATAAATGATTGGATGATTAGTATATGTTAGATGAGGTTAGGTAGATTACACTAATTATATTTTAATTATAACATTTTTAAGATTTAACATATCACTTTGAATGATTAAGCATGTTTTAGGGCTAGTTGGACATATATATGACTTGATTAATTTATGATGGAATTTGATTGGGTGACATGTATGGAAATCTTGAGGCGAGATACATCGAATCAATGGGATATGGATGTAAATAAACATATGGCAAACTTGTATATAAGTTATAAAGTAAAGTTAATAATGAAACACAATATTTCCAGGAATACCATTAAAGCATTGTCAAAAGGTAACCTAGGCCTACACACGACACATGGCAAGACCTAGGCTAGAATTAGGACAAATGTCCCTAACGATAACCTTAAACCTAATCAAAATTAAATTAAGGCTAAACCTTGTTAATTAACACTAATTCAGATTAGTTAAAGTAAGATTAAATAAAAATGATTAGTATTAACTAATAAGCTAATATAATGTTAGTAATATAATGATAATACTAATTAAGCATATAAGTTAGTATGAGATTAGTAAGTTACTTTATATTAGTAATTAGGTAAGTATATAAACTAGAAAATAGATTAGTAATCTAGTTAGAAGGTAAAACTCTACAGAAAAACAAAGAAGAAGAAGGTAAAACTCTGCAGAAAAACAAAGAAGAAAGGGGAATTCAAAGGGGAAATTGAGGGGAGGTCGTTTTCCTACTAAATTTGTACCTGAGGTAAGTAATAATACCAAGTATAATAGTTTTGGAAGTTCATATTTGATGTTTGCCCTAAATATTATAATTCTGATATTCATTTCAGATTTGATGCTTTCCCAAAATACTATGATTCTGATTTGCATTTCAGATTTGATGTTTTCCCTAAATACTATAATTATGATTTACAGTTCAGATTTGATGATTTCTCTGAATACTATAATTCTGGTTTGCAATTCAGATTTGATGATTTCTGTAAATACTATAATTCTGGTTTGCATTTCAGATTTGATGTTTTCCCTAAATACTATAATTCTGATTTGCAGTTCAGATTTAATGTTTTCCCTAAATACTATAATTCTGCTTTGCAGTTCAGATTTGAAATTTACTATAAAAATTATATTTCTGACTTTCTGGAATCTCCCCTTGGCTGATTGAAGCTACCGACAACATTTTTACAAAACTACGTTTTCTTAGGTTTGACAGTCTCAGTATAATATGCGTGATTTACATACGTATGAGATGTGTGTTATGTGGGGTAATATGCCCGCGGCTTTGTGCCGATATGTGGGTATAGGCCATTGTCTGGCTACTAAATCCATGCTATGTAGTTGTGAAATGTATGACGAGTTTATGATATTTCATTTGGATGCCGGCTGACGAGCGACGTTCTGGAGTCCTTGCAAGTGACCGTTTTATCCCATCTGATCAATGTGGATTCTGTTCAGTCTCTACTGATGATCATGAGCCCTGGCCCAATCATAGCATCAGAGTGACTTCTGTATATTTAATTTCCTATAGTAAGTTGAATTTATCGTGAGCTTTGCGCCGGTGAGCTGTGCCCTTGTGCCAGCTATAATGGAAGGCACCAAGGTGTCCGTGCTAGCCTGAACATCTATATGTATGTTCCGGTTATTTTTATTTATATTTCAGTTAGAATGTCATGCCTGATTATTGGAATGCTTCATATTGCATATTGTTTAATTTTATTTCCGTTACGATTAAAGTTGTGATTTGTAACCATTATTTCAAATAGCATGATTTCTTGCACTGTTTTGTTTTATCTGGCTATTGCTTATTGGAATGAAAACCTCATTAAGTTTTCCTATATATATATATATATGTATCTTGGTGCATGTGTATACAATGTTTTGCAGGTAATCAATGAAAATTTGATCGTGAGAGTAGCGCAGCGGAAGAGTGGGTTGGTTAGCTAGGTCATCCTAATGGTTTTGATCCAGTGATAATGTACTTGTATTAATTTTATTTAGATTTAAATTGTAGAATAACAGTGTAACATTGTAGACTTTAATGTATATAATTGTATAATGGTTGTAATAAATTATGTTGTGCATCTAATCTCCATCTTCCTTGTGAAGATGATGGTCATTCTTCAAATTCCATACCAGATTTGTTGGGTGTGGAACTCGAGGTGTGACAATATCACCTCTAAGAATACATGAAAGGGACTTTTGGTTTGAGGTGCAGTGCAACAACTGAATCAAGAAGCTAACTTCATAACTTAAGCTTGGATAATCTCATCAAATGGAATTGCACTTCTCAGCAACTTCCAAGCTAGAATTCCATTTTGGTGTTGTGCCAGAGCAATTTAAACCAGCCATTATTTTTTGTCCTTTTAATCTGATAAGATTAAAAGCTGATTTAACTGAAAACATGCCAGAGGATTGATGTATCAACACTGTTCTATCATCAAAATTAGAGAGCTGAATACCATGAATCATGGATTTGTTCATTAATACGAACGTACAGCTACCATGGAATATATGTAGGAGGCATGCCATTCACTAAAATATCTCTAACCAGCAAATCAAGGTTAGAAATACTGTCCTCACTCAATTCATCAGCAAGAATACCAAGCCCAAACAAGTTTTTGGACCATAAATTAACAAATCCACAGCCCAGCAACCAAGAGGAGTTAGATATAACAAATGCCATTTTGTTAAGAACATGAGAGTTTAACTGAGAGGATAGGTTTGACCTTAACAAATTTGCAATGAATGTACTTTGCCCATAAATTTTTCTTAAAAAGAACTGCCCATGCTTGTTTCATTCAAAAGGCATCCGATACATTGAGTATCATGAGTACCCAACCCACCTTCTGAAAATTCTTGCCATGAAATCCATTTATTCTTTTTGACACCTTTTTTATTCTCCCTTAAGGATCCAAAAAAAAAAAGGCGTTTCAATTATGTCTAGGACCCACAAAGAAAGATCTGTAGAGAAAATTAAATGGATAGGCATCGAAGATTACAAAGTAAAAATGTTAATAAGAGTCAATTTGCCTCCTTGAGATAGAAGCTTGCCTTTCCACCCTACCACTTTGCCTTAGATCCTATTGATCAAGTTCTCAAAGAGTTTGCAAGTGAGTCTACCAGTGTATAAAGGAGCAATAAGATAAATAATTAGAAGTGTTTCCTTGCAAAACTCAAACCTCTCATCATAATTTCAACCATTTTTTCTCTTGCTTTTTCCTTTTTTTTTTTTTTTTGGAAGATTTCCTTGCAAAGTATAGTTGAAGATAACTTAAACCATACTTTGTGAAGTTTTCTCATGCACAACAAAGCAACTCTCTCTCTTACAAATTTGTTCCCTAGAACATGAAAATTTCTCCAAAAACCGTATAAGACCCCAATAGAAGATTTCCTTCCATTTGAAAAGAAAAAAACATCATTAGCATATAATAAGTGAGACACATGAATACATATTCTGGGGGCATAAAATAACTAATCTCATCAGCAGAGAAGGATGCAGCCAAACCTTTACTAAATATTTTGCACCCAAAATGAAGAGGAAAGAAGAAATAGGATCTCCATGACAGAGTCCTCTAAAATATATGAACACCCCTCATAAGTATCATGGTTAATGACTGAAAACCCCTAGTTTTTTTATACATATGGACACCAAGGAGATCCATTCATTGCAAAGACAGCCTTTTAACACTTCCAACAAGAAATCTCATTCCACCATATAGTACGCTTTTGCCATATCTAGTTTTATCATTACTTTCCTCCCAAAATTTCTTTCCTAGATTACAATGAGCACATGAGCAACGCCAATATTCTCAGTAATAAGCCTCCTTTGACAAAAAGCCTCCTTGCTCATAGGATATCAAGTTAGGAAGAAACATACCCAATCTTATCATTATCAATTTAGAGAATATGTTATTGACTTAAACACACATACTAAGAGGCCTAAATTATAAATATTGTATGGGATTTTTGGTCATGGTAGCCAAACAAGTAAATGAGTTGCTATGTTGAATAGATTCGGGTACAAGCATAGTGTAAGGGATCAGTCAATCCCTGTCCGGGTCGGCCGATCCAACTCGGGATTGGCTCAGGATGAGCCACGATCCCAAGCCGATCCCTAAATGTTAAAAGTCCACTGACTCGGAATCCCGGTCCAGATCGTCCGATCCAAACAATCTGACTCGGAATCGCCGAGTATGATCGGACGATCCAATATGGATTGTCCGACACCTGAGTTTTTGTCATTAATGAAGTCTTTTTCTTTCAAAGCATTTTCCTGACAGCTATTAATAAGTTTATCATTTGATAAAGACAGTTGTTACTAAGATTGAAGACAGTTGTTACTAAGATTGAAGACAACTGTTAATAAGCTTATATATGTGAGGAAAGATAACTGTTTTCAAAAGAAAAAAAAGGTGAGGAAGACAGTTGTTAACAACTTAGTAAGTTTTTTTTTTTTTTTTGGGTAATTAGTAAGGTTTTATGTGAGGACAGCTGTTAGTATTTAATAAGCTTTTTATTAATAAGTTAGTATTTAATAAGCTTATCTATGAGGAAGATAACTTTTTTCCTCTCAGACTTTTTCTGATTTTGCTCATGCGACTCGTCTCGAACTCCATTAATGGAGGTTCTTTCAACAGCTCAAGCTCATCTCTAATTGTCTCGCTTTCAACAGCTATTCTGTTTAACATGACGATTAGCTTTTGTTCATATAATTTCGAGCCATATCAATGGCGGTTGTTTGTGATCTTTGAGCTCAAGATCATTTCTGCTTGTTTCGAAACAAAAAACAACGGTGATTCGATGAAGCTAATGTAGAAACGAAGAATCAAACACAATAATTTGAACAAAGTAATCTAGATCTGACTTTTTTTGATTTATTTTTGAAAATAAAATTGGCCTTGTTTTGGATCGGCCGATCCAACTGGGCATCGGACCGGGACGAGAGGATGCAGGGACTCAGCTATGTATAATATAAAGCTATGTTGTAAAGGTTCGGGTACGTGTGTCAGAGTCTGATATGGGAACAAGTTGTCAGATTTGGGAAGCCATAAAAAGAATGAAGGAACTCAACTATTTCTAATTTTTTATTTATATTTTTAAAAATTAGTTTCTCCGTGGCAAACTTCTAATTACAAGTAAACCACGATATCTCGATGGCAAACTTGAAATTACAAGCCATTGGTGGCAAACTTATAACTACAAGTTTGGGAGATTAATAAGAAGTGGGCTCAGGGGCTTAAAAGGTTAGTTTTCTAATCGCAATATCTAGATGACAAACTTGTAATTACAAGCCATTGGTGGCAAACTTGTAATGAGGGCTTAGAAGCTTAAAGGTTAATTTTCTTCTTCTTCTTCTTCTTCTTCTTCGTCTTCTTCTTCTTTTGAAATGAGGAAAAGATTAGTCAAAAGGTTTAGTCTTGTAGTGACCTAGACCTAGAAAAGGAAGGAGGAAAAGGTGTAGTCTTGTAGTGACCTAGACCTAGGAAGGATGATACGATAATTTTCTTAGAAGCCTCTAAGGATAATGTCTTCTGGACTACGTGCATTCTCTGATGTTATGAAATGGTCTCTGGCCTTAATGTCAATTTGGAAAAGAGTAGTTTGTTAGGCCTCAAGGTGGAGGAGTTTATTAATGAGTGTTGTAGTATCATGGGGTGTGGGGTGGGTAGTTGGCCGATGAATTATTTGGGATTGTCTCTGAATGGTAAGCATAAGAGCATTCAATTTTGGAATTCAGTGTTAGAAAAAATGGAGAAGAAATTGGCCACTTGGAAACATAATTATCTGTCCCTTGGGGGCATATTACCTCGATCAAAGCTTCTTTGGGCAATCTGCCCACCTATTTTATGTCTTTTTTCCAAGTGGTGATTAGTGGGTTGGAGAAGTTGTAAATAGACTTTCTTTGGGAGGGTGGTGGGAGTAAGAAGGATCATCTAGTAAAATGGGCAGATGTTTGTAAGGAAAAAGATAATGGTGGGCTTAATTTGGGCAATCTTCGCATGCGGAGTGGACTAACTGAAAGGGACTAGGAGCCCGTTTATTGACTCGGGGGGAAAATTGAACACGATGATGCTTTCCCAACTGACATGACTCAAACTCTAAAGATGCTAAAGAATGTAAACTGGGAGCTAAAAGCTTCAAATTAGCTAAGGACGAGTGACCAAGGTGGCAATGGATCTGATGAGGAGATATTATAGCAGGACAGGTAGGGGGGATGGAGTGACAGGATCGCCATCAAAGTAGTAGAGACCATTGGACTCATGCCCGACGCCAATCGTATTCCGGGTCGTCAAATCCTGAATAAGAATAAAATTAGGAAAAAAAAAGAGACAACAGTTAAGATCATTAGTCAATTTAGCAATAGATATTAAATTAAATGAAGAACGTGATAGATACAAAACAGATGACAAGGATAAAGATGAAGAGGGTTGGGCAGTCCCGATTCCTTCAAACAAGAGTAGACGATCCATCTGCTAAAGTAACTGGGGGAAGGAATGATGACAACTGGAGAGATGTAAAAAGACTAGATATATCTGTCAAGTGGTTAGTAGCTGCAGAGTCAATTGTCCATGGGTAAGAAACAGAAGCTATGCAAGCAATAGGTGTATCTCCTCTCGGTGCTAGGGAAGTAGACGGAGTTGAGGCCTGGTGAGATGCTTGTAGCTGAAGAAGCTGAGAGTATTCCTCTAGAGAAACAGTAACAGTATCTACAACAACCAGAGTAGGAAAGTATCCAGGGTCAAAAACAACAGCATTCGCAACCTGAGAAGGGCGTCCGTGAAGTTTCCAGCATGTTTCCTTGTTGTTCTCATCCTGGCCACAAAAAGAGCACTATCTAGTCTAACCTCTACCACGTCCAGCGGCCACCACGAGATCCCCCGCCATGTCCTCCACAAGTGGAACCACCCCTACCAAAAACTAGTGGAGGGGACTGAGTAACAAGTGCGGAATGATCAATTGGAAAAGGTGAGGGTGGCTCACGGGGGGTGCTCCGTAGAACACGTTGATAGGTCTCAGCAAAAGTGGGAGAGTAGCACCACCAAGTATCTGAGATCGAATCGGCTCATATTCAGATTTCAGACCAGCGAGAAATTTCATAACCAACATTTGTTCCATCTGTTTCTGCTGTTCTTGAACACTGGTAGTCCATGGCATGACATCATTCAACTCCTCATGTAACATTTTAAGAGCAGCAAAGTACTCTGTAACGGACGAATCGGTCTGCTGCAGCTTGAAATACTGAAAGGAGAGATCATACATGCAAGCCAAATTGCTAGAATAAAGGAGGTGGACATACTCTCAAATCTCCTTACACGTACCCAAGTGATTGCACATATCTGCAATCTCCGATTCTATAGAGTTCCATAGAACAGTAACAATCTAGGCATCTAACTGTTTCCATGCCTTAATGGCTTTTAATTTCATCATCGGATGGAGCAGAATCAGTGAGATGCGCGTCATGGCCTACGCCAGCAAGGGCCATAATAATGGAACTGGACCATGAAAGGAAGTTGTTACCATTCAACTTCCGAGTGGTGAGTTAGGTGATAGTCTTGGACTCCATAAATAAACAAATTAAGCTGCTCAAGACCAAAATGAGGCCGCAATCAAGTTAGGCCGCTCAAGATCAAAATGAGGCCACAATCAAGTTAGGCCGCTTAAGATCAAAATGAGGTCGCAATCAAATTAGGCCGCTCGAGACCAAAATGACGCCACAATCAAGTTAAGCCGGTCAAAACCAAAATAAGGCCACAGACCAGTTAGGTCGCTCGATATCAAGTCGTCAACAAATCAAGTTGCTTGTCATCAAGATCAAGTCGCACACTACTTGAAATAAGAATCAAACTATGTGCAGCCTAACAAATAAGATTGTATGAACACACCAAGTTGGGTAACGAGATTCAATCACATGAGATCCTGAGATACGAAGAGCAGCGGCTGGTTTTGATATCTGGTTGGAGAAAAGAAGGGTTGTGGCTAGGTTTAAAGAACCTACAAAACATATTTGCAAAACAGATCTGCGGCTAGGGTTAGAGAAAAGAAGGGTTGCGCCTATGTAATGACCCGATCCCAGATCCCAGACTAAGTGAGATTTGAAGCCTAATTAGCCTAACTAATTAGACTTAATCTCACAAGTTACTTAGACCAATGACCGATAGGACCTTGACTATAGAAGGTTAGACCGACCCGAGAAATTTACATGAGTTGAGGAACCAACCTGCCAGAGCAGAAATAATTAGATATTA
>JAUPMG010000002.1:2840486-2856006 GCA_031762675.1 Pachysandra terminalis
CCCCCCCCCCCCCAGTAAAAAAAGAGCGGTTAAAGAAGTCTGCAGGAAGTTTAAGCCTTGGATTGTGGTGATTCAAGAGACTAAAAAGCAATCGATTGACAGGAGGTTGATGCGTAGGTTATGGGGTACACAGAATAGAAAGTGGGTTTGTTTACCTGTTGTGGGTGCTTCAGGAGGGATTCTTATTATGTGGGATATCGATAAGGAAGAGGGTGGAGAAGTGGTAATTGGTACCTTTTGTATTTCGGTGTTGTTCAAGAATCTGGTTGATAGGTTTCAGTGGAAACTTTCGGCTGTTTATGGTCCCAATGGTTATAGAGATAAAGAAGCATTTAGGGTGAAGATTCGTGATATTGCTTCAAACAATTCCTTTCCTTGGTGTTTGATTGGGGATTTTAATGTGGTTAAATCTGAGGAGGAGTGTAACAGAGACTAGGATGACTAGGAGTATGAAGATATTTTCTTCTCTTATTCAAGATCTTGCATTAGTGGATTATCCTCTTTTAGGTGGGTGGTTTACCTGGTCTAATCTTCAAAAGAGCGCCCTAGGTTGTAGGTTGGATAGATGTTTAGGCTCGATTGAATGGGTAGCCAACTTTCCTCGTTTAACTCAGAAAATTCTTACTAGAGTGGTTTCTGATCATTGCCTTTACTACTTTCTGTGGATTTGGTTCAGCATGGTCCTTCTTCTTTCAGGTTTGAGAATATGTGGCTTACACATAGTCATTTCAAAGAAGAGGTGAAAGGCTGGTGGGAGGAAAGGGATAGGTATGAGTTTAGTTTTGTAGGGTTTTCTTTTATGAGATCTCTTAAGTTTTTTAGGAGAAAAATTAAAGGGTGGAACCATGAGTGTTTTGGGGATATTTATATATGTAAGAAAGGTGCGTTTGATAAAATTGAGAGTTGGATTTATGGTAACAGAAGAGGGGGTTGTCTAAGGAGGAAAGGGATAGAAGGAAGTCTAAGAAGGCAGAGTTGGATAATATTCTTAGACAGGAGGAGATCAGTTGGAGACAGAAATCGAGGGCTACTTGGATTAGAGAAGGGGATGAGAACACTAGTTTTTTTCTAAAATTGGCTAATGGGAGATCGAAAGGTAACGCCATTACAAATCTTATGGTGGATGGGGTTAGGATTGAGGAGGTGGATGATATTACGGGGGCTATGGAGGAGTTTTATGGTATGTTATATAAGTCAAAGCAAGAACTGGTTTTTAGTCTTAGGAATATTCCTGGTGTTGCTTTATCCCCTTCTCAGGTTGTGTGGTTGGAGAGACCTTTTGAGATGGAGGAGGTAAGAAACGCTATTATGGGTATGGATAGAGATAAAGCTCAAGGCCAGATGGATTTACTATGGCTTTCTTTCAAGAATGTTGGGAGGTGATCAGAGAGGATCTTATGGGGGTTTTTAGGGAATTTTATCATAGTGGGGTGGTTAATAATATCAATAATGAAACTTTTCTGGTATTGATTGCTAAAAAACCAAGGGCAAATGAGCTTAAAGATTTCAGACCCATTAGTCTGATTACTAGTCTTTATAAGATAATTGCAAAGGTTTTGGATGAGAGGCTTAAAAGGATGATGGGGGATTTAGTTTCTATAAATCATTCGGCCTTTATTGCTGGGAGACGAATCTTGGATAGTGTCTTGGTGGCAAATGAGGTGGTGGAGGAAAGGGACAGAAGCGTTGATCTAGGGTTCATGCGTAAGTTGGATTGGGAAAAGGCTTATGATAAGGTGGAATGGGGTTTCATTGACTCTTGGAATAGAGCGCCTATATCTCACTTGCAATATGCTAATGATACTATTTTGTTTTTTGAGGTTGTGGAGGAGCAGGCCTATTGGATTAAGGCTATTTTGAGATGTTTTGAAATGATTTCTGGTCTTAAGGTTAATGTGGTGAAATCTACCATTTCTAGGTTTCATGAGGAGCATGGTCGGGTTCAGCAGTTTGCAGAGTTTTTGGGTTATCATGCTATTCATTTACCGATTAGAAGTATTAATACGATATAGCAAAGCAGTCCAAACGAATAGTCTGACTCTAGTCGGGTTCAGCAGTTTGCAGAGTTTGCTCCTTCTCCTCTAGATCATATCACAAGTATTAATATGATATAGCAAAGCAGTCCAAACAAATAGTCTAACTCTAGGAGGAACTTTTTCCTTTCAAATCGTAGAAACACAAAAAGGAGGAGAATTCGAATTCTCCTCCCTACCCAGGAAATAAAAGAAAGATTTAGTAGAAAAAACCCACTAGACTCCAAAGGCCAAACCCTATAATCCTTACACTCTGCATCAATGAAACAAAACTTAAGAGTATCAAAAAGGTTGGACAACTCCTCTAACTATGCATTCCTGAGCTCTCTTCTAAAAGGAAGGTTCCACACAAGACCTATGGAAGACCAGGATAGGATGTCAGAAACCACAGCATCCCTATGCTGTACCACCATATAAAGTCTATGAAATCTATTTTTAAAAATAGATTCACCCCACCAAAGATCATGCCAAAATCGAATTAAAGAACCAGATCCCAAACCGAAGCAAGTAATAGAATAAAAAGAAATGGCTTTCCAAGGACTATGCATATAAATTCTAGCATTATGATTGATATTCCAATTATTCAAACCAATCCCATACTTACGATAATCCTGTACCAAAGAACCCCCTGTCATTGCCGAAACGCCACAACCATTTTCCAAGCAAAGCAGAATTCCGACGTTGAATGTTGGCCAGATTGAGACCACCTGCTTCTTTACTCTTGCATACCAATTCCCATCTAACCAAGTGATCCTTCTTAGTATCCCATCCCTCCCACAAAAAGTTCCTTTGAGCCTTTTCCAACTCCTTAACCACTCTAACCGGTGCTTTGAACAAAGAAAGATAATAGGAAGGCTAGCCAGCACCGCTTTAATCAGAGTAACTCTACCTCCTAATAACAGATAATTCCTTTTCCAAGTGGCGAGTCTCTTCTCAACATTCTCAATAACAGGAGACCAAAAGGAATAAGATCTAGCACTATCCCCTAAAGGAAGAACAAGGAATCTAATAGGAAGCTGAGTGACCCGATAACCCAAAAAATAGCAAACTGCCGAATCCGACCTTGCTCCAAATGAAATCCAGAAATGGTTGATTTATCCACATTATCTTAAGACCCGAAACCATCTCAAAGCACCTTTAAATGGCCTTAATCCAGTATGCTTGCTCCTCAACGGCCTCAAAAAAATAAATTAGTATCATCCGCATACTGCAAATGAGAAACAGGCACCAAATCCCTACCAACCAAGAACTCTAATGAGACCCAAATTCTCCGCCCGAGCCAAAAATCTGCTAAGAACATTCCCCACTAGAGTAAGAAGAAAAGGAGAAAGTGGATCTCTTTGTCTAATCCCTCTAGACGACATAAAATGGCCATGAACACTCCCATTAAAAAGAAAAGAGAAGGAAACCTTCGATAAACATCCTCTAATCCATTTCCTCCTCTTAATACTGAAACCCTTCCATTCGAGCACCGAATCTATGAAACCCCATTCTTCCCTATCATAAGCCTTCTCCCAATCCAATTTGCACATAAGACCTGGAGTACCACTCCTCTCTCTTTCCTCCACCACCTCATTTGCCACCAAGACACTATCCAAAATTTGTCTCCCAGCAATGAATGCTGATTGATTCAGAGATACTGCATTTCCAATCACCACTGTAAGCCTCTCAGCCAAAACCTTCGCAATAATCTTATAAAGACTGGTAATCAAACTAATAGGTCTAAAATCTTTAAGCTCATTAGCCCCGGACTTTTTGGCAATCAACACCAGGAAGGTTTCATTCATGTTCTTATTAACCACTCTATTCCTGAAGAACTCCTGAAACACCCCCATACGATCCTCTTTAATCGTCTCTCAACAATCCTGAAAAAATGCCATGGTAAACCCATCAAGCCCAGGAGCCTTATCTCTCTCCATCCCCATAATGGCCACTCTAACCTCCTCAGTCTCAAACGGTCTCTCCAACCATAAAGCCTGATCAGAGGAAAGCCCTGTCCCCGGAACATTTCTAAGGTTAAAATTCAGATCTCGTTCCGACGTATACAACTTACCGTAGAAATCCATCATGGCTCTAGTTATCCCTTCCGTATCCTCTATTCTCTCCCCATCTACCAAAAGATTGGTAATAGCCTTCGATTTAGCCCTACCGTTAGCCATCTTATGAAACAATCTAGTATTCCCATCCCCTTCCTTAAGCCACCTTACCCTCAACTTCTGTCTCCAACTAATTTCCTCATGTTTAAGAATGTCGCCCAGCTCAATTTTCTTGCAACTCCTCCTATCCTGATCCCCTACAGACAACCCCCTTTGTTGTTCCACCAGATCCAAATTTTCAATGACCTCAAATACCATATTCTTTCTCAAAAAAACATCTCCAAAGCAATCTTTATTCCAGTCTTTAATCTTATTCTTTAAAAATTTTAGAGATCTCATAAAGGAGAAGCCAGCAAAGCTATTAACATCCCGGGCCCTGTCCGCCCACCAACCTTTCACCTCATCTAAGAAAGAACTATGGGTGAGCCACATGTTTTCAAACCAGAACGGGGAAGGGCCTTGATGAACCAAGTCCACCGATAATAAAAGCGGCCAATGATCGGAAATCGGTCAAGGCAGAATTTTCCAAGTCAAATGAGGAAACTGAGCATCCCACTCGACCGAGCCAAGACACCTATCCAATCTGCAGCAAAGAGCGTTATCCTGAAGATTGAACCAGGTGAACCGATCACCTATAAGAGGATAATCCACCAACTCAAGATCACGAATAAGAGAGAACCTCCTCATACTCTTGGAAGTCCTAGTAGCGCTCCTCAACTGATCTAACCACATTAAATCCCCAATTAAACACCAAGGATGCACATTATTAACAGCCAAATCCCGAATCTCCGTCCAAAAAACCTCCCTATCTCTTTATCCATCAGGACCATACACCCCCGAAAGCCTCCATTGGAATCCATCATCCAAATTTTTAAAAATCACTGATAAACAAAAGGAGCCTAACTTCACCTCCCCACCCCCACTTTATCAATATCCCACATGATCAAAATCCCCCCTAAGGAGCCCACGGCCGAAAGGAAGACCCATTTCCTATTCTGAATTCCTCAGAATTTACGCATCAAACTTCTCCCTATCTGCTGTTTTTTAGTCTCTTGAATCACCACAATCCACAGTTTAAACTTCCTGTACATTTCTTTAACCGCTCTTTTTTTATTCTCTCCTCCTAAACCTCGGATGTTCCAACTGATAAGCCTCATTGATCAACCTGAGACGAACACCCTCCAGCACCATACTTATTCGATCTCCTCTGAGAAGTAAGATTCCACTCTAGATTCCGTAGCTCCCTTACCAAAGTTGAAGCACATTTATGACCCCCCTCACGGCTCTTTCTGAATCTATCCACCCCCTCAGACATACAGACCTTGTTCCCATTAATATCAGAAGCTTCTAACCTGAACAGATTAGCAACATCTTCAACACCTACCCAATCATCCGACATAAGACTGACACTCCCTTGTGCTACCTCAATATTTGACCCCAACTTTCCTTTGACACCTTCCAAAACCCATGAATTGGCACGATCCTCAATCTGAGCAACTTTCTTAATCGAAACATCCATTTGCCTCGTTATATTTTCGGCAATGACATTTAGGCTTTTGAGACCTGAAACAATGCTCATTAAGGATAAAGACGAATAAATGGATATATCAACAAAGCATGAATTTAAAGGCATACCTCTCTTTGGCCAACCATTAATAACCACATCTTTGAACTAACGTTTAAAGAACAAAAATTTTGCTGGCATTTGAGAGAACGGATTCAAGAAACAAAGGACCCAGTTTTGGAGTGCAATTTCAATAGTCTGTGATGATTCCAAAGGCATCTTAAAAGGAACAACCTGAATCTCGAGCATATTTGATTCCAACAAGGACTCTAGGGATAAGTGACTATCCTCTCACCGCTCCTCAATGGCAATCAACAATCCGTTGTCAATACTCACTTCTCGCACCTCTTTAATAATCTTCTCCACCTCCATCATTTCATACCCTGCTTGAAATAAATCAACAATGGTTTGGTAGTTCAAATTTTGTCCCGTCGAATGATCGGCAGCCACTGTGTGTAAATCCATCATTTCATTCTTCACTGAGAGAAATTCAACCTTAGAAGAATCTGGAAAATTAACCAATGTATCAGAAATAGTAGGGGAGGAAGAAATTGGTAACGCCTCCATCTTCAGTGGCTGGTCCGACGCACAAAAATTCTCTGATTCCTCCACGACTTCAACTCCCTGTGAAGAGTTATCCTCGTTAAGCTTCATCTTAGAGTTTTTAAAGAAGACAACCATCTCGTCTAATCTGTTTTGGATCGACAAAATAATGGGATCCAAAGCTTGCAAAGAAAGGTCCACCACGGACCTAATTATATCCTTTCTCGGCCCATCTTCCAGATCCAACCTTTCAACCTTACTATTCTCGGTAAGGGCTTTATTATTCGTCTGGCTCGGCTCATCTTCTTTCCTCACTGATTTAGTGTTAACCTTCTTAAACGCTGGCACGAACCCGTTTATAAGCCCAGATTTCATCTTATCAGCAGACCCAACACATCCTTTGTTAAAGCGAGCCAGAGAATTGGATCGGGATCTGGCCTTGCCTATCCGCTCATCAGATTCAATATAAGTTGCCAGCTGTCTCCGGTTATCTCTCCCACCCAAAACATGATCCTTTGATCTCCCAAAACGTTCATATTCATCCCTGCCCCTAAGGAAATTATTTGAATTCGAATTAAAATTATGGATAGGATTAGACCTAGAATCTTTCCCATTGCAACTCCTTCCAAAAATTAACGTCTCATCCTTATTAGTAACTGAAAAATCCCCCAAATCCGGTAACCTTTTTTTCCTTCCATCTTTAGCCCCAAATGCCACCTCATCATCTTCAACGTTGGGATTCCATCTCTGAACTTTATCAACCGCTTCTACACTCGCCATCTTCTCGGAGACTGAAAATGCGATTTGGATGATGAATCAAATGCCCTTTATTACTAATGAAATCGATCGAGGAATAAGTAAAGGATTATCCACATTAACAAATATTCTAGCATATTCCAACCAATAGCTCTGAGAAGTAATATCATCAATCCGAATAAAACCGCCGCAACAATCCCCAATTAATTTAAAAATTTCATCCATCCAACAATCTGGAGGTAGTCCAAACACCAAGATCCAAGCGCCTCTACTACCAGAATTTGAAGGAATTTCCAAATTATTATCACTCCATCTGTTAATGATAACATTTGATTTTGATTTGAGAGGGAATGATCTCAAAGAGACCAGCATTTCCGCCGAGGCATCATCGGGGGCGAATAGAATGGCTTGTTTCTCTGAAAACGGAACTATATCTGGATCGAACTCATAGTTAAAGTACTTTTTAATCTCAGAGGCAATAGAGGTCCACGAATATTCACAATTGGGTGAGAGCACCAAAGCTCTAGTCCACTTATCCTCAACAGCAAGATTGTCAATGATTATTTCCGGGCAACCTCCATTTTGTTTGATACGATTACTCGATCTCAAAACAGCAACCTCGTTTACACCTTTACCATTTCATCATGTTCACTCCTTAATCTTTGAGTGCAGAATTCTCCACCCACTACCAGCTCTTCCCATAGGCACGAAAATTTTAGTCGATCGTTGTCCAACGTTCATTTCCAAACGAATGTATCTTCCCGCCTTATTGCTTTTAGATTCGATCAACAGTATCCTTGAATTAAAAACTCTCTTCCAGCTTTTCAAACCAAGAGTTTGAAAATTGAGACCAGCGGCTTCCAGACAGCATTGCGAAACCCAATCAGCCTCATTATCCTCTAGAACCAACGAACTCACTTTACCTTTGCTCCTCTCTGAAATATGTAACTTGGAACTGAATTTGCCTGATAATCTCTCTATAGAAAACACTTTAACCTCAATCTGAAAAGACTACAAAGAAGGCCGAGTATCCTTCACAGCAATCGAACCGGTGACACCAAGAGCATCAGATCACAGCACATCAGCAAAAGAAGGTGCAGAAGAAAGACTGTAGGGTGGAGGGGATGGTAATGGAAGCGAAGAAGAGGGAATCGAAGAAGAGGGGAGACTGGAATGAGGATTAGCCATCACAAACAATAGGAACCTTTTTGTATTCTGGACAATACAGAATACTCAGGTTTATAGAGTTCTACGGAAACCCTCAACCCCAAGGGAAGGCTTCCACCTTCACCATTGCCAGTGAAGTCCTCTGATACCCATCGCCAGTGAAATTCTTATATTGGGATGATCAATCCATACCTGGAAACCTGACATCATTGTGGTACAATGTAAAAGTAAGCAAATATGGACTGTATGATAAAGGGTGGGACACTCGCCATCAAAGGATCTATAGTCTAAGCCCTTGGAAGGCCATCACTGCACTTGCCCCATCCTCTTACCAACATTTGAGATTTGGAGTTGGTAACAACAGTCGCGTTCGTTTCTGGTATGATAATAGGTGGGGGATTCCAAATTTCACAACCATTTTTACAGATTATTTTTGGTGGCTAGGCAGAGGAATGCGTTTGTTTCAGATATCCCCTCTCGGTCACAGTCGGGTCTCACATGGAATCTTAAATTCAGACGGGATCTAAGACCGGCTGAGCTTAGGGATCTTGGTAATATCGAGTGTCTTCAGTATTTTTTCATCATCCTAATTCTCCATATGTTCAGTTCTGGTCCTTAGAGTCCAGTGGGCTTTTCTCTACCAAATCCTTTTTTCGACTCCTTTGCAAGGATGACAACCTAGTTTCAGCTTCTTTTCCACCTTCAAAACTGTGGAAACCTCGTGTCCCCCAAGAGTCAAGCTTTTTGTATGGCCTGACATACTTTATAGAATCAATACATGCAATCCATTGCATAAGAGGAGAGATAACCTGGCTATTTCCCCACATATTTGTTTCATGTGCAGGAGACGAGGGGAGTCAGTGGATCACTTCTTTCTTCATTGCAGTCTTTCTAGGGTTGTGTGGATGTACGTTTTGTATAGCATGGGATTGGACTGGGTGTTGCCAGAGAGAGTAGTATCATTACTATCCCAATGGAGATTCCAAGGGATGGGCAAGAGAGGGAAGATTTTATTTGACCAGTTATTCTTTGCCATCCTTTGGACAATTTGGGGCAAACGGAATAGATGCATCCTTGAGGATTTACAGAGAAGCCTTAGATCGATCATAGATTCTATTTTGGGCACGGAGGCTTCATGGGCGGTAGTCACTTAGGATTTTAGGGATTTCCCAATGGAGTCGATTATCAGGGATTGGAATGCTATTTTGTATACGTCACCAGTTCGAATCATGGTTTTAAATTTCGGCGGCATGACGCCGAAATGTCGCCATTTCCCCAAGGGGGGAAATGGTGGTATTTCCCCATTTCGGCAAAATATAGCGAAATATAGGCGAAATTTCGCCATGGCCCCCTTGGCGAAATATCTAGCGAAATCGAAATTTAAAACCTTGGTTCGAATCAGGCAGTGCAGGTCATGGATCGCCCCACCTATAGATTCCATCAAACTCAATTTTGATGGTTCATCTTTGGGTAATCCGGGGAGTTTGGGGAATAGCAGGGTTTTTAGGGATTCGGAGGGGCGGATAGTTCATGCTTATTCAGGGCCTATTGGAACGGGGGATTCGGCTAGGGCAAAGTTGTGGGCTTTGATAGCAGGAATGTAGGAGGCAAAGAAGCTTAATGTGGGGAATTTAGGAGTGGAGAGTGATTCATTCTCAGTCATTTCCTAGATGATAGAGACTAGCCTTTATCCTTGGAGATTTAATCATCCTATACGTTTAGCGAGACAGCTTGGTCAGGGCATGAGAGACTCTTTCTCCCACATTCCTTGCTCGAGAAATGCAATCGCGGACATTTTGGCTAGATAAGGGTGGACAGAGAATCTTTCATTGTGGTAATAGACATAGACAAGAACCTAGAGGAAATCCGATGATTGGGTTTATGTGATCTGCTTGGTTTCTTTTAGACTCCATTATGTGTTTCAGTCAGTGTTTCAAAATGCGGAAACTCGACTCGAGACTACTCGAATCGATATATATATATATATATATATAACTTTTTCAAACATCTACTCTTCTCAGACTTCAACTTAGTGGACAGCTGTTGTGCTCAACTTTTTTTTTTTTAAACAAAACCTTCGTTTACTTTTTTTTTTTTTTGATAACTTGGGTGTCCGGGCCTTAGGCCCGACTAATCCCAAGTAGGAGGCTTGCACAGCAACCCACCGCCATGACCTCCCACTTAAATCCAAACCTGCCCAGCTGGGGAATCGAACTTGAGACCGTGCGCCTAACCCACACAATCCCCTATTCGCCCTTACCAACTGAGCAACCCGGGGTGGGTAAAACCTTCGTTTACTTTTTCCTATTGGGTATTAAAAAAGTTGGTAAAAGTAAAACTAAAACAATTACAGATTTTAACTTTATAGGGTTTTTCTCTCTTTAGAGAGGAGAGAAAGCACAGCTGTTTGCCGTTCTTCCGATTCAGAGCAAATACATTTGGGGCTTTGGGCTCTCTTCTGTTTCAATGGGGATGGAAAAAAATATAGAATGGTTGGAAGTTGGAACTAAAGAGAAAAAAAGGAAGAAGTGAATAAGAGGTTAGATTCGTTACTAACTTGAGTTGGAAAACAAGGTTAAGCGGCTATTGATGAGGTTGACAACTTGAGGTGTTGAGCGACTGTTGAAGAGAAGATCTGCAATGATAAATGACGACCACAACAAACCAGCTGACTTTCCTTTTTGTTCCGCAGATGAAAATGAAAGCCTTCCAACTAGAAAGCTTCAGCTTTGATTCTTCTTTCTTCTTTCTTTTTTTCTTTTTTTCTTTTTAATTTAAGAGTCCATTATCTTGTGGAAAGTCCTATTTTTCGTCCCTTTCTCTTAAAAATCGGAAGTAACTGTTATGATTTTTAGCAATAAAAAGGACTGAGTTCACATCGATTCGAGTTGAAACGAGTCGATTGTGGAGAAACTCGTCAAGTTGATCATGAACTCGACCGAGTTAACTCCAAACCGAGTTCTTAACCGATTTATCTCGAAAAGTTACCAAGTCGAGTTAACTTGGCCGATTTCGAATTAACTGGTCGAGTTTTATAACAGATTTCTGTTACTACTTTTCTGTTTTTATGCACACTTTGTGATCCAATGTAGATTTTCACACTATTTGATGATTAATAAATTTTTTGTTAATTATCAAAAAAAAGCAAAGCCAAAGATAAACTCACCATTGGAATCTCTAATAATACCTCCCCCACTTGCCAAACCAGTTGAACCTTTGAATGCTCCATCAACATTAAGTTTTAAGAGTCCCATGTTAAGCTTCAACCAGCGAACGGTAAACACAACCTTTGGTTACAGCCCAATGATAGGCACAAAAAGAACTTCTAAAGACAATTGATTCACAAAACTAGCCTCCTTAAGGATGGTAATCAAATTAGACATCTCATGCAACTATTGGATGATTTTAGAGATAATCAATCTAATAGAGTTTGATACTTAACAACAGTTTCATTAATAATCAAAGCTCAAGTGAGCGCAGCAAGAAATACAATGATAGATCATGAAATGTGATGACAACAACAGAAAATGACACCACATCTATCAGGGGACTCAAGCCAAGCCCACTACCCATATCCCAAAAGGCCCCAAAGCCCAATAACTAACCCAAAACAGGCTCAACCACAAGACTCTATGTTATCCTCATTAGGAAACCCCATAATATAAGACCCTAAATCTACCCCTCTTCTGGCCCGCCTATCTGCCACCAAGGTTATCAAATCGTGAATCGAATCGAAAATCATTAGGGGACACTTAGAATCGAATCGTAATTTTGAATCATAAATTGTAAGATTCATAATAATTTTATTAGAACTAGGGTTTGGGGTTTAGGTTTTGAGATTTCTTTTAGGAAAAAGGACTTTTATTGCTTAAAATATGTAAACAATATTTCTTTATGCATATTTAATTGTTTTAGCATTCTATATTCTATATAAACAAGGATCAAACGAGAAAAAGGGAAATCGTTCGAATAAAAAAAAAGAAGAGATGATTTTTCTCTGGTGTTGCGGTGTTGAATTGTTTGAATCGTACAATTAAATCGTAAATCGTAAGATTCAATATAGATTGTAAGATTCAAACATAAACCGATTTCTTCACTAATTTAAATCAATCTAGGCTAGTAAGATTCATACAATGAAAAGTAAGAGTTTAACAACAGTGTCTTCCACTGCATTTGCTGAACAAGGAATTTGAAAGAATGAAGTACTCATCCCCTGGTAAAGAGGTCTAGCAAGACAAACAAAATGAAAGAATGAAGTACTCATCCCGTGACCTGATTGTGGAGAGTTTGTCGGCGTCTATTCTCGATTGGTTGGGGAGGCTTGGAATTTGTGACTGGAGATGTGCACATCTCGTTCGTTTGGCTTGGTCGATGAGCAGAGATCGGAACATCTCGTTCCATCTCGTGTCCCACGGGGCCAACACGGCGGCAGAGATATTGGCTAGGAGGGGTGCGGGGAGGAATTTGATGTTTGAGGGGGTTCCTTTTATGGAGATGATGCAAGGGGATTGATATGTTTGGGTGGAGTAGGTTGTTGAGGTGGTAGTTTTTTTGGCAGTCTTGGGAGGTTTTCCTATGTATTTTGACTTTTTGCTCCAGGCTTGAGACCAGCTGCTCAGCTTTGGTGTTTGTATTCTCTTCTTCTCCTTTGTTTTTTTATAATTCATCATTTATCAAAAAGACAAACAAATGAGAAAATCTCCAACAAATTTGACTACTATCTGCCATCCAAGAGACCACCTAAAATGAATCACCCTCCACCTATAGTATTCCCACATTTTATCTACAGAGCCTCTCTCAAATCGGCAATTAGAGCCCAGAGCTCCGCACTAGTTGAGTCCCCCACCCCGATCAGTCCTAAGTACGCATTTGTAATTAAACCATCAAAGTTTCTAAACACCCCCCACCCCCCCCCCCCCCCAACAATCCCGGAATTCCCCAAGTTTCCCAAGGACAAACCTTCAAAGTTTAATTTGGTAAATCCACATGGAGGTGGGGACCACACCTTAGCCTGAGCAACCCTCACAAACGATGTAAAAGACAAGGTAATCCACTCATGGTGATAGTCTCCAAAGGAAAATCAAAGAATTCGGGGCTGACCGCAGCCCAAGACGCCACCGTACCCACAATCGAGTCAATGATAGAACTGAAACTTCTCTACACATCCTCAAAAATCCGTCTATTACTCTCAATCCAAATAGTCCAAAGCAAGCTCTTGAATAAAGGGGAAGAATTTCCTCATACTGCGGTTAGACCTGGAACCTCTATTTTTTTCCCCAACCGACCTAACAATGTTAAAGTCCCTAATGAGACACCAAGGATTCCGATTTCTACCTGTGATGGCTTTGATTTCATCCTAAAACAATTCCTTGTCTCTATAAGAATTAGGGCCACAAACTCCAGTTAGTAACCACTCAAAACCATCATCCACATTCTTGAAAGAGATAGACATACAGAATCAACCAAGCTCCACTACACCCCCTTCCAACTCATCTTATTTCCACATGATTAAAATGCCGCCCAATGCCCCTTAAGAGGATAACCACACCCATTTCCTATTTTGAACTCCCCAAATCCGTCTCAAAACACTTATACCAAAAGATAGCTTTTTCGTCTCTTGAATGACAATCATCCAAGGTTTGACTTTACAACAAACTTCTTTAATTGTTCTCTTTCTATCCTCTCTCCCTACTCCTCTAATATTCTAGCTAGCACTAACATTAATCACTAAAGGAAGACCCTCCTAGACTGCTAACCTTATTGTTTCTCCTCTGATAGTGTAAATTCCATTCTAAATTCCATTCTGAATTGCGTAATTCCCTAGACAATGGAGAACTGCTCAAAGCCAACCCTTCCTTACCTTTCCTGAACCTAACTACTGCCTCCGGGGTATCCACGGGATCTCTATTTTATCCAAAATTCCTAGCCTGAACAATTTGGCTATATCCTCAACCCCACTCAATCATCCGATACAGGCTTACTATCCACCTCAACCCCTCCATCCGAGACTGGCCCTAACAGCCTCGACTCCCTGCTGACCTCCTCAACCAGCCCCCCACATCGCAGGCCCCACCTCTGCCCCACACAAACTGATAAGAAACTTTCCTCTGTTAAGTAGCTATGGCGATTTAGCATTAACCGTAAGGCTTCTAGTACCTGTATCTGACCAAGCAAGGGAAGCCGATAATGGATAAGGAGATATACAAACGCAAAAGAAATAGTCATACCTTTGTTGACCGTCACAGCCCTCATCGTCATCGATTGGATTTGAATCAAATGACTCGGGAGGGACCTAGAAGGAACTGCAAGAGGAAGAGGAAAAGAGAACAGACACTGCCAAGGCTTCGCCACTACATGTTTCAATGCTACAACCAAGAAAGGAGAGACCTGACATATATCCTGCCCACATGTTTCACCTGAGGGTAGAACATCTGAGAAGGGATCACGATCCTGATCTCGAGGTCAATGTCTTTCACCAACATCAATTTAGACTGAACAGTATGACGAGTTGCTTGAAGATCCGACCTTGAATCCAACACCCCCACGACCTCAACTGCTTCCCACCTTTCATAGCCGGCTTGCAGCAAATTCACTAACATTGCCTCCTACTTCACCATAATGCTCCCATTCCTAGTCCCCGAAGGGACGCCATTGACTGAAGGACACATCTTCATACCAGTCGCGAGATCCTCCATTTATCTCTCTATAATCAGGAGTTTTGAGTTTAAAGAAGTAACAACTCTCTCCACTATCAGATCAATATGATCTAACGCCACCGTGCCAGCCGGAAATTGCCCAGAACCAGACCCCCGTTCTTACGAGT
The DNA here is from genome assembly GCA_031762675.1 of Pachysandra terminalis. Taxonomy (NCBI): domain Eukaryota; kingdom Viridiplantae; phylum Streptophyta; class Magnoliopsida; order Buxales; family Buxaceae; genus Pachysandra; species Pachysandra terminalis. The sequence continues at coordinate 2,855,469 of JAUPMG010000002.1, forward strand.
CAACAGCCAAAACGGGATAACTAGCAGCTCTATTTATTTTGTTTGATCAAGACTTAGCTTCAGAGAGATGAGGAGAAAGGCCATGAGACAAGCCAAGGCTACTGTGGGCACCCGCTTCAAAAGGATCCCTACAGCACAGGATTTGATTTCTCCAGCACTCTAGGCTTGATCCACCACCCCTTGCCTTAGCGAGGCCTAATCTAGCAAAAGATCTAGTATGCATCCTCAGCCTAAGCCTAGAGCTAGATTCACTAACCTCTCGGGCCCCTTTGACAAACTCTCGGGCCTTAGTCCGATCCCTATGGCCCACTTCATTACTAATCACCTCGTGGACACCATCATTGACTTGTCTGCCCACAAAACCCACTTTTGAATTTTTCCCCTAGCAATCCCAAGCACTGGGATTAGAACCCCAATTAGGCCTCGTTTGGCTCCCATTCTGGATCAAGAACTCATTCCAGGAATGAGTTCCTTGAATGAGTTGTAGGAACTCGTTTTGAAGGCTTCTGAATTGTGTTTGGTTAGCATGTTACAAAAT
>JAUPMG010000002.1:2856106-2866405 GCA_031762675.1 Pachysandra terminalis
TTTGAAGGCTTCTGAATTGTGTTTGGTTAGCATGTTACAAAATAGGTTCCAATACAATGTATTTGTTTGGTTAACATATATGGTGAGATTATAGGAACTCGTTTTGAAGGCTTTGTCTTTCAGTGCTTGGGATTCATCTGTGATCCACAGAATTGTGTTGGTTTGAAAATTGGTTCCAATTGAAGAAGATTTGGTTCGTATAGATCTCCTCGCCATGACTGGAATGTTGCGGATGATACGGGTGACCTTCCGTTCTTTTCCGGCAAAGAACTTGACCAGAAACCCATTAGGTTTGAGCTTATAAACTGGACTCTTTACAGATCCATAACCGGAAGAACACGTGAATGATCAATGTTTCCAACTTATGAAGAGTATCAAAAGCTTAAACAGAGAATCAATGGCACAAGCCGTCGTCGGAACACGTAAAATTTATCTACCCCCTTAGCTCTTATTCAAACAAAATATAGGAAAAATCACGGATGAGACGAAATCCAAGGAGTAAGGAATACCAAGAGTTCTCACTTCTCATTGGGGGTCTCCAAAAATATGTGAATTTGGTCAAAAAGGAGCGAAACCCAAAAAAGAAGATCAATCAAATGGTATGAAATCAAAGTTGTTCCAGTCAAATGCAAAACCCCTTTTGACAAAGACATGCAAAATGAAGAACCACCAAGAACAAGATTCCACAACAAGGTCATCAAACGAAAAAGAAGTAAAACACTAGAACAAAGCTTTGTACAAACAAAAACACATAGAGAGATCACCGATCATATTCCGATTTAAGATTTTAGAAAAGCTAAGGACAACCTTAAAAAAAAAGAATCATGATTTTGATTCTCTTCATAAGCTGGAAACATGAAGCAGCCGTCATCGGAAATCAGTGTTCACATGTTCCGACGACGGCTTTTTTCAGTCTTTGCGATTTTGCTACGACTTGTGCCATTGCAGAAAAAATTTGAGTTTCCCTTTGTTCAAAGAAAAAATGGTCTAATGTAAAAGATAGTGGTATTTACAAGTTTACCATCAATCCCTTTATTTACAATTTTGCCACTGCAAAAATGCAAAACTCATTTCAAAATTTTAGAATCAGGGTCAAAGGTAATTCGGGGTTCATGTGTATTTTCTCATTCTCATTTTGAGAAAACTTATTCTATCTTGGCTAACCAAACGCTCAGTTTTTTTGTCAAAACTCATTCCATGGCTTGGAACGCATTCCAAGCCCTGGAATGAGTTCTGAAAATGGGAGTCAAACAAGGCCGTAGTTAACTGCCCACAGTTAGGATTATAGGAAGCATCGGCATAGATATCCACAGGTTGAGTGCCACATGGGATCATACAAGCCATGTCATCATCCCTATCTTGGATCCTAATTTCAGAATCCTCTCGCCTGCTTGGCCCTCCAAGATTTTTTCCGATGGTGATACCACAATCTGAATCAGCATTTCATCCTTCCCAATCATCAAGGAGACGGCTCTAGGCAGTCTAAGCGGATTAATGCACCTAACCAACACCTTTGCATATTTCATCCACCGTTGTACTACTGTGATATCATCGACTAGGATGAACCCACCACAGCAGTCTCCAATCACTATGACGAGGGGAGGAGTCCAATACATAGGGGGTAACCCAAAACAATAAACCCAGCATCCCTCATCAATTTTTTCAATGGGGATTCTAAACTTAATATCTTCCCACCTACACACCAGCATCTCAGACGACTTGAATGGGAAAGATTTCATGGAAATTGGAGATGCACCAATCTCCGGCGAGGGCGCAAAACACACAGCTTGATTCTCGGAGAAAGGTGTAATCACTGGACTGGAGTCTAAACTAAAAAAGTCCTTCAAACCACTACCAATAGAAGCCCACGCAACTTCAGAAATGGCCGTAATAATCAGGGGGCCGACGCCCAGTCCTCCCCTATCGAACACAAGCTCCTATTAATCAGAATCTTTGGAATGCATCCACCCTTGTCGACTATAGAAAGCAAGTTGGAGCTAGATTGATCAACTACCGAGAACTCAGAAACCCGGTTCCACTCCTTCAAATTGGAAGCAAAGAGATTCCATCGCGCCTCTAGTCTCCCTTTGAGTATAAAAATCCTAGCCAATCTCGCTCCCTCAAAGGAGGAAAGATGTATGAACCGACCGCCATTGTTGGATTTGAGTTACAACATCAACGTTTTCTAGGGCGAAACCTTCTGCCAGAATTTTGAAGGGCTCTTTCCCAAAAGCTTACATGCAACATTGAAGAATCCAAGAGGCCTCTAAGGGGTCAACGAAAATCAAACTAACCTTACCTTTACTTTTTTCGCAGATTTTAATTACAGTACCCGACTTGCCTTTGACAGCGTCTATAGAAAATGTCTTCAATTCAACCTTAAGAGGAGTCCCGAAAGGAAGTTGACCAAACCGCCCAGGCTTCTGCACCACCACCTTATCCGTAGGCCTGGTCAGGGTCGAGATAGCCAGCTTCGGAGGAAACATAAGAAGAGGGCAAATGTGGTTCAGGTGAGGGACAGAGGCTTGATTGTCGGAGCACAAAACCGTCACATCTGCGTATGAAGGAGATAAACGAGGGTGGGAGGCAGAGAATGGATGGATTTGGGAGGAAGGGTTTGCACCAAAAGAGGAAGATGTTGTTTCAGCATGGGGCGGAGGAAGATACGAGGTTGACGGTGGCGGAAGACGAAACATGAGGGGATGAAGGAGGGTAACAATCCAGTGAAGGTAGAGGTGGAGGAGGGGGAATGAAGGCGGCGGGCTGAACTTCATCGCATTTCTCTTAACTTCATCTTTTAATTTTAATCCAGTGAAGGTAGAGATAGAGGTCGGCTTAATAGAGTTTGCCTTTCCATCATGGAACCTCCTATTGCGTTACAACCAAACTTCCATAAGAGGAAAAAAAAAAAAAGGAAGCATTCCTCTCAAATGCCCAATTTGAGTTCCGGTATTACTTAAGGCATACCACACCCTAACCTTGTCAATCACATGCTGACCTTCAATGTGAGTTGCATTAAATAAGGGAGAGAAGAACCTCCATACCTGATCCGAGTGTTCACTGGTAGAAAAAAAAAATGATTAGCTGATTCCTCTTGAGACATATTACAACACCAACACTTCGAAGCCAGCCGAACACTAATAGATTTAATTCTTCCATCCACCGGTACAGCATTATTAAATATTCTCTAAAGGAAACTACTCACCTTAGTCGGAATAACTTTCAACCAAATCCACTTATGCCAAACCATTTGAGGAAATTGCTGTCTAATGCATTCCCATGCAAATTTTGTTTTGAAATTACCATCGAGAGAAGGTTTCCATACTACCTTATCTTCTTCATTATCAAGGTATATCATCGAGGTTAATATGCTGTTTACCAAATGCCTTGGTAACCAACTTCTCAGAACATTTTCATCCCAATGATGAGATACAAAAAATCTTAGATCAATAAATTCCTCCTGTAAAGCATTTTGGAACAAATGACCTTTAGGAAGCCATGCATCAAACCAAAAGATACCTTACCTTGACCAACTAGCCATTGTACATTATCCAACACTCATTCTTTACAATTAAGAACACATTTCCAAGGTTCAGGACAAATGATTCATTTCCTTGTATTATAGAGATGTGAATTCCTCACATATTTACTGCACATAAGTTTGGCAAATAGACCTTTCCTTTCTCAAATGGACCATACAGCTTTAGCTTGTAAACTATACATGGTTCCCTTCAATGATCTAAAGCCCAAACAGCCTCTTCTTTCGTCTTACTAATTTTATCCCATCTTACCCAATGATGTTTCTACTGAAACTGACCATCACCCCAAAGGAAAGATAACAAAGACTTTCAAGTTCTTGTAAGAAACATTTAGGAAATGATAAAACTGCTAGAATATGCACAGGAATGGAAGAAAGAACATTTTTTATCAAAGTAATCTTACCTAACCAATACAAAAGCTTATTCTTTCAATTTTCAATTCTTGACCGAATTTTCTTCATGATACCCAACACAAAAATCTTTTTACATCTGCCTTTAAAAAGAGGAACGCCCAAATAATCCATTGGGAAGGATTTGTTATAAAAACCAGAAACCGAAGCAATCATAGCATTACGAGACTCTTCCGTTTGTTAACCTTTTGCCCAGATGCTAATTCATAAGAATCTAACAAATCTATTAAATTTGAAACTGAACTATGCTTCCCATTCAAGAAAACAAGCACATCATCTCCAAATAGTGAGTGAGTAATCAGAATAACACCTCGAGCCTGCTTGAAAAAGACCAATTTTCCTATCCTGAAAAGCTTACTCAGGTTTCTACTTAAAACCTCACAATGATAAACAAGGAGGGAGATACTGGATCCCCTTGTCTAAACTCTCTAGATGATTTAAAAAAAAAGCCATGAAGAACCCCGTGAGTAATCAACATATACCAACAAATACCAAGTCACTTTTTAATCAGATTACACCATTCAAGAGAAAACCAAACTTGTAAAGAACTTCAAATAAGAAATCCCACTCAAGCCTATCATATGCTTTCATCATATCAAGTTTCACCGGTACATTGCCTCCAAAACATTTCGTATCAATTTCTAAGACCATTTCCTGGCCAATAGAAATATTGTCATGGCCCCTAGTTTGGAAGAACTTTAATCCTCCTTACCTCATTAACATTTAGTCTCTTTCAAACACAGTACATTTATCCTCCTCATATAATCAACCAAACCTCTTCCTCGTCAAAATCCCTACAATCCACACATTTAGGATAATCCTACTTTCTTGAACTAGCTTCTTAATATGTCCAATCCAATGTCAGAACCGATGCCTACTAATCACCATTACAGTGCATCATCTCTAGGGAACAACATAGTCGACCATTGCTCAGGTATCACTTATTAAGTCAAATACAACACATTGTTTTTTAATAAAGCCACAGCATAAGATTAAAATCATAACTCAGGATCCATGTCATAAGAGAGTTAGCAAAATTTTACATTTGCTTCAAACTTAGTGCAAACTTCCTCCTTTACCCAAGGTTAAGATCGGCAAAGCACAAAAGTTAAAACAATGCAAACAAAATGTCCGCTGAGTAGTCGTGATTTCATATGCAACTCCTATATCATCAGAACAAAATCTCCTGTTGTTCTTAGTCATTTTACGTTCTAACTAGAAAGATCATTTGAATCACTACTCCCCTTGATGTCAAGAGGGTAGTAAATATTCAATTGACAACAAGTTCACTGGTAAATTTCACTACATCAATCAACAAATCAAAATGCAATTTAAAATGAAATTCAAAAATGCCAATCACATCCTTAACAAGGAACTTACAGTGAAGTATGCAATGTAGCTCACAGCAAGTGTCAAAGCAATCTCTATCACTGTGTCATTAAATATAAATCCCAGCCACAAAACAGATGCTATCCCGAACGCAAGACCAATGCCTACACTGGACCAATTAAAGTCATATTGAAGCAAATCAGCAAATAGAAAAGTAGAAAACTATAAAACTGGAGTGTGTGTGTGTGTGTGCGTGGGCGGGGGGGACGAAGGAAGAGAAAGATAACAGAGGCGTACTGATAGAAGGACTAAATGACCAGACTCTATTTCACAAGTAGTGCTCTAAAAAAGAGTTAAATTCAATAGTATAGGCTGTATAGCTGATCTTCGCATACCTTCCTATAGAACTTCATTCCCTAATAAAGCACATTAACTCTTACTAACAACATGCTAAAGTAGTTCCCACCTTCTAACTCTTACAATAGACTCAAACTTCTTTTAACAGGAAAAATGGAAATAACTTTCTAAGAACATGATCATCTTTAAAAACAAACCTAGACCCTTCCAAATTGGAGCATGTTTTAACAGTAAGGCAAGTTCCATGGAGCAAACTACTCAGTCAAATCCCAGATCAATCTACCCGTTTGAATTATAGACCACAGACTGGTTTGTCAACAATTCTAGAAATCAAACAAGGACCCTAAAATCCCTACTAATCCATTTGAATTCAAATTTTATACCAATTCTAGACAGCTAGCCACAATACTTGAATTCAGCGAAGCACTTCAAAAGTATTATGTGATAAACGTATTCAACTCGAGTTAAAAGACAAATTTACCAAGACAATTATTATTCCTGATATGATATATGGAACAGAATGTTTTATGTTGTGTAACAAAGAAGCAACACATTCATAGAACAAGAATTGCTAAGACGAGGATGTTGAGATGGATGTGTAAAGAGTAGGAAAATAAGGTAAAGAAAGAACACGTCCAAGTGCGTCTAAAAGTAGTCTAAATTGGAAGTTAGATAAAGGAAAGTATGTCCAGATGGTTTGGGCACGTAAGGGAGGTGTCTGTGAGAAGGTGCAAGGGATACATATTGAAGGATCTAAAAGAGTGAGAGGAAGACCAAAAAGGACTGGATGGAGATGGTCAGAAATTATTTAAATGCATATAATCTAACCAAAGATAAGGTTTTTCACAAAAATGGGATGGCAGAACAAGATTGATGTTGTCAATCCAACTAGTTGGGATAGGTAGACAATTAACCCTAGCTCCCTACAATGCGAATCTAACATGGATCATCAAAGACTTAATAGTAGTAAGTCAAAGTTGTTACAGTAAGTGTTTCTATAATAGTTTCTCAAACTACTTTCTCTTCATCAATCTGATTATGTGTCAGCACACCAAAAAATTACTAGGCATTTGACTTACATCACTTAATGAACAAAATCGTATTTGCTCCCCTATTTTCCTTCAAAATGACAATGATACTTACGCTCCAAGTGAAACTCGTGCTAGGAATTTGATAATGGTTCCCACGTTGAAGTTCTGGCCAAGAACCATTTGATAGAATAGCTGATAGACCACAATAGCTGTCCTGCAAATAGAAAATGATTTCTTTTAAAAAGACTGAAAAACAATAGATTACTTTATCTAAAGTAACTAGTTTCTTGAAGCAACCAAGCCTGAAGCCTACCCCAAATAGCATGATATTTTTTGACAATTCAATCCACAAGAAAGTAACGGAAAACCATACCCATCATTCATCAAAGATTCTCCTTCAATTATTGTACTTAGTTTTTTACTTGCACCAAGATCTTTCAATAATGCCACAACTGCAACAGGGTCTGTAGCACTAAGAAGTCCCCCTAGTAACAGTGATGTTTTCCAGCTCCAGTTATATGGAAATGTGAACTGCAGTATGGTATCACAGACTTTAATGCAAAGTACAGATGCTTGTGTCTAATAGAAGGTTTCAAGGATACCTTCAAAGCAGATCCAAGACAGAATGTTGAAATGAGAACACCTGGACCAGCAAGTAAGAGCATTTGTACCATGCATCTCTGCACAGAAACAGAAAAGAAACTAATTCCCAAAATGTAATAAAAATAAAATCTAGTAAATGGTGCAGCAGTACAAATGCACTGGATAAGTTACAGAAAACAATTTATTACTATGATATTTGCCATAAAAAAAAGATGAACAGTTTTGGGTTTAAGTAAAGAAATCCATGAAGAAAGAAAGCAATTAGGCCTAGTTGAAGAGCACTTAGCAGAAATAGAAATGCCAACTCAAATTCAAAGAATAGCATTAAGTTCATACATGTTGATAAGCCTTCAAATCACCCAACTCCTACTAAAACTACGATCAATACCACTATCCTACTAGTGGACCCACTGAATTCAAACATTTGCAAATTTAAAAATAAACCTATCTAGTTCCAGATTGAACAGTTACCCTTTGAATGTTGAACAAAATCTTGATTCTCAACAGTCCTGTCAATAAATCCCTAATCAAACCCATAATTTTATTTTTGAAACAGAAACCAAAAAATTATACTCATAGCAAAGAAGCTTTGCAACGGAATACAAAGAGAGGAAAAATTGGTGCCAAACCCCACAACAAGAAAAAATACTGAAAAACTAACAGCAAAGGTACCCTGATTTGCTTCACCAGGTTTCACTGCCTGGTGACACATGGTTTTTTCTACCATGTGGAGCGAGGATGTAGCCAATATATAACATCCACCCGACAGGGGATAGGCCACATTGACAATAATTCAACGTACACAAGCTCTATTAATACTTGTGTAATAGATTTCATCATGTGTAACAGTGGCCATTGAACCTTCTAATATGTTCCAAGTTCTATGCAGGAAAGACATTAGAATTAGAAGAGGCCTTTTTTTCCATGTGGCAAATGTGGTACTGGTGGGACCAATTGGAAGTACACCTGGGCAAATTGGATTTCTGCCATGTGAGATAGTGTCCACAAGGTTTCCAAGTCTGGAGAATTGCACTCAACAGCCCCAGCTCAAAAGTGCCCCTCAATTATGTCTTAAGAAAACCCTGCAAATAGAAGACTATACAATCAAAACGAATAACCACAAACTCTGAGAGAGATGATGCCCCACTAGGAAAGAAAGTTACCAATGTGACAAGTGACAACAAAGGAAAGCTAATGCAACTCTTTTCAAAAATCCTCTTATTCCTCTCTTTCCTAATAAATCAGCACATTGCAAACGCGACCATCTCCAAATCAATGGTACTTGTACCTTCGGGCATAGAAAAATCAAGAGAAAGCCTCCAGTTTACGGGGAACTTTAGAAACCAAATGCTAGGGTGAGTATTAAAAAAAAAATTAGCCAACACTTCAAAGAAGGATTTCACTGGAAAACTCGTACCAAACTTCTGAATCCTTTTGCCATCCTTCCTTTCCTCCAACCTCACAGACTCAAATAGCAGAAAATGGTTTACAGGTTCCTCCAATAGAGTCTCCTAGTAAAGTGGAGAATCTAGATATTATTATCACCAACCTTCTCAAAGAAATGTTGAATAACAGGGAGGTCATGAAATGAAGTGAGACAATAGAGAATAGGGCACTACTTAGATATTTGCCTACCCCACACCACCCATCCTCCTAAAATTGAATAAGATTCCCATAACCTGCCACCAACTTCAGCCCCTCATAACGGATTTGTAGCCTTTAAGATATCCCTCCAAACCACCACCCACTTAGGACTAGACCCATCCTATTGTCCCACCTACCTTCTTCACACCCAAACTTCCCTGGTTCCACTCTCTATAAAACCCTACTTCCTAAATGAACCTCCAAAGCCATTACCAAGAAGTGCTATATTCATCCATCCCATTCTCTTGATACTGCACTGAATTTTATTCAGGTTTGAAACCAAATCCACCTAATAAGGTGATATTTTCTCCTATCACCTCTACCACCACCAAGGGAAATTTCTTTGAATCCTCTTCATTTAATTTGTCACTTTGATAGGAAACCCAAAAAAGGAAAAGCAAATAACTGGGAATACCAACAAAAGAACTTTTAGTGAGAATAAGCCTCCTGCCCAAAGAAAGCTAGAATTTCTTTCGTACTTCAATTACCTAACTAGCCATAATTCTTTTATACTCATACAGCCTGTGTTTCTCAAAGATATAATTCCAACTCAATGAAGTGGCTGGAAATGTAAATTTTTCTTGATTGACCAGCAGTTTTTCCATCCAGATACAAGCTTTCGTCGCTTCTGCTTTTCTTCCACCCACCCAATCAAATATTACACTTCCTTTTCCTTGGAAGATAGCAACACTTAGAAAGTAAAAAAGACAAAAAGAAATATAGCATTGTTAACCAAGGACCAAAAACTTGAAGCTTAAAGCAACTGCATAAAAAAATATACAGCATCATTAACCAAGAATCAAAAACTTGAAGCTTGAAAGTAACTGCATAAAGCTAAATGATTCTTTGCATTGTTAAAGGGTAAATATGTAAAGTGTCTATATGGTTGTCCCACATTGGTTAAGTGTTAGAAGTATAGGTCAAGTGCTAACCTATAAATAGGCTCCTTGTATTCTTTTTTCATAAGTAAGCTGAATATAATATAATTATTCATTCTTCACATCTATATGGTATCAAAGCCTCCCATCTCTGGGATTCCTTATCTTTTTTTCCTAACCCTAGCCGCAGATCTGTTTTGCAGATCTGTTTGCAGGTTCTCTAACCCTAGCCGCAGCCATCATTCTTTTCTCTAACCTTAGCCGCAGCCCTTCTTTTCTCTAATCCTAGCCGCAGATTTGTTTTACAAATCTGTTTTACAGGTTCTCTAAACCTAGCCGCAGCCCCACTTTTCTCTAACCCTAGCCGCTACCTTTCTTTTCTCAAACCAAATCTCAAAACCTCCAACCGCTACTCTTCGTGGTTTCAGAAATGTTTGAATTTCTTGTGTTTACTTATGGAGTCCAAGACTATCACCCAACTCACCACTCGGAAGTTGAATGGTAACAA
>JAUPMG010000002.1:2866505-2880364 GCA_031762675.1 Pachysandra terminalis
TGTACTTGACTAATGACTACTTGTTATGTTATTAACTTATTGTATGATTTGTATCATTGTGATTGTTGTTTGTGAGTAGTTATGTGATATTTTGGCTTTGGGATATAATTTATGGAGTTATTTGACATTTAGACATTTTTATTTTTATTTTCATTCTTGTTGTATAAATTGCTAAATGTGTAAGTATGCATTTGTTTTGCATATTTTAGACTTGTTAGGTATGTTTTAACCTCATCCCTCATTTAAACCCTTAAAAAAAAAAAAAAAACTAATCAAAAATCCAATTTCTCCAACCTGGCAAAATATTTCACCAGGCTGGCGAAATTTTACACCATACCGGCGACATTTCACCGGCATGCCGCTGATATTTCGCCAGACAAGTCTGGCGAAATCAGCATGTAGAACCTTGCAGTCCCCTCGTGCCTTAACATTTGAAAACATCATAAGTAACTAATTGCTCTGTGTGCTTTTAAGACCATGAATTTAAGTATCAGCCTGTAACAGTTCATAACAGGAGCGGTCTAGTCTAACAGTTTGGTACAAAGATTATTAAAATAATAGATAAAAATATTTAGACCAACTGGTACACACTAGCATCGAATTGGACTGGTCGGTCGAAGACCGGATGGCTGTACAAATTGGCCTATAATTTTGAAGAAAAAAAAAACAAAAATCTCAACTCTAATATTCTTTTGGTTAAATAATAAAAAAAAAAAAGAAAAAAAAAAAAGAAAAAAAAAAAGAAAAAATAAACCTAAGTGTGAGAGGGGAAAGGGATACATTGAGAAAGAAAAGGGCCGGAGGGGAAAGGAGAGACAGGGGAAAGAGAATTAACCTGTTCTCTTGACCCTATCTTTTAGAAATAAAGGAGATTATATTAAGAAAAAATATGAAATGTACAAGATACAAGACTCCAAGAAGGCGTGTCGTAAGACAGGAGAATTAAAGAAGGTAGAAAAGATGAAACTTCCACATACATCAATAAAAGTCACCACCACTCATAATCCTAAGCACCCTCATCACTCCCCTGACACCCTTCCCCCACCTCTTTGCCCACCTGTTCTATTGACATGCAGATGGAAAGTGTAGATCACCCCTGTGGATGACCCGACACTGCTCATTCATCACCACTCACTTTGGACAACATACTTTTAGCCTTTGGAAAGAAGATCTCAAGTCCAAGTAACTGAAAAATAATTTGCCACTCAGTTCGAAAGATTTCATAAAGAAGCTTTTAAAAGGAGAGATTTTGGTTACTTAAAGGATAAAAGAAGCATCTCAAAGCTTTGAAAGGAGAGCATAATGAATTCATTACGTTTCCTTTTCCTGGGATACATAGTATATATGAACAAAAGAAGCATCTCATTTATTTTATGAATTAAATACATTTTAGTGTACTCTAGATAAAACTAAAATATTAACTAATATTTAAGAAAAGCACAACTGAGAATGTATTTTCCCAAATACAAGAATATCTCTATTTTCAACACTTTCAAAGTGTGTAAACGCATTGCATCAACGAAACATCAATCTCACAGACAAAAGAGATTAAAAGAAAGAAGTAATGCCGATTTATCATATATATATGTGTGTGTGTGTTTGTGTGTGTGCATGTGTGTGTGTGTGTGTGTGCGCATAAAAGCCAAAGAGATAAGCATAGAAATATCTTACTTGTGACAATATTCATCAAATATCCACCGAAGTTTGTTGGGTACAGTGTAAAGATGGCCGATTTCAACAAAAGCAGTAAACAGTTTTGGATTATAAGGATAAATTTGCAACCCTTGCAAGAGGGACTCCCACACACGTGATAGTTTAGATTGCTTATGATGTTTCTGAAGCATTCTGATGTAATATTGAAACATATATTCAAGTTGAGTGCTCTGGCTTCTCCTTTCTGTGGTCATAAAAGAAAAGAAAAAAATGAAGTTAATAAGGAACATCTATAATCCAAAATATAACTTTAAATTTAACTGGAGACTACAATTTCAATTTCTAAAACTTCTGCAACAACTAAGCAATTCAAACTTCCATAGAAATAGATTGGACATGTAATAGAAGCAGTCGATAAACATTTGACATTCATAAAAATGTTAAAAGTAGACCCAAGTGTGTGGAAACAACTCAACACATGACAATGTAACCATCTTGCAAACTCAAAATTATAACCAAGCAGTTTGCACAACAGAGGAGTATTTCCAATCAGCTATTTCATAATCAACTGACAGAAAAAATTCACGATGGTATACTCTATATAAAATAAGACTATAGTTAAGAATTTGATTAAGGATAGGAGTGACATATACTTTACATATATGTCATATTCTCTTTCAGACACTTATGGTCTTCATCAGGAGCGAAGAAGGGGGCTTTGGTTGCCAAAAGTTAAAGCCAAATTAGGTCGCTAAATTAGCCCTTCCTTCAGCGAAAATTCTAACAGTGTGTACATCAGAATCTCTGCATAAAGTGGAAGTTCTTGGACCGTCTCCCCAAGTCTAGACATGTAAAGAACCACGTAAGTTCTTATCTTTTAATTTTCTCTTTCATTTCAACAATACACTATCTACACAAACAGGGTGACTTAGGTATAGCAACCTCCACTCTCATGTTACCACACAGAAAAATTAGCACTCCAAAAATTAGAGAGCATTGTTTTTAATTTGGGATTGCATTCCGGTGACTTCCTTGTACCATAATGTGCCCCATTACCACTTAAAAGTGATCGCAAATAAAAAGTGGGATGTCTCTCTTCTTAATATGCCTCTCCCACACCCTCCTGTACAGTAAATGATGCATAAGGAACAATATCCATTTGTGACACCATTTGACGACACATGGTATGAGTTGGGTCCACTAAGAAAGTACATATAGCTCCTTTTAAACTAAAGCCCTGCCCCAAAACACACAAAAACAGCTGCCTCCCCACAGAACACACATCATAGTCATTATAGCAAGTCATTGTAACAATCCTTGAATTTCTGAAACGGATCCAAAAAAGATTAGAATCTTTTGGACAAAAGATACTAGAACGATGGGGGGGGGGGGTATGCAGACCCCACTCTGCTCTATTAATGCCCAGAAAATGGTTTAAGTACAGAAGAAGGGGGAACAGTGAAGCCATACCCCTTGGGAGAAAAAAGCACGCTAAAACACCTAGAGATTACATCAATGACAAAACATCATAAAGGACAACACCTTTATTCAATGCTAAACAGACCAATCCTGTCCACCAATGCGACCCAAATTTCACAAGAATCAACAATCCTGTTACCTTCAGAAAATATGAGTTAGAAACAGGTTTTGAGAGATTCAGGATTCTCTTCATCCAGTATCTTATGGAGTATGGACCAAGGTATAGAAACAATCCTTAACCGTATTAATACGGGATAAAGAATCACATTCAACCATCAAATTTTCTGTACCCATAGTGCTGGCAAAATATAAGCCACCGTACAGAGCATGGGCTCTGCCATCATATAAAGTGGATATCCCATAAAAGTCAGAAACTGCAAACAGAATATTGCCTTCATGGTCCCTCAAACACCATTTTCCCCGCTAGTGCCTGTGTTGCCCTTTGAAGCACCATCAGTGTTTAATTTGAAGAAACCATGTTAGGGACCAATCCGTCTTACAAACTTGTTATGTTTGCACTCAACAGCCTTAAAGAGCTAATTTTTCTGCAAAACTACAAGAATTTGTACGAAAAATCAGCAAAGTCGATTCCCTCAGCCAAGTGACAGGCTTAGTATGTCACCTAACCTGTTGAAGAAACCTTTCCATCAAAAAGCCTACTGTTCCGCTCCTTCCATACTATCAAACAATCAGACCTGAAAATGCTCCCCAAGTACTGAAACTGATTTTATTGCCAGCTTGTGCAAACCAAAACCTGATCCTATCAGCTGTAATTCGGCTGTGTATGAGAGGCATATTAAGCATTCTGAATAAATAATCCCAAACGTCTCCTGTGAGTTCACCATTACCAAATAAATGCATAGCATCTTCACATTGACTAACTGGAAAAGAAATGGTATTTAGATGCCAATGAAATACCCGTTCGCTAATTTATATAATCACTAGGAACGTCATCGCTGGGAATTCTCTAAACCAAACAAAATCTTTTTAAGGGAAAAAACAAGCTCCAAATCCAATCAATCCAAGGAGCCATCTGACCTTGAAACAAGTACTATGTTGACTTGGCACTACAGTTTTCATCAAAATATGGGTTCCAAATGAGCCTGCCTTTGTCAGAGTCGACAGTCATCATGCTATTGAGAATTTTATTAACAGGATCAGGGGGAAGGGCATTTGAGAGAGGGAGCAATTCTCCAGCACACGTTGTCATCAATCATATCTCAAATCAATGCATTACGGTTCGGGATGGGAAACCAATCAACTATACAACAAGAACTTGATGTTTCCTTCCCCATCATTCCATTTGCTGTTAGGAAGCACATAACTTTTAACATTAAGAATGATCTTCCACAAAGTAGAGCCATTGTTTGAGAAGCAACCTTCAAAAAATGATCGGTCTAGTTGTTATCTTTTATAAACATAAGAAGCTCAAATATCCTTGTTTTGCCTGAATACTTTCCATCACATGAACAAGACACTAAATTCAAAAAGAATCGTTTTTTGAACGATAGACTATATGGGAAATACACATCCCCCTTAGGGTGTCAATGGGTTGGGTCATGCTCAGCCCTAGCCCAGCCCAGTCAAAATGGAAATAGACCCTAGGCCATCCAAGGCCCGTTCACGACCTATCTTCGAAGCCCAAGGACCTATGATTTTTATAAGGCGGGGACCGGGCTCGGGCCAGCCCTATCATTTAACACCGTAAGACAATAACCATCTTTTTTCATATATTATAGTATCACTTCTAACAATAAATTAGAATTTTAAAATTGAAAAGTAAACATCATATTGAAAATGAAACAATCTCCCACAGTAGTCCAGACTATTAGACTTTTCAAATAAAGCTTTGACAACTAAATAGAGGATAATATTATGAAGATGTAACGATTAAATGACATTAGCATTCAAAGTCAATGACCAAAAAGAATATCATCCCACTGAACCTAATGATTACAAAGTAAACTCACCCCTTAATGCAACTCCATAAGGTATGTCTTTGTCGATAGATATGATAAAATCATAATAATCCAACATATGGATGATGGGGTGGAGCCTTATGGGGCTGGGCTGAGGAAGGCCCGGGCCTAAAACATAATACCACTTAAAATTGAATCCCACAAAGCAAAGCCCAGCCCGTCCAATGGTTATTTCGAGCTGACCGGGCCATGGACCGGCCTGAGCAAATTGACAGCACTAATCCCCCTTCTTTGGGCATACAGCATTTACTCCAATAATGGTTAGCCAACTTAGGAATAAGAAGGCCAGCCACCATATGGATGTGGATCGTGGTTTCAAACGTCGATTTCAAGAAAATTTTGTACCTTTAGAATAAGTAAATTTTCAGGGAAATTTTGCTATTTCACAATATTTTTTGTAAAACGTATACAAAATAATTTCAAGACAATTGAATTTCCGGTACCCTTCAAAAAGAGATATTTGGCTAAATTTTGGGGAAATTTGAAACCATGATAGGATAGTACTTGGGATATTTCGGATAACAGTACCCTCACCTCCCATGGATAATAACTTAATTTTCCCATCTGCAAGCCTATTAAGAACCTTACTAATGAAAATCTAGAAGAGAGCCAGATAGAATCTACCACTAAGAACACCAAGATACCCAATGAGAAGTTCCTTTTGAACAAACCCAAAGCATTCTTCAATAACTGCAATACTGCTAGAGGGGCATTTCTTGGTAGCGATGAAGCGGCTTTTCGAGTGGTACACCTTCAAACCAAAGCTTGCTCATAGCTAGTAGGAAGTAAAGCAAGTATTAATACAACTGCCCTAACCAATCAAGAAAATATGTACATCATCTGTAAATAAAAGGTGTAATAGGAGTTGAATCCCCAGGTAGTTTATAATATCCAATAAAACCATCTTCGAATAGTTTGTTAAGGTTTCTACCAAGTACCTTTCCACATTTATAAAGAGACTTGAGGATAGGAGATCCCCTTGTTTGAGACCACTAGTGGAGTGGGAAAAAAAAAAAACAAAAGAACATGCAACAGACCTTGGATGACTAGGGAGTACCAGAAGTTAGAGAAACATTTCTGGATCAAAATTGCACCATTTCCATCAGTTAAAGAAGCCAAATCTCAACTTCACCTTCTTCAAGGAGCTTCAATCAAGCCTATCATAGGCTTTAGCCATATCTATTTCCATGATCAAGTTTCACCTAAAGTCTCTCCTTTCCATTTCACAAGCCATACATGGGCCAGCGCAATGTTGTCAAATATGATCCATTTACAAAAGCTCCTTGTTCTTGAGATATAATATGGGGAAGAACTATAGCTAACCGAGAAGCCACAATCTTTGCAGTGACCTTTTATGCAAAACTGCCTAACCAGAAAGGACGGAAATTTGAAAAGACTGCAGGAATATCAACCTTGGGCACAAGAACTCTGAGAACAAAGTATATCCTAACACGTGCCACATGCAATAAAATCGTATCATGCGTATGTAGATGTCACATGCAATAAAATTGTATCATGCGTACGTAAATATCACTAGATGTCACACACATGATCGTCCTCCTACAAGTAATACACATGCGAGCTCCAAAGTGGCTGCTGCTAACTGCTACAAGGATATTTTAAAATTAGACACTTCAGTACTCACACTCTTGCTCCACATATTGGCTTACCCAGGTTTACTCTTTGCTTTTAGAAAAAAAAAAAATTACCACTTTTCAAAAACAATTTCGAGCAGTCCTTCGAGTCCTTTTCATGTCCTCAAGAATATTTGTATGCATAAAGAAGCAATCGTACGAAACAAAGAATCTAATTATTTGTACCTTTGTTGTATTTGACATTTTTCTTAATAGGTCTCACTACTCAGTTAATAAAGCTATTATGTTAAAAGAAATCAAACAATAACATATGCTATGAGGGAGATTGAAAGCACTGGCATGAGACTTTTACATTAACATCCACTCATGTACACAGTAATAAAACTGACTTAATTCCTGAAAATTCATAGGATCATATTAAACATCCAAAATTCCTAAGAGAAAAACTAACTGTAGTTTATAATGAACTATATTTTATCCCTAATAAATTTAATCAACTCACCCACCACTTTGTTCAAGGTTGAACAAAAAGAGACATATTACAAATTTAATTTATAAAACTTTGGTCAAAAATTACCATGGACAAATCTCACCTTTAATAGGGAACTCCCTTAAACACATTTCTTCTTCAAAGTTTTGCATCGTTTTATTCTTTTTCAACTATGTGTTTTATCAGGAACAAATTTCTGAGAATTGCATTCATTATGCTCGACCTTTTAATTTTCTTTAGGTCCAACTTCATTTTATCATTTTTTAAAGTGTAAAAAAGGATATGATATGACTTAAATCTTTTGGAGTTTCAGACGTGCAATAGTATATTTAACTTACTATCAATCTCATATTTCCAATTTTATATGGTTTATTCTTGTTATGTAGTGGGTCCTAAGAGTGTATTGATTTCATCATTTCATAGAATTTCATCCAAGAATTCTATTGATTTCTTGAACTACCTTAAACTAATTAATCTTGTAAGTAATTACTTAAAACTATTACAAACTCCCAGAAATTAACTTAAATTCCAAAGTTTATAACATAACTAAACTTCAAAACCTCGTATCATTTGCTTTTTCATACATTTTCAAGTTCATTTAGTTGTTTGCTATTATTGCTATACACAGATGAAGAAATATACAAAAACTGATCTAAGTGAATAATAGTCAGATATATAACCTCTGGTACTTTTACTTAAACATATCTGAAAATCAGAAATAAAATTGAAATTCACACACATAACGCACGCACACGCTCTCACAGACACACACAGAGAGACTAGGGAGTCCAAAAGGTTACGTGACCTGGGAGCACCATAGAGAAAGCCTCCTCCAAAACATCAATGCCAGCAGCCCAGCCACTGGTCAACTCTTCAAATAATGTAGCTGAAAAAATGAGAGCAATAGAATGATCTTTTATATCTCCACGTGCCCATGTTCCTCTTAGAGTTCTGATTCGTTCTTTAAACCCCTGGCGTGTTCTCAGCAGTTGCAAACTTGATAGTTGACATTTAAATGGACTGTATTTTACACCACTTCCTAAGCATGATAAAATGTGTATTGCACGCAAAGATGATTCTGAACTATTGCCATAATAATTGGCAAGCTCCATTTCAGCATACCAGAAGTATAAAAGAGATGCATTTGACTGAAGATCCTGCTCAATTGATTTTGACAGAGTAAGCAGCCATCCCTCTCAATGTATATAGAATAATTTGATACGGTCTCAGGTAAAATTAACAATGAATAACTACAAGAGCATGTTAAAGAGAGAAGTAGAGAACAATATCCAAAAGGGAAGAAAATTAATTTGACCAAAGTTGTGATGTCAAAATCTCTCTGATGCTATACCTAGAGATCGTATTCACAAGACCTAAAAAAGATACGATGGGCAAGGTTTTCATGAAATGAGAGCTCCTTATAAGCAAGCAAGGTAAGGAAGATACATTAGGAAATGCCGAAAACTACAAGGCAGCACGATCAAAGCGACATTAGGCAAAGCCAAGGACACTGTTTCACCTGTTAGGGATTACTAACACCTCATTTGGGGTGAAATAAGACGGGCATTAATACGCCGTCACCTAGAGGCACCTAACGTCATTAGCAAATGCAGTCACTGAAGATCAAATATTGTCAAATTTTATGGAAATTTGTCTATGATTTGCTCATCAAGCTCCTAACTAAAAAGATAAATGTTTCATATTTTTCAAGTTTGATTCTCATAGTGTAAATGAATTTGATTTTCCATGCTTCACATCCGCAACTTCATCACCCAGATCTAAACTATGACCTTTAAATTTTTGCAGTGACATTCTGCTTTAATCCATACTTTTTCTCTAATTTACTACCGATACATCTAATATTATACTATACATTTTATTAAAAGAATTAATTAAAAAAAAGATATGGCAATGTATGCAATGCGTAAACAATGCCTATGCTACACCTAACCCACGGGATCCCTATCCTAGCATCGCCTAGATGCTTTGATATGGATAAGGGCCAAAGGAGGGGAAAAAAAACACACAACAATCCAACATGACAGAAATCCAAATAGGCATGGATTTCACTATATTTAGGGACATTCGGTTGAGAATTAGTTTAATAATATAAGTAATACTATATTTAGTAGATTATTAATATCTCTACTCACGATAAATTCATTACTTCCTTAAGTTAACAATATATACCACGATGATATGTCAAGCATAGTAATACCTAATAGTAATTGACAATACTAAAGATCCCCATAAGGGAACTAAATATGGGACACAGTATAATTGGTGTGGGATATATATTAAAAAAGTTGCAGTAACTTGATTGAAGCTACATTTAACCGGGAGTAATCCTACTGCATGTAATTGTGAGTGATTGTCTGTCTAAACCAGAATTCAGAACCATAATGAACATCTCCAAATTAAAGTTTAGACCACGACTATAAAAATTGGATTTTAGAAACAATGCATGAATGTTATTAGTGCATAAACGAATGTTTTCTTTCCTCAGGTGTGCCTTTGCACAAACGAGTATATTTTTTCCCTCAGACGTGCCTTGCATGTTCTATATAAAAGTTCTTCGTATAATCTTAAGTTATTTGAGTGAAGATAAGTCTGTTTCAAGTTTTAACAGACCCTAAATTTCTTTGAAAATTTGTCACTTCTTCTCAATGTTTACCACATTCCTATATGGTCCCTTCCAAAACAAAAATTTTCCTATTTATAAACATTTCCTGGAGGTGTGATATTTCCTGTGACACTGAATTTAAAACCTTGGTCTCGATTCTTGAATGAGATCAAATTTCATTGAGCCAACAGGCAAGGATGTGCAAGTCACGGCTGTAAATTTAGGCAAGCCAGTGTGGATCAAGTTTAGCATGGTGTGGCCCTGCTAAATTTAAGCTCTAAACCCGATTTCAAGTTGGGCTCAGGCCTACCCTGTCACAGCCCAGGAGGGCCCCACCTGATGTCTCATTTATAACATATTTTATGCATATATACAAAATGTGTGTCAGTATTAATGTGTGTGTCTATATATATGTATATATATTATGATAATAAATTATAAGAAAAGCCAAATGGTATAGTGTATAACATAACTACCTTTTTTTTTTTGGAGGAGATCCATGGGGGGCTAGCTTTGACAAAACTGATACTGCAGTAAGCTCTAGACAACCACAATATAGTGCTACTAGCAAAAGTGGAACCTGCAATCTACCCCATAATAGAAATGCATTTGAACCATCTACTCTTAGATGCCATCACTATGTTTTTCCGCCAAGCTTAAAAGTGATGATGGGCCACCCAGGATGGGCCACCCAGGATGGACCCAAACACAGGAAAGTTTTGCTGGGCTGTACCTGGGCCTAGAAGGCTGGCCTGTATTTGCACCTTTGGCATGCCTAGGCCCGATAAGCAGGCCAGGATGGGTTGCCCAAGCCCAAATTTGTGAGTTTCTGGCTAGGTATTTATCAGATCAAGGTGGAGAGAAGTTCTGGAAAAGCACATCCAAACAAACCAAGGTTCACTTACTGTTGGGAAGATTTTATGAGAATATTCCAGAAGCTTAATTTTTTTTGGTCTTACATATGCAAGTAGAACATCAAGACCCCAACCTTTTTCGAGAACTGGTGTTCTGAAAATAACAATCTCACATTTTCTCAACTTCCATGACACCTGTGGATGTCCCACCTGCCATATTCTTAGGCAGATGGATTATTTATCTTGAGATTGTAATTTTTCATGTAAAAAGCTTTCCTTTAAAGGGTAAAGCTTTTACATCTTCTAGCCCCACTGCTACCCAAAAACCAGTGTTTTCTCAAGGAGATGTATATGCATAAAGACACATGCAAATATGAAGGTACAAAATGCGTTTACATTATGAGAGTTGGTGCAAGGTGCAATCAAGGTTTAGAAATGAAAGGATGACTGTGGGGAGGAATAGCGCCTTGAGCAAAACACACATGCTACAAAAGCTAGCAAAATAATAAAACATAACGAATCAAGCTTCTCTTTCTGTACTTGAGCTCTTGGGAAAAGTACCATAAATGAAGTATAATAAATGAGACACACAAATCTTACCAATGGAAGCCCTTCAATGGAACATAATGCCATGTCAAACACCTTCCGTGCAAGATCAATATTCCCAAATGCCGCCTCTCTTTTCGCATAAACGCCACAGAGCAATATATCCTATGCAACAAAAGGATGAATAAACATGGAGTCAAGCATTTACACAATTGGTCAAAAATTAGATGCCTAGGTGCCTACATAGTGGCAATGGTGTTACATAACAAGTAAAAACCACCGACAAGTGCTCCAATATCCAAAAACAGATACAAACACACACTCAGCAAGACCTTATTTTTGAGTGTGGTTAAACTCAGGCTGAAGCTCAACCCAGTCAAATAAACCTCATACTCAGCACAACACCTTGCCTTAATTTTTTTCTTTAATTGGATAATCATGAGAATATTATCTATATAATATGCAAAATGATAAAAAATAAAAATAAAAAAGTACACGGTGGCCACAAGGGCTCGTCATGAAACAAAAGCTACTAACTGTACACCTAGCCCCACTATCATAGAAACCCTATATACAAGTACCAGTCATCCTCCTTCCTCGAACACATTTGCCATTGGAATCCCAAAAAAGAAACCCTGTCTCTCTATTCCCTGCCTAGCCAAAACGTCGGCCAATCCATTCACCGATGTGACACATGAGAGAACGAGATGTTCCCCTCTTTGGCTAGATGACGTGCCTAACGGAGCATGTGTACATCTCCACAGGCAGTCATGTGAGTGGCTCATCCAAGATATCAATGTGGCAGAGTCCCCCTCAACTAGCATATATTTATATATATATATATATAGGACCCGAAAACGTCTGCACAAACCTGCCCTCATTATCTCTAAAAATACCTCCAATCCCTGAGGGTCAGATTACCTATTGACATCTCATCAAAATTCAGCTTGACGGCCCCCCTTCAGGAAAAACCCAAGCTCTACACACCCGTGATGAATAGGAAGATGATAGTGCTATGATGCTCCATCCTCTCAAAATCTCTAACCTCAAGATGCCTCATGTGGACATCCAGCATGCCATCATCATCATAATCTGCTCTATCATCCCCTGGTGCTGCTCACTTTCTCCTCATAAATCCTTTTGTTCCTTTCCCCCCATATATCACAGAGTATACCACAGAACAGTGCCTTGTACATCATTTTCTTCTCCCACTAACCCCAATGGTCTTCATTGATGTAAAAGACTGCTGATACCAGAAGGCATCACCAAACAACCTCAACCACCTGTAAGAAAAAAGTCCAGATCTCACATGCACAAGTACAATGTATCAATATATGATCAATTGACTCCGCACTATTTACACATGATACAAATGTGAGGAGCAAGTGACCATTGTCCTTGTTGTCTCTACAAAGTATCACGTATTGATCCTGTATAAAATGGTTGTTTAGACAAATGCTCTAACTCTAGATGGACGGAAGATAACCTCAAGCGACATGGTAAAGGTTCTAAGGGAAGAGCATTATTTCCACTTAGAGACTGGAAGAATGGACTAGTATAGGCCATGGGATTCCGAGAGACCGAGACTCAGACCCTAGAGTCTTGAGCATCTGTATCAATGACGACATACTTCAGAAATTCAAAACGATTACCCAATTCCCTTCGTTCAGCCAGTCTTTGGTCAAGTATAAGGTCCAGGTTCCATTCTAAGCCATACTTGGAGTGGGAAAGAATATCTGCTACCGAGGAGCTCTTATTACAAACCAGGAAAAAAACAGGAGGAAACCTAGACTGTAAAGTAAACTCATCCCACCATATATTCCACAAAAAGCGGACGTGCGATTCATTTCCGACAACGAACATTCTAGTACAATAGTTGACCAAGCGAAGATATAGCCTTCCAAGGTCATGCACTATACGTTTGTCCACGGAGGTTATTGTCCCACCCATTCTTGTGCATCCCATATTTGTTGGCAATTTCCTTCACCAATAATGAGTTTATATCTGCATTGAGTCATTGTAAACATTTTCTTAAAAAAGCTGAGTTCCATGCCACCACATTTCCCAAGTTGATGCCACCCATAGACTTGCTTCTACACAGCATATCTCATTTTACAAGATAGTCTTTTTCAAGGAATGCCATGTCGGGGCGACATGTCGCCATTTCCGAAGGTGGCGACACGACATACGGGTCTTATGTCGTTTTGGGGCGACATGGGTGACATGTCAGCAACATGGGCGACATGGGGGAAATTTTCAGTTTTTTTGGATTTTTTTTAAAAATTAAAAAAATGTTAAGACATTTGTTTTTGCATTTTTTGATGTATTATCATGTATTTAGACACTACTTAGGGTTGTTTAAGACTTGGGGGGAAAACACATCAAAAATCCCACATTTTCCCAGATTTCCCCATCATTTCCCCCATATTTCCCTTTTCCCCCTCATAAATATGGCACTTGATTTCTAATTTTATATATCTTTTAATTGAGTTACATTCACTTTTAGTGTAGCTTAATTAGATGTAGCATTTTTTTTACAGCTTACAGATCCGACAGCGTGTAAGTTGACCCCCTCAAGTAATGACTTTTAATGTGTAAGCATTTCTTTTGCATTTTTTGATGTATTTGGATGCATTTAGG
>JAUPMG010000002.1:2880464-2892650 GCA_031762675.1 Pachysandra terminalis
CCTGCACAGAAAAATCCTAACTATTCCCAAGATAAGCCCCATTTACAATCAAACTCTTCAAATCTAACATCTGAAAATTCCCCAAAAGACGAAACCCAGAAAAGTAGAAGAGAGATTGCCTTCTCAGTTTTGCATCGTTTTATTCTTTTTCAACTATATGTTTTATCAGGAACAAATTTCTGAGAATTCCATTCATTATGCTCAACCTTTTAATTCTTTTTTTAGGTCTGACTTCATTTCTTCAGTTTCTTAAAGTGTAAAAAAGGACATGATATGACTTAATCTTTTGGAATTTCAGACATGCAATAGCATATTTCACTTGCTATCAATCTCATATTTCCAATTTTATATGGTTTATTCTTGTTATTTAATGGGTACTAAGAGTGTATTGGTGCCGAGTTCATCATTTCATAAAATTTCATCCAAGAATTCTATTGATTTCTTGAACTACCTTAAACTAATTAATCTTCCAAGTAATTACTTAAAACTATTACAAACTCCCAGAAATTTATTTAAACCAAAGTTTATAACATAACTAAACTTCAAAACCTCGTATCATTTGCTTCACACACATTTTCAAGTTCATTTAGTTGTCGTATCATTTGCTTCTCACACATTTTCAAGTTCATTTAGTTGTTTGCTATTATTGCTATACGCAGCTGAAGAAATATACAAAAACCAATCTAAGTGAATAATAGTAAGATATAACCTCTGGTACTTCTACTTAAAACATATCTGAAAATCAGAAATAAAATTGAATTTCACAGACATAATGCACGCGCGCACACGCACACACACACACACAGTAGGGAATCCAAAAGGTTACGTGACCTGGGAGCACCATAGAGAAAGCCTCCTCCAAAACATCAATGCCAGCAGCCCAGCCACTGGTCAACTCTTCAAATAATGTAGCTGAAAAAATGAGAGCAATAGAATGATCTTTTATATCTCCACGTGCCCATGTTCCTCTTAGAGTTCTGATTCGTTCTTTAAACCCCTGGCGTGTTCTCAGCAGTTGCAAACTTGATAGTTGACATTTAAATGGACTGTATTTTACACCACTTCCTAAGCATGATAAAATGTGTATTGCACGCAAAGATGATTCTGAACTATTGCCATAATAATTGGCAAGCTCCATTTCAGCATACCAGAAGTATAAAAGAGGTGCATTTGACTGAAGATCCTGCCCAATTGATTTTGACAGAGTAAGCAGGCATCCCTCTCAATGTAAATAGAATAATTTGATATGGTCTCAGGTAAAATTAACAATGAATAACTACAAGAGCATGTAAAAGAGAGAGAAGCAGAGAACAATATCCAAACGGGAAGAAAATTGATTTGACCAAAGTTGTAATGTCAAAATCTCTCGGATGCTATACCTAGAGATAGTATTCACAAGACCTAAAAGAGATACGATGGACAAGGTTTTCATGAAATGAGAGCTCCTTATAGCCAAGAAAGATAAGGAAGATAAAGCACTAGGAAATGTTAAAAACTACAAGGCAGCAAGATCAAAGCGACATTAGGCAAAGCCAAGGCCGCTGTTTCACCTGTTAGGGATTACTAACACCCAAGGTTCACCATGTCGATGTCACCTAGTGTGTCGCCAAGTGTCATTGGCGACATGTCGCCGACATGGTGTAAAAAAGAGGAAATGTGGGGAAATCATGGGTTTTTGACGGATTTTTGCCCAAAACTTTAAATATGTCTAATTAAGGCCTAAATGCATCCAAATACATCAAAAAATGCAAAAAACAATGACTACACATTAAAAGTCATTACTTGAAGGGGTTAACTTACACGTTCTATAAGCTATAAAAAAGATGCTACATCTAATTAAGCAAAACTAAAAGTGAATGTAAGTCAAACTAAAAGATATATAAAACTAGAAATCAAGTGCTATATCCATGAGGGGTAAAAGGGAAAAATGTGGGAAATGATGGAAAAATTTGGGGAAATGTGGGATTTTTGACGAGTTTCCCCCAAGTTATAAACAACCCTAAGTAGTGTCTAAATACATCAAAAAATGCAAAAACAAATGTCTTAACATTTTTTAATTTTTTAAATTTTTTTCAAAAAAAAAAATAAAAAATTCCCCCCATGTCGAGAGACATGGGGAAAATATTGAAAAAAATTGAAATTGTTTCCCTATGTCGCCAAAACCAGGGTAAAACGACTTCTACCCTGGTTTCATGTCGCCCGCCTCCGAAATGGCGACATGTCGCCCGACAAGGGCAACATTGTATACACTGCAAACACCTCATTTAGGGTGAAATAAGACAAGCATTAAGACGCAGTCACCTAGAGGTACCTAAGCGTCATTAGCAAGTGCATTCACTGAAGATCTAATATTGTCAAATTTTATGGAAATCTATGTACGATTTCCTCATCAAGCTCCTAACTGAAAAGATAAATGTTTCATATTTGTCAAGTTTGATTCTCCAAGTGTAAATGAATTTAATTTTCCTTGCTATCACATCTGCAACTTCATCACTCGGATCTAAACTATGACCCTTAAAACTTTTGTAGTGACATTCTGCTTTAATCTGTACTTTTTCTCTAATTTACTACCTATACATCTAATATTACACTATACATTTTTTTAACAGAATTAATTAAAAAAAGATATGGCAATGTATGCCATGCGTAAACAATGCCTATGCTACACCTAACATATGGGATCCCTATCCTAGCATCGCCTAGATGCTTTGACATGGATAAAGGCCAAAGGAGGAAAAAAAACACAGAACAACCCAACATGACAGAAATCCAAATAGGCATGAATTTCGCTATATTTAGGGACATTCTGTTGAGAATTAGTTTAATAATACAAGTAATATTATATTTAGTAGATTATTAATAGCTCTACTCACGATAAATTCATTACTTGCCTTAAGTTAGCAATATAGACCAAGATTATATGTCAAGAATAGTAATACCTAATAGTGATTGACAGTACTAAAGATCCCCATAAGGGAACACAATATGGGACAAAGTATAATTGGTGTGGGATCTATCTTAAAAATGATGCTGTAACTTGATTGAAGCAACATTTGACCGGGAGTAATCCTACTGCATGTAATTGTGAGTCATTGTCTGTCTAAATCAGAATTCAGAACCATAAGTCTCCAAATTAAAGTTTAGACCATGACTACAAAAATTGGATTTTAGAAACAATGCATGAATGCTATTAGTGCAGAAACAAATGTTTTCTTTCCTCAGGAGTGCCTTTGCACAAACTCCCTCAGACGTGCCTTGTATGTTCTATATAAAAGTTCTTCGTACAATCTTAAGTAATTTGAGTGAAGATGTCCGTTTCAAGTTTTAACAGACCCTAAATTTGTTTGAAAATTTGTCACTTCTTCTCAATGTTTACCGCATTCCTATATGGTCCCTTCCCAAACAGAAATTTCCTCTTTATAAACATTTCCTGGAGGTGTGATATTTCCTGTGACACTGAATTTAAAACCTTGGTCTCGATTCTCGAAGGAGATCAAATTTCATTGAGCCAACAGGCAAGGATGTGTAAGTCACGGCTGTAAGTTTAGGCAAGCCAGTGTGGATCAAGTTTAGCATGGTGTGGCCCCGCTTAATTTAAGTGCTAAATCCTGTCACAGCCCAGGTGGGCCCCACCTGATGTCTCATTTATAACATATGTTATGTATATATACAAAATGTACGTCAGTATTAATGTGTGTAGACATATATATGTATATATATTATGATGATAAATTATAAGAAAAGACAAATGGTATAGCGTATAACATGACTACCTTTTTTTCTGGAGGAGATCCATGGGGGGTGGCTTTGACACAACTGATACTGCAGCAATCTCTACACAACCACAATATAGTGCTACTAGCAAAAGTGGAACCTGCAATCTACCCCATAAAAGAAATGCATTTGGACCATCTACTCTTAGATGCCATCATTATGTTTTTCCTCCAAGCTTTAAAGTGATGATGGGCCACCCAGGATGGACCCAAACACAGGAAAGTTTTGCTGGGCTGTACTTGGGCCTAGAAGGCCGGCCTGTACTTGCACCTTTGGCATGCCTAGTCCCGATAAGCAGGCCAGGATGGGTTGCCCAAGACCAAATTTGTGATTTGCTGGCTAGGTACTTATCAGATCAAGGTGGAGCATGAAAGAGAAGTTCTGGAAAAGCACATCCAAACAAACCAAGGTTCACTTACTATTGGGAAGATTTTATTTTATGAGAAAATTTCAGAAGCTTAGTTTTTTTTGGTCTTAAATATGTAAGTAGAAATCAAGACCCCAACCTTTTTCGAGAACTGGTGTTCTGAAAACAACAATCTCACATTTCTCAACTTCCATGACACCAGAGGATGTCCCACCTGCCGTAATTTTAGGCAGATGAATTATTTATCTTGAAATTGTAATTTTTATTTTATTAAGAAAGTAATCATAGCAAGAATCTCATGTAAAAAGCTTTCCTTTGAAGGGTAAAGCTTTTAGCCTTTTACATCTTCTGGCCCCACTGCTACCTAAAAACCAGTGTTTTCTCAAGGAGATGTATATGCATAAAGACAGATGCAAATATGAAGGTACAAACAAATGTGTTTACATTATGAGATTTGGTGCAAGGTGCAATCATGGTTTAGAAATGAAAGGATGAATGTGGGGAGGAATAGAGCAGAGCACACCTGCTACAAAAGCTAGCAAAATAATAAAACATAACGAATCAAGCTTCTCTTTCTATACTTGAGCTTCTGGGAAAAGTACCATAAATGAGTATCATATATGAGACACAAATCTTACCAATGGAAGCCCTTCAATTGAACATAATGCCATGTCAAACACTTTCCGTGCAAGATCAATATTCCCAAATGCCGCCTCTCTTTTTGCATAAACGCCACAGAGCAATATATCCTATGCAACAAAGGATGAATGAACATGGAGTCAAGCATTTACACAATTGGCCAAAAATTAGATGCCTATGTGCCTACATGGTGGCAATGGCATTTCATAACAAGTAAAAACCACTGACAAGTGTTCCAATATCCAAAAACAGATACAAATACACATACTCAGCAAGAACTTATTTTTGAGTGTAGTGTGGTTAAACTCAGGCTGAAGCTCAACCCAGTCAAATAAATCTCATACTAAGCACAACATCTTGCCTTAATTTTTTTTTTTAATTAGAAAATTATGAGAATATTATCTATATAATATCCAAAATGATAAAATATAAAAATAAAAAAGTACACGGTGGCCATAAAGGCTCTTGTCATGAAACAAAAGCTACTAACTGTACACCCAGCCCCACTACCAAAGAAACCCTACATACAAGTATTAGTCATCCTCCTCCCTCGAACATATTTGCCATTGGAATCCCGAAAAAGAAACCCTGTCTCTCCATTCCCCTCCTAGCCAAAATGTCGGCCAATCCATTCACCAATGTTGACACATGAGAAAACGAGATGTTCCCCTCTTTGGCTAGATAACGTGCCTGACAGAGCATGTGTACATCTCCACGGGCAGTCATGTGAGTGGCTCATCCAAGATATCACTGTGGCAGAGCCCCCCTCAACTAGCATATATATTTATATATATGTATATAGGACCCGAAAACGTATGCACAAACCTACCCTCATGATCTCTAAAAATGCGTCTCAGATTATCTATTGACATCTCATCAAAATTCAGCTTGACGGCCCCCCTTCACGAAAAACCCAAGCTCTGAGTCTGCACGCCTGTGATGAATAGGAAGATGATAGTGCTATGATACTCCATCCTCTCAAAATCTCTAACCTCGAGATGCCTCGTGTGAACATCCAGCATGCCACCATCATCATAATCTACTCTATGATCTATCATCCCGTGGTGCTGCCCCCTTTCTCCCCAAAAATCCTTTTGTTCCTTTCCCCCCATATATCAGAGTCTAGCACAGAACAGTGCCCTGTACGTCAATTTCCTCTCCCACTAACCCCAATGGTCTTCACTGATGTAAGAGACTGCTGATACCAGAAGGTATCACCAAACAACCTCAACTTTATCTACATTGTAAACACTTTAAATCTGACGTTGCTGGTTTCTGATCAGTTTGGGTGCTGTCTTATCTTGACGACTGAGGTTGTTATTCTCCCTTTGAAGATGCTGCTAAAGAAAGGGATTAAAAAATTCTGATGGTAGCAATTACTTGAGGACTGAGGTTGTTATCTTCAAAAAAATTTTGCTGAAGATAATTTACATCAAGTGATTGTATCTGATCTGATATGATATGACTTAATTTTTAATGATGAGATATATCTACATTTTGTAGCCTTTATTGCATGTCAAGCACTGTAATTCTCTATCTTTATTTAATTCAATGGAATTTTCTCCAAAAAAAAAAAAAAAACAACCTCAACCGCCTGTAAGAAAAAAGATCAGATCTCACATGCACAAGTACAATGTATCAATAGATGATCAACTGACTCCGCACTATTTACACATGATACAAATGTGCAAAGCAAGTGACCATTGTCCTTGTTGTCTCTACAAAGTATCACGTATTGATCCAGTATAAGATGGATGTTTAGAAAAATGCTCTAACTCTAGAGAGACGGAAGATAACCTTAAGTGACATGGTAAAGGTTCTTTGAAAAGAGAATTGAACACGAACTGACCTTCAAGAGTGAACCAAATTGGAGACAATTTAATTTTTTTGATGGAATGAGTTGAAAAACTAGCAGACATTGCAATGCCATTCTAGGAGAAAGTCTAGGCCCAAAACAAAGGGTGACAATAAGGTGTGTTTATAAACATATTAAAACGATCCATTAAAAAATGATGGAACCTAAAAGAAGAAGAATTTGTGGTTTTTTGATAAATTCACGAAAGGGATACATGGGATCATGAAAAAGAGCTTGCACAGATGTGGGATGAAATGGTCAACTGCACTAAAAGAATGGGGAAATAGGTCTTAGAAAAATTTAGAACTAAAATTCATTGTCGCAAAGAAACTCGGTGGTAGGGTAATGAGGTTCAAAAGGCTATTAAACTAAAAAAGATTATTTTAAGACATGAAAAAGAGGGGAGAAAAGAAAAATTAGAAAACATATAAGTGCAAAAAATAATAACAATAAGCAATAAGAAACCGAGATAATAAGGCCACAAAACAAGCATGTGATAACCTCTAAAATAAGCTAGGTAGAAACGTAAGTGAGAAATCTGTTCACAAACCTGTAAGACTTTAATGGAGAAGACAAGTTATCTAAATGAAGTTGGATACATTAAGAGTAAAGACTTGAGTCTAAATAAAAGATAAGGAGATTAAAAAGCTGGAGAGAATATTTTCAAATATTCTTAAAGGGTGAAGGTAAAGAAAGCTTTATCTTAAGCAAGAATAAAAACAACATGGAGTCAGAAGAACACTAGTATGTTAGTAAGAGTAAGGTAACTAAAGCGAAGGGAGCTTTAGCCAAGAAGTTAGGAAAGGCTTGAGGACAAATGGTATTCCAATTGAAATGTGGAAATACATTGAAGAGATTGGTGTATTTTTGTCGACCAAATTAAGGGATAGAATTTTGAGAACTAGGAAAAAGTCAAATGCTTGGAGGAAAAGAACGATAATACCTATATATAAAAAAAAAAGAGACATTCAAAACCATGACAGTTTGGGGAATTAAGCTTACAGGTCAAACCATGAAACTATGTGAAAAAAGCAACTGTCCAAAGAATGAGAAGAATAACGCAACTCAAAAAGTCAGCTTGCCTTTATGCTAAGGAGGTCTAAATTTAGACAATTAGTGGAGAAGTTAGAAAGAAGTGAGATGTTTATATGGATTTTATAGATCTAATGAAAGCCTATAATATAATATAATATAATAGAGTACCTAGAGAGTTATTCTGGTGGGTTTTAGCCTTTTAGGAGTACCAACTATACACATTAAGGTCATTAAGGTTAAGGACATGCATAACTGAGGGCTAACTGGGGGAGAAAGATTGGCTGTTAGACAAAAGAGTTTACACTAACGGTAGGTTTAATCTTTTTTCTTTAATTATGGATGAATTGATATCTCATAGGCAAAAGAAGGTGCCTTGACGTATATTGTTTGCAAATGAAGTGGTTTTGGTGGACAAAACTAGAAAGGGAGTAATTCCAAAACTAGTATTATCAAGGGATTCCTAGGAAAGTAGGTTTTTGAAATAAGTCGAGACTGAGTATATGGAATATAAATTCAGCACAAACGATAGCAGAGATGAACCAATGGTATGATTTCAAGACCAAGAGCTTCCAAAAAGTAATCACTATTGTTATCTTAGGTTAGTTGATAAGAATGTTTCCTATAGGATTCAAGTTGGATAGATTAAGTAGAGAGGCACTTCTAGAATGTTATGTGATCGACATGTTCCACTCAAGCTTAAAAACAAATTTTATAGGACAGCTATTAAGTCGGTTATGATGAATGCAGTAAAATGTTGGGGAAAAAAAAAGAAGAAGAAACTTATCATATGATGAGATTGCTGAGATGAGGATGTTGAGATAGATTTATGGAGAGACTTGGATATATAGAAAGGAATTTACATATCCGATAGTGCCTACAAGTTATCTAAATAGGAGATAAGATAAAGGAAGGTAGGTTAAGAGGATTTGGGTATGTAAAACGAAGACTCAAGGATCTAACTGTGAGAAGGTGCAAGGGGTGCATATTGTAGGATCTATGAGAGTGAAACAAAGGCCAAAAAGGACCTGGATGAAATTGATTAGAAATGAATAGGTATATAACCTAACCAAACATATGGTTTTAAACAGGCAGACAAAACATGATTCAAGTTGTCAACCCCAACTAGTTGGGATAAGAAATTTTGTTGTTGATTTTGTTTTATTCCGATTGTCTATCAATCTCATACCTAAAACATGAACTGATTTAAACACATACAATAAATATTAGCAAAAAAAATTATTAATGCTTTTTGAATTGCTTTTTATAACTAAATATTAAAATAAATAGAGCTTAAAAGATGCAATCAATTGATGGATCAAATGGATTAATCAAATCCATTGATCTTCATAAAATTATATTTTTAAAATTACTTTATAGGAAAAATAGAATAAGAAAACATTTACACTTCAAGAAATAGGATCAATCATGCATGTGATAGGATATTTGATGGACTGATCTTAAATAATGTTAGGTAAAAACAAAGCTATAGGTAAATTACCTTGAAAGAAAATTTTACATTTTTCAAATTATTTTTAGTAATAAGCAAAAAATATGGACTTGAAAAGAAAAAACTACAATTGTTCCATGGATCTGATAAATTAGAATGATTTTATATTGTTATCAAATTATCACCACTATCAAATTATCATTTTCTTTTGGTTTAACATTTTTACTATGTAAAAAAAATTAAATTTAATAAGTATGATGAACCCTTCTGTTTTATAAATAAGCTATGGATTCATTACAAATATTTACTATTACTAAAAAAACCATAACTCCCAAAAGACAATGTTTCATTAAAATGGTGTACATCCACAGATTTCAATAATAGCCCATGAATTTAAGTTACTATTGTCTTTTTAATACAATTTTTTTGAACATGTACTTAATTTAAAATGAGAAGATATGCAAAATACACACACACCCCCTTGAAGGAGTGACCGAATTAGAACCATAAATTCCCAACCTAGGTTAATTACTAAAACTACAAAGAGTGGGATGTTTTGGGCATTAGGGATTCATTGATTTAGAAGAGGATAGAACAAAGGAGAAGAGAATGGGTTTCACTTGATGTACAGTTAAAAGTATGGTTAAACTGTTGAAACTATTAGTGTTTCCCAAACCAAGTCAACATTTACATACTTTCAACAGTTCCAATGAAAACTAGCAAAAGTATGGTAACTCTGACCAAAATTGGGAAAAAAATTCAATGCTAGTTTCATTACAGAAGGCTTGAAAAATTTTGCAACCACCTCAACCAAGATAAATTACTTATACCACGGATATATTAAAGTTATCCGTGGCATATACTTATAGTATGAAGATTAAATCCTGATAGATACCATGTTCATTCTTCATTTTACTCCGAAAGTTTTGTCCTTACGATAGATACTTCTTCTCGTTGAATACATATACTGACTTTACTTTGCGCACACTCCGAGGTCACGCAATAGCGTGGTTGATCATCTGGCTAGAGCAGGAGTGAGAAGGGTGGATCTGTTTGCAGATCCCCCTTCCATAGATATGTTGGGCGACGGATTTCCTGTACCATAGCAGTGTTTTGATTATCTTTTTGAGACTTTCTGTTTTTTATATTTTCTGTACTGCTTTATTTTCTTGGCCGTCGTGCCCACCTTGTGCACCACGGTCCTCTCCTTTTGTGCTTGCTACTTCCTCTCTTTGTACTGTTTCTCTTTCCATTGATATATATCATTCCCCTCACAGTTATTCATCAAAAAAAAAAAGTATGACGAAGACTAATTGCTTCCAATCAGCTGAAAAGAAAAATAACTCCCCCCAAAATTTTCATCCATTTTCTGCAATTTCTAGCTACAGTTTTGATGACTAATTTGTCAACTACAGTTTTGATGACTAATCCGTTAACTACAGTTTTGATGACTAATCTGTTAACTGTTCCCAGGCACTTAACAACTCAGTTGATCTGAAATCAAATATATCTGAACTCCATCCTGCGGTTGATCTGCATTCTTCTCAAATCAGTGGTTGTTCAACTCAGGGTTTTGTACCGGGACGGGGGACCGGACCGGACATGGCCGGTACCGGTCCGTAGCAGCAGTCAGGTCCCATATTTTTGTACCGGACTGACAATCAATTTTTGAAATAAAAAATTGACTGGTTGTACCGGTCGCCGGACTGGTGGTACAGGATGGGAACGGACCGATCTAGGTCGATATCGGTCAGGACCATCCAGTTCACAAACTAAAAAAAAAAAAAAGCGGACCGATTGTCCCTGTCCGGTCTAGATAGGTACTGGTTGTACCAGTCCAAAACCTTGAGACAGAAAAGAATGTATCGCAGCTTGGGACCGGACCGCTGAGGTCCAGACCAGGTACGGACCAGACTGGTCCAGAAAACCTTGGTTCAACTAGCAGTTGATATAACTCTGTTAATATTTTCCAAATTGAGAACAACATCAGACCAGCCTATACATCTAACAGCTCTATTATAACTACTGGTTCATCATTTGCTTCATAAGGGGGGTAATTTTCATCTTTATAGCACAAAAGTGACATATTATTCAATTCTGACCCATTAGTCAATCCAATCAATCCAGTAAATTATCATATTCATTAAATGAACCACCAGATGATAGTTTGCTATATCTCATTGCATTTGTGATCTTTCCTCAGAAACCTATCCACTGTTGATCATCATGATGAGGAACAAGCTTTGCTGCAAGGAATTATAGCTTTTTTTACTACCAAATTAAAGCAACAAAAAAGAAGAAAATGATACGAGAAAGAAACAATAATCCCATAATAAGAAAGCTTACCACTAACTGACTTGCATCAAGTTAATCAAACACAAAGTAAAACAGGTTGTATAAACATACCATCACATCATGCACATATATCATCAACATTCAACCATAATAAAAATCCTCAAATCTTATCTCATAACAGAGAAGCAGTACAAATACGACTTTGTGCAAACCATTTTGTAACCATCATTTAACATCTCCCTTTATCTAAACAAACTGAACTCTCATTTTATCCCTTGCAAATTTATTATTGGATCCGTATTCTCATAATTGACTTCAAAAAGTTCTCACAAAATAAAATCAAATTGCCGAAAATGGATAACAAGGAGACCTTAACAAATTTTAACCTCCAAGTCCCCATGACATGAACATAATTGTATTAAATCATTAGCAGAAGAACGATACCAGGAAAAGACTTGTTTTGTTCAGAAGCAACTTAAAAGTAACAGGATGGAACATCCTAATTCCTCGGTGCAGAAAGAGATAATCATCCATAATCAAACATTAACAAGAAACTAATATGCCTGAAGAAAGTGATAGCTCTGTCAGCATACTTAACATTACAAGAAGAGAAAAAACACGAAATGACTTATGTGCATCCATTAGAAAAAACATGAAATGATTTATGTGCATCCATTATGGTTTACATAGAAAGACAAATACCTGTCGGTCATTTTTTAAAAGGCACTTTGCTAAAGCCCGAGATGGGGTAACTGAGGAGGTAAAAGAATTCAA
>JAUPMG010000002.1:2892750-2910570 GCA_031762675.1 Pachysandra terminalis
ACATTCTGGCCAAAGAATTTGAAGTAAAAGATCTTGGACAGATGAAATACTTCTTGGGAATGGAGGTTGCTAGATCAGATAAAAGGATTAGTGTTTCTCAGAGAAAGTACGTCCATGATCTACTGAAGGAAACAGGCATGCTTGGATGCAAGCCAAGTGACACTGCAATTGAAGCAAGAAAAAGGGCAGACCATGATGGGGAACCGGTCGACAAAGACAGATTTCAGAGGCTAGTCGGGAAGTTGATCCATCTATCTCACACCAAACCTAATATCGCATTTGCAATGAGTGTTGTGAGTCAGCCAGCACATGCATTCACCG
Organism: Pachysandra terminalis; assembly: GCA_031762675.1. NCBI lineage: Eukaryota > Viridiplantae > Streptophyta > Magnoliopsida > Buxales > Buxaceae > Pachysandra > Pachysandra terminalis. The sequence continues at coordinate 2,893,072 of JAUPMG010000002.1, forward strand.
AAGGAAACCCACATGGAAGCAGTATATAAGATACTCATATATCTTAAGAGGTCACCAGGTAAAGGATTATTCTTCAAGAAAAGTGAATGTAGGGATGTCGAAGTATTCACAGATGCTGATTGGGTAGGATCAATTGAAGATAGAAGATCCACTACTGGTTACTGCACTTTTGTATGGGGAAATTTGGTGAATTGGAGGAGTAAGAAACAGAATGTAGTGGCTAGAAGCAGCGCAGAAGCAGAATTTAGAGCAGTTGCACAAGGGATGTGTGAAGTCTTATGGTAGAAGAAACTCTTGGAAAAGTTGCTAGTTATTGTAAAGTTTCCTATTAAACTCTATTGTGATAACAAAGCAGCGATCAATATTTCACTTAATCCAGTGCAACATGACCGGACCAAACATGTAGTGGTGGATAGACATTTCATCAAAGAAAAGGTTAAGAAGGGTATCATTTGCATGACCTATGTTCCTACAAGAGATCAAACTGCAGATATCTTCACCAAAGAACTTTCAAGACAAAGTTTAGATGATTTCATAAGTAAGCTGGATATGATTAACATATATGATCCAGCTTGAGGGGGAGTGTAGAAATCCCAGACTTTCCGTGTAATTATTGTTCCTGATTAGTAGCACATTAGTTAGGGATTTGATTGTTAGGAGATTTCCTCTCCGTAAGATTAGGAGTTAATAGTTTCCTTTTTTAGTTTCCCTTTGTATTATATAATAGGATACACTCTTTGTAAATTAAAATGGAGATAAGAAATACAGAGAGCAAGTTCTGTTTTCAGTCAGTATAAACTTTTGTATTCAAGAAAATGGAACAATCGATATAGTGAAGGAATAATGGTAGATAAGGATACGAAGGATAATGTTGCAAGTGTTAGAAGAATTAACGATAAGTTAATGACAGTTAAATTAGTCTAAGAATAAGAAATTACTAACATTATTAGTGCTTATGCACGCAAGTAGTATTAGAAGAAAACTTTAAAAGCTAATTTTGGAAAGAAACAAGTATACTAATTCAAGGATTTGTTCATGGGAAGAGGATAATTATAGACAAGGATTCGAATGGTCATGTTGGAGATGAAAGGGGAGGATATAATAGTATACATGAAGGACAAGGCCTTGGATATAAAATGGGATGGGGAGAAAGATTCTTGAGTTTGCATTGGCCTGTGATTTTGCATTAGAAGCTACTTTCTTTGAAAAGAGAATTGAACACCAACTGACCTTCAAGAGTGAACTAAATTGGAGCCAATTTGATTTTTTCGATGGAACGAGTTGAAAAACTAGCAAATATTGCAAAGTGATTCTAGGAGAAAGTCTAGGCCCACAACAAAGGGTGACAGTTGTGTTTATAAACTTATTAAAACGATCCATAAAAAAAATGATGGAACCTAAAAGAAGAAGAATTTGTGGTTTTTTGAGAAATTAACGAAAGGGATACATGGGATCTTGAAAAAGAGCTTGCACAGATGTGGGATGAAATGGTCAACTGCACTAAAAGAATGGGGAAATAGGTCTTAGAAAAACTTAAAACTAAAATTTAATGTCTCAAAGAAACTTGGTGGTAGGGTAATGAGGTTTAAAAGGTTATTAAGCTAAAAAAGTTTATTTTAAGACATGAAAAAGAGGGGAGAAAAGAAAAATTAGAAAACATATAAGTGCAAAAAATAATAACAATAAGAAATAAGAAACCAAGATAATAAGGCCACAAAACAAGCATAAGATAACCTATATAATAAGCTAGGTAGAAAAGTAAGTGAGAATCTGTTCACAAACTTGTAAGACTTTAATGGAGAAGACAAGTTATCTAGATGAAGTTGGATACATTAAGAGTAAAGACTTGAGTCTTAGTAAAAGATAAGGAGATTAAAAAGCTGGATAGAATATTTTCAAATACTCTTAAAGGGTGAAGGTAAAGAAAGCTTTATCTTAGGCAACAATAAAAACAACAAGGAGTCAAAAGAACACTAGTATGTTAGTAGGAGTAAGGTTACTAAAGCAAAGGGAGCTTTAGCCAACAAGTTAGGAAAGGCTCAAGGACACATAGTATTCCAATTGAAATGTGGAAATGCACGGAAAAGATTGGTGTATTTTTGTCGACCAAATTAAGGGATAGAATTTTGAGAACAAGGAAAAAGTCAAATGCTTGGAAGAAAAGAACGCTAATACCTATATATAAGAAAAGGAGGCATTCAGAACCATGACAATATGGGAATATAAGCGTATAGGTCACACCATGAAACTATGTGAAAAAAGCAACTGTCCAAAGAATGATAAGAATAACGCAACTTAAAAAAGCCAGCTTGCCTTCATGCTAAGGAGGTGTAAATTTAGACATTTTTTTTATTAGTAAAAGTGAGTTATATATTAATTTTAATGTAATATGTACAAAAATACAGTTATGAAAGTATAGCAATCCCCTATAACTGTAAAACTCAAACATCCCAAAAAAGACCCCACTTGCAATTGAATTCATCAAACTTCATCTCCTCAAATTCTTTGTGAGCAGAGGCTAAAAAGAAGATTAGGGACAAGGCCATATCAGCTACCCTTTGAGCCGACCCCTCCTTTCCATCGAAAATCCTGCTGTTCCTCTCATTCCAGATCGACCAAAGAATAGCAGCTGGGTATAAGTTCCAAAGGATGAGATGACACTCCTCCTTCCCTTCTTCCCTCCTTCCTCCTCTTCCAACCCCAACCCAAAAGAGCCTCTTTCAAACACTTATGCATAACCCAATTCAGATTAAATCTAAGAAAAATAGCACCCCCACAACTGCCTGGTAAACTCACAGTGAAGAAAAATATGTGACGAGGACTCCTCCTTCTTACATAAGCAACATCTAGATGCCAATTACCAACCTCTTATTTTTAAATTATCTAGAGTGAGAATTTTATCTTCCACAGCAATCCACAAAAAAAAAAGACACCTTAGAAGGCACACCAGAATACCATATCAGCTTCCATGGACCTTTCCATTCCAAAACATCCACTAACGATTTGTACATAGAACGCACTGAGAACAAACCATCTTCAGACCATAACCATGATCACTTATCATCTCCACCGCTGATATTGACACTATTAATATGTCCCAATAATCCAATCACCTCCTCTACCTCCCAGTCAAAAACATTCCTTCTGAAATTCAGATCCCATCTCCACCCATCTCCTTCTACAAACAGATAATCATTCACCCAAGCATTAGTATTAGAAGTTAATGCTGCCACGACAGGAAATCTGTTAACAAGAGCTTCCTCCCCACACCAAATATCAATCCAAAACTTAATCCTATCACCAACTCCCACCTTAAAACTGACTCCTCTGTTGAACACAACCTTACTGTTGCATATAGCTTTCCAAAAGCCAGTCCCATGAGAAGATCTACTAGCTCTAGTACTCCAACCCCTTCCTCTGAAGGGTATTTATTACTAATCACTATCTTCCATAGACTTCCTTCCTCCGACCCGAACCTCCATAACCACTTTGACGAAAGGGAGACGTTGAATTTAGTTATATTTCTCAAGCCCAAACCCCCTTCCACTTTCCCCAAACAAACTTGCGGCCAATTAATAAGACAATTAGTGGAGAAGTTTAGAAAGAAGAAGTGAGATGTTTATATAGATTTTATAATTCTAATGAAAGCATATAATATAATATAATAGAGTACCTAGAGAATTATTCTGGTGGGTTTTAGCCTTTTAGGAGTAGTGGAGTACTAACTATACACATTAAGGTCATTAAGGTTAAGGACATGCATAACTGAGCGCTAACTCGGGGAGAGAGATTGGCAGTTAGACAAAAAAGTTTACACTAACGGTAGGTTTAATCTTTTTTCTTTAATTATGGATGAATTGATACCTCAAATGCAAAAGGAGCGCCTTGACGTATATTATTTGCAAATGAAGTGGTTTTGGTGGACAAAACTAGAAAGGGAGTAATTCCAAAACTAGTATTATCAAGGGATTCTTAGGACAAAATAGGTTTTTGAAATAAGTTAAGACTGAATATATGGAATATAAATTCAGCACAAACGATAGCAGAGATGAACCAATGGTAAAATTTCAAGACCAAGGGCTTCCAAAAAGCAATCACAATTGTTATCTTGGGTTTGTCACTTTGTTGATAAGAATGTTGCCTAAAAGATTTGAGTTGGATAGATTAAGTAGAGAGGCACTTCTAGAATGTTATGTGATTGACATGTTCCACTCAAGCTAAAAAACAAATTTTATAGGACATCTATTAAGTCGGTTATGACGAATGCAGCAAAATGTTGGGGAAAAAAAAAAGAAACATATCATATGATGAGTGTTGCTGAGATGAGAATGTTGAGATAGATTTATGGAGAGACTTGGATATATAGTAAAGGATTTACATATCTGATAGTGCCTACAAGTTATCTAAATAGGAGATAAGATAAAGGAAAGTAGAACAAAAAGATTTAAGCATGTAAAACAAAGACTCAAGGATCCAACTGTGAGAAGGTGCAAGGGGTGCATATTGTAGGATCTATGAGTGAAACAAAGACCAAAAAGGACCTGGATGGAATTGATTAGAAATGAATAGGTATATAACCCGACCAATCATATGGTTTTGAACAGGTAAACAGAATATGATTCGTGTTGTCAACCCCAACTAGTTGGGATAAGACATTTTGTTGTTGGTTTTGTTTTATTCCGATGGTCCATCAATCTTATACCTAAAACATGAACTGATTTAAACATATACAATAAATATTAACAAAAACAATTATTAATACCTTTTGAATTGCTTTTTATAACTAAATATTAAAATAAATAGACCTTAAAAGATGCAATCAATTGATGGATCAAATGGATTAATCAAATCCATTGATACTCATAAAATTATATTCTTTGAAATTACTTTTATAGAAAAAGTAGAAAAACAAATATTTACACTTCAAGAAATCATGCATGTGATAGGATATTTGATGGACGAATCTTAAATAATTTTAGGCAAAAACAAAGCTATAGGTAAATTACCTTAGAAAGCAAATTTTACATTTTTCAAATTATTTTTAGTAATAAGCAAAAACAAAATGGACTTCAAAAGAAAAAACTATAATTGTTCCATGGATCTGATAAATTAGAATGATTTATATAGTTTTTGGAAGCTACTGTGCAAGTATTAACACTGTCAAATTATAAAATTTTTTGGTATGATATTTTTACTACGTAAAAAAAAAAAATTAATAAGTATGATGAACCCTTGTGTTTTATACATCAGCTATGGATTCATTATAAATATTTACTATTACTAAAAAAAACCATAACTCCTAAAAGACAATGTTTCATTAAAATGGTGTACATCCATAGATTTCTGTAATAACCCATGAATTTAAGTTACCATTGTCTTTTTGATACAATTTTTTTGAACATGTAATTAGTTTAAAATGGGAAGATATGAAAAATACACACATACCCCTGAAAGAGTGGCTGAATTAGAACCATAAATTCCCAACCTAGGGTTTTTAATTACTAAAGCTACAAAGTGTGGGTTGTTTTGGGCATTAGGGATTCATTGATTTAGAAGAGGATAGAACAAAAGAACAGAGAATGGGTTTCACTTGATGTACGGTTAGACTGTTGAAACTATTAGTGTTTCCCAGTCCAAGTCAATATTTACATACTTTCAACAGTTTCAATGAAAACTGGCAAAAGTATGGCAAATCTGACCATAATTGGGAAAAACTTTCAATGCTAGTTTCATTACGTAAGGCTTGAAAAATTTTGCAACCACCTCAGCCAAGATAAATTACTTATACCACGGATATATTAAAGTTATCCATTGGCATATACTTAATAGTATGAAGATTGAATCCTGATAGATTGCATGTTCATTCTTCATTTTACTCCAAAGGTTTTGTCCTTACGATAGATACTTCTTCTCGTTGAATACATATACTGACTTTACTTTTGTGCACACTCTGAGGTCAACCAATAGCGTGGTTGATCATCTGGCTAGAGCAGGAGTGGCAAGGGTGGATCTGTTCGCTGGTCCCCCTTCCATAGATATGTTGGGCAACGGATTTCCTGTACCATAGCAGTGTGTTGATTATCTTTTTGAGACTTTCTATTTTTTATATTTTCTGTACTGCTTGCTTTCTTCTCGGCCGTCGTGCCCACCTTGTGCACCACCGTCCTCTCCTTTTGTGCTTGCTACTTCTTCTCTTTGTACTGTTTCTCTTTCCATTGACATATATCATTCCCCTCACGGTTATTCATCGGAAAAAAAAAAAGCACAATGAAGACTAAATTGCTTCCAACCAGCTGAAAAGAAAAATAACTCCCCTTCCAAATTTTTCATCCATTTTCTGCAATTTCCAATTCCAGCTAATGGAGTGGTTGTACCGGTCGCTGGACTGGTTGGGAACGAACTGATCCAGGTCGATACCAGTCAGGACCATCCAGTTCACAAACTAAAAAAAAAAAAAAACCTGGTCCAAAACCTCGCGACACAAAAGAATGTATCGTGGCTTGGGACTGGACCGCTGAGGTCCAGTCCAGGTAACGACTGGACTGGTCCAGAAAACCTTGGTTCAACTAGCAGTAGATATAACTCTTTTAAAATTTCCAAATCGAGAACAACATCTGGCCAGCCTATACATCTAACAACTCTATTTTTTTTTTTGATAACTTGGGTGTCCGGGCCTTAGGCCCGACTAATCCCAAGTAGGAGGCTTGCACAGTACATCTAACAACTCTATTATAACTACTGGATCATCATTTGCTTCATAAGGGGGGTAATTTTCATCTTTATAGCACAAAAGTGACATATTATTCAATTCTGACCCATTAGTCAATCCAATCAATCCAGTAAATTATCATATTCATTAAATGAACCACCAGATGATAGTTTTCTATATCTCATTGCATTTGTGACCTTCCCTCAGAAACCTATCCACTGTTGATCATCATGATGAGGAACAAACTTTGCTGCAAGGAATTATAACTTTTTTTACTACAAATTAAAGCAACTAAAAAGAAGAAAATGATACGAGAAAGCTTACCATAATAAGAAAGCTTACCACTAACTGATTTCCATCGTGTTAATCAAACACAAAGTAAAACAGGTTGTATAAACATACCATCACATCATGCACATATCAACATTCAACCATAATACAAATCCTCAAATCTTACCTCATGACAGAGAAGCAGTACAAATATGACTTTGTGCAAACCATTTTGTAACCATCATTTAACCCCTCCCTTTATCTAAACAAACCGAACTATCATTTTATCCCTTGCAAATTTATTATTGGATCAGTATTCTCATAATTGGCTGCAAAAAGTTCACACAAAATAAAATCAAATTGCCGAAAAGGGATAACAAGGAGGTCTTAAAAAATTTTAACCCCCAAGTCCCCATGACATGAACATAATTGTAACACATCATTAGCAGAGGAACGATACCAGGAAAAGATTTGTTTTGTTCAGAAGCAACTTAAAAGTAACAGGATGGAACTTCCTAATTCCTTAGTGCAGAAAGAGATAATCATCCACAAGCAAACATTAACAAGAAACTAATATGTCTGAGAATGTGATAGCTCTGTCAGCATACTTAACATTACAAGAATAGAAAAAACATGAAATGATTATGTGCAACCATTAGAAAAAACATGAAATGATTTAAGTGCATCCATTATGGTTTACATAGAAAGACGAATACCTGTCGGTCATTTTTTAAAAGGCACTTTGCTAAAGCCCGAGATGGGGTAACTGAGGAGGTAAAAGAATTCAATCTTGTCATAAATAGCTCTTCAGCAACAAGAACAGCTTCTTCCATGATATAGTTTCGTGGAAAAGCAATTAAGAAAAGCAAAATTGCATTCCGAAGAAATTTCATCATACTTGTCCTTCTTGAAATGTCATCTGAGCTTCCTAAAAGAAATTCCAATCTGTCAGTACTGGTTTCAGTTTTGGCGACCACTTCATGAACTTTTTTCAAATCTTCTAAGAGAGAATCTGACAACATTTCTAAGCTGAGGGTGTTGTCAATCCAACTTGAGCTGTTTGTGCAAATCCTATAAAAGAAAGACAAACAAGCAAGGGGTTTGCATTAAATGCGTGATATGTGCACAGCAAAACAGAGCATGTCATACAAATTCAAACATACACGACATAAACAAATAGACACGGACAAGGACGATGAGTGGTCTGCATCTCACAATGACAGAGAAGCATGTGCATGGCAAAACGCACAGTAAGTTATCCCATGTCCAATATACAAATGCCATACACCTGAGGATATTCAAGGATAACCATAATTCTCTGCAAAAATGTGAACTCACAGTCATGCACCTTGACCAAAAGATAACAAGAACTCTGAGCATCGAAGAACACACAACAAGTCATACTATGCAAATATACACATGCCGTACACGTATAGATATGGACAAAATCAAAGATAACTATAATTCTGTGCACATACGTGAACAAGCAGTCATACACCTTGACCTAGAAAGCACACACCACTGCTACTTGCTAAACGATTCCTCACCAGGTTTTTAACAAATCTCTGAACCTTCTTTAAGCAACAAATAGATGTTACGCATATTCAAGGTTTTAAATAACCGAAATTTCAGTAATTTCAATCTAGGGGACCGAAACGAAATTTTGACAGGAAGTTTTTTATTAAAATGAAATAAATATCGAAATTTCACAAGCAAAATTTCAATGATTTCGACGAAATCATTTGAAAATTTTTCTAAATTGTTATTCGAACCGAAATTAATTTTTTTCAACTAAAATTTCCAAAATTCTTTATTGAAATTTTGGACAAAGTCATCCAAAAATTTTCAGAGCAAAATTTTATGATTTCTATTTCACCTACATGAGCAAAATTTTAAACCATGTGCATATTACATCTTATTCATGTATATTTATTCACTTCAAAATTTCACGAGCGAGATTTCGACGAAATTTTTTTAATTTTTTTTTATTATATCTTGATCAAAATTAATTTATTTTGACTACATTTTCAGAAAAGTTTTATCGAAAATTCGGAAAAAGAGGTCCAAATTTTTCATAGCGAAATTTATGATCTCTATTTCGCCTACGTGAACAAAAATATAAAACCATGGGCATATTACAACCTATTCTTGAATATTTATTCATTCAAGTTCTTTCCTTTATAATGTTAAATGATGTAAGGGAATTTCTCAAATTTAAAGGAAGCTTATGTTAATCCTTTATCTCCAGGGATAATAAAGAAGATCTCTTTACATGTTAGTAATTGTGGTTCAGGCTCTTAGGCAAATGAGCACCGGATCTCAGGCTGGCTTCAAGACTAGGGCAGCGAAATTTATGGAGGATATAATTTTATTTTTGGATGTCAATAAGGAAGTGATTAAGGTACTTATTCTTTGAAACACTATTAGGGAGTAAATCCCAAGAGCAGGCTTTTGAAGATGATAAATTCGGGGTTTTTTTTTTTTCCTTGATCAATAGCGAGGAGCTTTGTTGCAAAAAACAAAAGGTACAAGAAAGAAAAAAGAAAAAAAGAAAGGTTCCCCAAGATGGGGGAAACCAGGAAACAGAAAACAGGAAGCAAACAAACAGGAAAAAAAAACACACACACACAACATAACAGCCCTTCACAAAAGATCTATAAGGAGACAACTGTTTCCCAACTCCTCAAAATCCAGATTCTTTTAGGATCATGCAAGCAGTATAGATTCCTTTTGGGACAATTTTCAATTACTTATCTACAAGTCTTAATGGGTGTAAAATCATTTCACACAATTTGGAATCCCCACGATGGAAAAAGGGAAGAAGACGTACCTCCCTTTTGGATGGTGCATAGTGTTCATCAGATCCTATGTTAATATTCAGGGTGTCTTATCAACTACTAGATACATGGAAAGGTTGCAAGAGGAAGTTTTGTTGGACAAAAAGGAAACATTTCAAAAACAAAAGGAAATACCATGGTTGTGCCCAGTTTGTATATATTGTCCACTATACTTATTGAGAGAATCACTCTGCAAATATAAATCTTATTTACAACATAAAAATATCCTTATTACTACTGATCAAAACATAAACACATGCGTACACATACATATTTGTGTGTGTGTGTATAATGGATCAAATAAATATATATATATATATGTGTGTGTGTGTGTGTGTGTATGTATGTATATATATATATGTATGTATGTAATGTACACATGTATTAAGCTAACAGTAAGAGTAAGGCCAGATACGTTAACAAATCAATGCTCAGTCCACTCAAAAATGACTTGCTTAACCCACATCTCCATAATACCACAAGAAGCAACTTGTCAAGCCCGTGAACTGGCATAGAGTACAACAATAACTTGGATGAATCACAGACATCTCGGACATGCTAGTTTCAAGTTAAAATAGTTAATGAGATGAGTTGATTTCTATTCATAAAATGTAATCCATGATTACCTCTTTGTTCTTGGATATGGAGAAATGAAATTAATATAAAGTAAAAAAAAAAAACATTAAACCAGAGACAACATAGGATGAAAAAATAGATATGCATCTAGCTAAATTACGAACCATTGAGATATCTTCCCACCAAAGAAATCAATGAATTGGGATACCAAAGAAAAACGGGCCTCGTCTGAGCACAATGAGAAAAGATATTCACTAATGTCTTCAAACAATATAACTCTCGACAGCTCGTCATTGCTCTCTCCATCTGGTGTGTCATCAGTTGTAGAAGCCCCTGCTGATCACAATTAACTTCCATCAAATCCCATGAGCAGTTATTTATGAGATAAAAAGGCAATGGATATGAATTCAATGCTTTGGATGTAAAGAGAGTGCAAAGATTCATTAAAATAGTACATATATCTAGGCAGAATCCACAATGAGTAACAAGTAAAGGGGCTAAAAAGAAAAGAGAAGAAGGGAAACAAAAGGAAAGAAAGACGGCAGCACCAGATTTTTCACGCACAGGCATCCATTGTTTGATATCTCTTGATATCTCTTCTTCTGACCATCTAGTCCAGGTAGCTGTGTCTTTAATGTCACTATCAGCCTCCGCGTCAACATCAATTCCAAGCTTTTTCAGCAACTCTTCAGTTTCATCTTCCTGATTATTGCTTTGAGTCTCCAATTCCTCCTCAAGCTCAACATTGTCAACTAAACTTTCTGGGTTTCTACTTATTTCATTATTCTTTGATAGTGACTCTGACCAACCTGTCCATCCACCTTCATCTTCTTGTAACGATTCATCTATATTTACCCTTTTCCTACTTTCCTCCTCTTTTTCAAGCCATACAGACCACCCAAGGGCTCCGTCTTCCCCAAGTCGAGCACCACTGCTATTCCAGAAGTGCTCAAACAGTCTTTGTTTACTCTGCTCACTGAGGTTTAAAGAAGGACAAAACAAACTATATTCAATTTGAGCTTGAAATAAAGCAGTTGCTAGCTCTTGGTAGCCAGTCTGCCACTCAAATCTACAAAGACTGAGAAATATATCGACAAGACCAAGTTCAAGCCGAATAATAGCAGGATCCGTAACATTTGGTTTAGCAGTGTGGTTAACCTGCAGACACAACATAAAGAAACCTAATAAGGAGGCGTAACATGAATGAAAAAGTACCTTAATTTTCTAAGTCAAACCACAGCATACTGAGAAGATAATAAAGAAACTGTTTTACATAGAAGAGCAACTGAATTGTAGGATAAACACTATGTAAATCATGCACTTCCACACTGGAAAAAATATATACCGGATAACTTAATTATACCTTGCGTGATAACTGTTTTACATAAAAGAACTAAAAGGTAAAATTATAAGGGCATTCTTCATTTCATTGATGCCATTTCTGGGTTAAAAGTCAATTGGCAGAAAAGCAGACTGATGAGTGTGGGAGAGAGTCAACAGGTGGATTGGAGTCAGTCAGCAGGGAGGCAGGATTGCATTTTTGGTGAGCGTCCGCTTTCTTATCTTGGGGGTACCCCTAGGGGTAAAGGGATATTTCAAGCAGAACATAAGACCTAGTTATGAAACAGCTGTAAAAAAAAGTTAACCAGATGGAAGAAGACTTTTCTTTCTCTGGGTAGTAGGATGATTCTTTTTAAAAAAATCTCTTGGGAGTGTTATAGGGTATCTTATGTCTATCTTCAGGGTGCCGGGGAAGGTTTCTCGTCGTTTGGAGAAGTTAAAGCAAGATTACTTATGGCCTTATGGGCGGGTCAGGTAGATCGATTATACTCTTGAAGAAAATGACTATGGAGGATTAGTGGGTGGAGTCGGCACTGGGGAGAAATATTATTTCTGGGAAGTATGGAATGGAACTTCATCTGACAAGGTTGATTGGCATAGTATAGAGGTATTTTGCTGAACCACCAAATTCCCCAACCCTCGGTTCTACTTCTCAGTGGCTTCAAATAGCTTTTCGATTCTTTTTAACCCAGAAAAGGACAAGCATAAGAATTTACCCAATTCCAGAAGAGCTTTTGCGTTCCCTTCGATTTATCACATGATCTTCACTTACTTCCTTGCTCTCTTGAAGAAAATCTACACAGCTTATTTAGCTTCTTAAACACTACCATTAGGATTTTGAAAAGAGATAAAAATGAGAAGGTTGCTGTTAATCAGGATAACTCTTCCAACCAAAGAACCATAATTTTCCTTCAACATCACCTACCAATTCTGTTGCTTCTCCATTACCAAATCACAAAGTTTGATGCCTTTGAATTATTCTGAATTTTAGTAGACTTGTTGCAAAAGCATGACCACACAACACTTACGGTAGTGTGCACATCACACTACATCACCTAGTTTTACCTATCTTCATCATAAATAATAACCCTCCCTTAAAGAAACTACCCTTCTAATTTACTCTACTGGTGGGATTCACATCTCGGTATCATAAGTTGAGTGAGCAACTGAGCACTAGAAAATCAAAGTTCAAGTAATTCGGTAGCATAGATCCTACATCAATAAGGCACAAACTGAAGTATGTATTCCATACGATAGCTACAAGACGTCAGACAAACTACCATGAAATTGAAATCAATCCAACTAAACTATAAGACCCTATATTTATAAGGCACACACTGAAGTCTCTATGTTGTACCACAAAATTGTAGGACCCACACAAACTTCCAAGAAATGGAAATTAGTCCAACTAAACTGTGATATTTTAGTATAAAATACAAAACTCTGGTTTAAGTCATGAAAATTATTTCCACCAAACTTCAAACTGTATTGTGAGTCTTTCAGATTTTGTTTTTCGTTTTTTTTTTTTTTTCTTTTGATGAATGATGAAGTATATATTAAGAAGATTAGAAAAGGATGTACATCATAGTAAAGTGACCACCACGGATGTGGTCAAAAAAGAAAAAGCAAAAAAACAACATCAGGAGAGCAAGGGCTCTCAAAGAACCCATACAAGTTAACTGTACAAGAACCACAACCTCACATATCTTCTACAAACTCAACGGGAAGACTGCCATAAAACAAAGCCTCCCTTCTCCCACCCTCTTTAGCCAATCTGTCTGCCATCCCATTGGCACCTCGAAGTACATGGGAAAACTAGATATTCATCCTATCCACTAGAAAAAGTGCCAACTAGAAGAAATGTGATAATCTCCAGGACTGACATCTACGACTCATCGTCCAAAGATATAACTACAGCCGAATCCCCCTCCACTGCCAGATTGTAGAATCCCTGTGCTCTTGCCTCTCGCAATCATGTGAAATGGCCAAGATCTCAGCTCTCATAGCATTCCCCTCCCCAATACGGCCAAAGAGGCCATGCAAGATACTTCCCGTATGGTCCCTAACACACACACACCCAATCCCGGACAGCCCCAAGTTCCCTCTAGATGATAGTCAAAATTGATCTTGATGATCCCCTCACTATGGGGTCTCCATCTCATCCGTGCCTCAACAAAGGCCATATGAAGCAATGCCACCATCCCCCAATCCCTAATCACCTTTGATATCGAGATACCTCTAAACTTGACATGTGTGCTCACCCATGATACTGCCGATATACACGCCGTCTCTATGATCGCCTGAGTGCTCGTTGATGTATCCTCAAATATTCCTCTATTCCTTTCAGTCCATATGGACCAATGAATAGCAACAACGACGGCCCAATACAGCAGTCTCCTACACTTACCCAGACAGGGGAATCTCCACTGCTCCAAGAGGGACTGCATATTATGTGGTATCACAAATGGAACATCCACCATAAACAAGATACAGGACCAAATCTCCCAGTGGTACTCGAATGAAAAAAAAAAAGATGATCCACTATCTCCTCACTCCTACACATAAAACATATCTAGGGAGAAATAGAAAGGTACTTCTCCTTTGAACGATATCCTGAGTATTAATCCCTTTGAGCACCACAGTCCAAACAAAGACGCCCTAACTTTTGGAGGGACCGCCAACCTCCACAAATACCTAAAAGGACTGGGGGTGGGGAGATCTACTCGCAAGAAGTGCAAAAACGAGGAAGATCTGGGAAGAGGAAAGGGTGGTCAATGGCTTCTAGATGCTGTCTTTGTAAAAAGGAAGAGGAAACAGTTTCACCTCTTCTTCTTCATTGTGAGGTGACCAGGAAGATCTAGGAATCTATGATTAGGAGGTTTTGTATTGAATGGGTGATGCATTACCAGTTCAAAGTAGCTTTAACCAGTTGGGGACGGAGGAACATAAGGAAAGGTAAGAGAAGAAGCCACATATTATGGAACTTGTGCCCCGGCAGCTATTTCTTGGACTATTTGGTGTGAGAGAAATCAGAGAATATTCTAAGGGTTGGAGAAGGATGTCCATAAGCTTATTGATAACACCATCTCACTGCTGTTTTTTTGGTCAGCTTCATACTCAGTATTTGTGGGGATGAATCAAGCTGAATTTGATTGTAATTGGGGTGTGTTTTGGGGTTCAATATCTTAGAGCAAGGTTAGGCTGTTGGGGGTTTTGATGTAAATACACACACACTATGTACAGTAATTAACATTAATACTTATATATAAAAGATACCTTTACCGATAAAAAAAATAAAAATAAGTGGAGAAACGAGCGGGAAGAAAATATCCCTTTCTGAGCAGGGATCCAAACTTTGCGGTCCATAGCTGAAGAATCAACAAAGACGTCCTTTAGGGACTCAAGAAGGGGCTCATCAACATTTGCTGGTCTCAGATCACATCTAAAGTGAAGGTTCCACACTAATCCTGAAGGCACGCAGGACAAGACATCAACCATCAAAGCATATCTAGAGGTGGCTAATCAGAAAAGGCAGAGGAAGCAGTTGGCCAGGATGCCTTCTTCCCACCAAAGATCAAGCCAAAACCGCACATAAGAACCCAACCCTACACTAAAATGGAGGTAAGGATAGCAATATGGGGCTAAGTCAGTGAGCACTTTCCATTTACAAGAACTTGACACCCTCAGCATAAGGTTAATATCCCACCCATTATCATGGGATTCGTACCTGCTAGTGATGACATTAGATTTTCTCGACTTAAATTCCACCAACTCAACTTTCAATCTAGTTTTTGATCTAAAATGATCATCCTTGTTAAATACCTCTGGGGAAATCTAACTTACCTTTTAGTTGACATATTAAGGAGCAGACTTCTTCAAGAATTAGCCAATAAGGTAGATTTTCAAATCTTTATTATTATTGTTTCCTAATGATTGAAGCATAAAACTTAAAAATTTATAGAGAAGCTTACATTAGTAACACAACTCTGCGTTTACATGATGATTCTTACATATATGATTTGCAATTCAATATTATTTCAATTAAAGGTTGACAAAATGAACAATGAGACCAAGAATAAAGTAATATCTTTTCAAAAGCTAGATTAGATAGTTTTTTTTTTCCTTTAAATGTAGACAAGAAAAGATAAGCTATATCAAATCCTATCAAGAAGAACCTTGTTTAAGAGATTCATTGAAAGATGAAGCTAAGAGAAGATGGGAAACATTTTTAGAGAAAAATGGGGATGGGAAAATCTTAATATGCATATTTAGGGGTCCCTTTCCATTCCAGGTAGCAAGACAATGAGGGACCAACTCAAAGGCAGATCTTAACTTAGGCAGAGTGTTCGTGGGTTATGAGAAGGTTCAAAAGTGCTTAAACTAAAAGATCAAAAGGGCTAAAAGAAAGGCCAAAAGGGCTTGAATAGAATTGGTTAGAAAATATTTCAAGACATGTAACTTGCCTAAGAGTGAGATACCTGATAGATTGGGATAGCAGGAAGAAAAAAAAAATTGTGCTGTCAACCTAACTAGTTGCTAGACAAGGCACTTTGTTGCTATTGATGTTGATTCTCTATGGGAATTTCTTTATCGTATATTGAAGTCTATTTGACAAATATTGTGTTTTCACCCAAAACTCAAAAATATGCAACGATGTGCGATTTAGTGTTGATTTAATATTATAGATTAATATTTTGTGATACAGTGAATTCTAGTGTAATATTAATCGTACTTCATCCACTCCTACAGTTTTGTTCAAGAGTCTCAAGGCTCTGTTACACATCTTTAAAACTCTACGACTTTCCATAATTTTTACAAGGCTTATGTGGGCTGCTACATTGATCACCTATTGTGCATAAATAAATTTTACCTAGAAATTAAAAAAGTTTGACCTGGAAATTTAAAAAGTGCATCAATGTATGTGATTTGAAGTTAGTTTCATATCATCATATATTAATGTCTTTATCATACAACGGATCCTAAGTGTCATTTCACACTTTATCAATTTCTAGTGTTCTATGCAAGAATTTGAACTTTTCTTTACACTTCTTCAAACCTATATGAACTTCCATAATTTTTACAAAGTTTATGTTGACTTCCAAAAATTTCAACGAATTATTTCCACCACTTTCTTAGACACGGAAGTTGAAGTTCTGAAACTAACATTTGAATCCTCTTAGAAAAATTAGGATTATGACTGCAGCAGTAAACATGCCACGTGCACCACATACAACTAACTGGATCAACATGACTAGCATTTTGAAGTAAAGACACATGTCAGTTGGAGCAAAGCTCAGGTTAGTGGGAATTCAAAATCATAACAGCACCAATCATTGAACTAAACATTCATCAAGATGTTGATATGGCTACACTAATATTTGAAATCCAGCCTAGCCCACTTATGCATTTACCAATAAACACATTAAGAAACGTAACAACAGAAACACGAGATCACAAGCATTCAGATGACATATTAAAAAATACAAACTTATATCACATACATAAAAGACACACACACAAACAAAAAAAATGACAGTTTCAATAACAACACCAGCCAACAACCTCGAGAAAAACTAACCATAACTAAAACTAATTTCTTAGAACGAACAACAAAAAAACAAAAGGCAAGTTACCCTCCAAAAATTATTCTCATTGTCAGCAAGTCCTGCTGGATATCTTGTATGGTTGTTAAATTCCACCTTTTATTTTAATATATATTTTCTTTATTTATCAGTGCCAGTAAAAATAGATAGATCATAATAGATA